>JARHVA010001811.1:1607500-2177500 GCA_037957365.1 Torreya grandis | reverse complement strand
CCCTTCAGTTTGGCATCCTTAGAATGAGATGTAACATTTTCATCATTAGATTTTACCAGAGAGTTCAAGGTATCCATACTTTGTAGACTTTTAAGCATAGTGAATTTGATGTTGTCAATCATGCCTCTTAGCTTCTCATTAGGGGAGGTGTTTTTATTTTCCATATTATTGAGCCTTTCCTTAATTTGTTGAAATTTAGAACTGATTTCAATAAGATCATTATTGGTATAGTATATACCATAATTAATACTTAGTTTGTTTAATTAATCTTTGAACCTTTTTTATCCTTAACACACCAATAGAGTATAGACTTATGCAGGTCTATTTCATCTTCAACCTTACTCAACCTTGAAAGTTGATTTTGATTCTCTAGGATTTCCTTGAATTTGGGAGGGTGGGAAGGAAAAATAGGGAGGGGATCAAAAATAGGATGCAATGGGTGTAGGAGAGGGAGAAGATGGGATACTTTGTCTGATCAAATTTAGACTATTTACAATGTCAACGAGTTTCCTATCTTCCAAGGAAGAGGAAGAGGGACAAAGGGAGGGGGTGGGCATGTAGGAATAGGGGTGTGAAAATGGAGGATATTATGAAATGAAAGGGGGAGGAGGGAGGGGAATGGGAAGGGGGTGGGAGATAAGAATAGGGGAAGACTGGAAATAGAATTGGACAATTTCCTCTTTTTAGTATTTGATAAGGAAGGATAAGATATAGGTCTAGATTTCTTAAGAGATTTATAACTAGGGTTATTAAGAGGATATAGATGATTTTTTATATTAATCTCATAACTTTTCATGTCAAATATAACCCAATTACTAAAATTTATGACATTGGGTCACTTCCCATTATCCCACACTCTGAATTCTTATTCTAAACATTTTACTATGTGGCCAATTATGATATACATAATTATTTTAATATCATGTTCTCTTAAGTCTAAAAATTCCTTGATTTTATAGACTCTTTATGATTTATTCATTATTCTTACTTTCCCTTAAATGTTATTTATTACTCCAAATAGCTTCCATAGAGTTATTTTATTATCTCATTCCATCAAATACATAATTATTATTGAGACACAAGATTTGGATTTCTTCGTATAAGAACACATGAAATTAGCTCCTCACTCATTTACTATTACAAATCATGTTGTAACCATAGATCCAAACTCTAAAATTTATGTTTTCTTTCCTTTAAGATGATTCACATTCATTCCTTTTTGCATTATATCATAATAGCTTTGATAAGTATGAGGAGACATGAAAATAAAAGTCTACATGTATATGTCAATTTGTACTTTATAGACATATATTATCATGTCCCTGTCGAGCATCATAGCCTCAATTCCTACATGAACAAATATATCTTTTGACTATTATATAGTATTATGGTTTAATTCCTAAGAATATGCATTGATAGAGTTTTGAACAAATAAGTATTCTCAAAAGCTTCTATTATTTGATTGAGACATACATCCTCAGTCCTATTCATGGTTTCTTGAATAAGAGTAATCCCTAATGTTCTCTACTTTGAGTATTGTAAATTGACTATGGGGGGAAATCTAGAGAGTGATTCAACCAAATTTCCACTTATAGTTTCCATCAAAAAACTTGGATTCAAATTTATATATTTAAAAACATGTGGAACTAGGTGACAATGATTGTAAGTACAAGAATGAATATTTTTTGAGTTCTTAATCACTACAATCTCTAAATTAATGTGTAAATATTTCCTATATCCTTGGAATATATTCCATTTAACAAAATGCAATCATGAATCAAATAAATGAAACATAAAAGTGCCTCTCTCTTAATTATATGAATTCTAATCGATGACAAATCTTAAAAATACATGAACATACCTTAATTATTGGTTGTTTTTCTAGATGGAAGTCTTTAGGCTGAGATCTATCTCTCTTCTCAAAAAGTATTCACTATTGCACAAAAATATCTATACAACCTTGAAATCTTCATGCATCTCCAAAAATATGCTTCTAATTATATAAATGAGAACTTAAAACTACACATAAATCTTAAAATCATCTTGATCATATCATCCTTTTCTATAGAAGCATAGATAATTCAAATTAAATTTATTTATTAATCAAGACCATAGATCTATGACAAACTAAGACTCCTTAATATAGTTATGTGTGTGATCTAGTTTGGAAGCATCATTCCTAATAAATATTTTGATAGATAAAAATTTTACTCATCAAAAGGATACTTTATTACTATTAAAGACACAAGTGAATCCAATAACTTTATTTTTTAACTCAGAATTCTTCCCAATCAGTTATGAATATCCATGTATCATAGTTCTCAGTCAATTCTTATTGTTTCTATCTTTCCTCATACAAACTTGCTATACATTTGTACATAGTCATACATGCTAATATCCATTATTTATAAATAATATATAAAAACATCAAATTAAGCAATAACACACACTTTATTTACAATAAAACCATCATTTTACTACACAAAGTTTTCTCTATTTTAGAAAATTATCCACCGTCTACCTCAATCTTGATGTTATTCATCCTTTTATTCTTTTTTATGACTTAGGATATCTCCTTCTTGATAAGTTTGATGCCTATATATTATTTTAAGGCTTAACTAAGATTGGAATGGTCTAATTTAATCTAGTATTCCCTTTAAATATTCAACTTAAGATAGTAAATTGTTGTTTCTTGCATATACCTTAGGTACATTTGCTTTATTTATCTTTCTAGAATGATTATGACACTAATAAGGACTAAAAAACTCCCATCTACATCCTAGACCACTAATATGTTCATTACAATGTATTTACATCATGTTATTATATTTATAGGTGACCATTCACCTATAAGAGGTGATTACAAATATTGAAATCCTAAAAGATATATGATTACAATTTCAAATATGTTTTTCAAAGGGACCTTCTAGAATGAGCTTCTAAATAACATTGAAGTCATGATGAGGATTATTATTACCATAAAACCTTATATACACCCTAGTGGATGATGCTCCTACATCAAATTCCCCATGTAAATAAATTTGAGCTCCTGTTCAAATGTTTCTTCTTCTTTCTCTAGTTGTATTGTATTGGTATACTCTTTGTTATATTCTTCATTTTGTCCTACAAGATGAAGATATTTACTTTTTATTCTTTCAATTTCTATTTCATCTTTAACTTTTCATGTTTACCCTTTTGAATGAGGATATCTACTTCTATTTTATTATCTTGCACTCTTGTTAGAGCTCTTTTTTCTATGGTTTCCACCTTTTTTTCCATCAAACATGCACATATACAACTCAATGCAACATTAGATATAAAAATTTGAGACCTTGAGGTCTCTCTCCATCTTCCCTTCATCCATAATTGTTTCTTGATTATATAATTAGATTTGATAACCATGTCTTCTTCCCCTTGGAACTATTCATAACTGCTCTTGGTCTTCATACTCTCTCTCATAGGAGATATCATTGCCTCATGCCAATTTTCTATCTTTTCATTCTCTATTTTTGGACACATTATGTCCTCTTCATCATAGGTGACTTCATTATTGATAGCATGGTCTAAGGCTTCTATATCTTCTTCTAGTTTATCCAAGATTTCATAAACAAAAAATTCACTTAATTCCACACATTCTATCCATTCACAATATCCCTCATCATAAGAAATTGAATACTTTTATCTTCAACATCATTCTTCATGAAAATGAATTCACTCTTTGGAGATGTAATGAGTTATTTAGAATCCTTACATATTCTCTTATCAACATTATTACAAAAAAATGTATACATATTTTTCTTTTTCTTTTATCCTTGTCATTTTATTTGTCCTCTTGAATGTATTAGGAATAAGTGATTAATTATGAAATAAAATGTAACATGAAATTTAGTCCTCAAAATCATAGCATTAGAGACATATGGAAGAAAATTTAGATCTAATCAAATACACACACAACACTAATATAACATCATTCACCCAATGTGGGCTACATCCACCAAGCGGCTCTCTATAATATTATAAACAAGAGTAAAAAATAACTCTCAATAAAAAAACCTCTTATAGCGATAACTTTTTCCAACTTGAATTTACACCAAAATTCCTAAGATGTTAAGTTATACCTCAAACCCAATGACACCAACTGAAGAGAGAATTACAAACCTCAAAATGAGATGGAAAATTTAATGAATAATGTGTTACCCATCACTCCTATTTATACTTTTCAAAATCCCTTAAAAAATGTGACATAACCATAGAGATAACCATATCCCCACAAAATAAGGCAAAAAATAAGGGAGGTTTCAACCACATAATCCCCTAATTCTCTCAACACCTTAAATCACACCCACTTCTCCACAAAACATTCCACAAATGGGGGAAGTGGTTGACACACTAAAAAAACATCCTACCATTTGTGAAATTAAAAAAATGCATGTTAAAAATGCCCTAGTAATTTAATTTTTACATCATGGGTGAAATGGGATCCATATCTAATAATCTCCCACTTGGAGTTTGTTTCTCCTTAAAAAAATTTAACACTCCATGATCTTCATGAAGACAAACCAAAGTTGAACATAACCTCAAATTCTCTAATGTGAATACCTTGGTCATCATATCCATAGGATTTTGGATCATATGTATCTTCTCTAACATCACCATGTTTTCTTCTAAAGATATCTTGATGAAATGATACCAAAATTTTATGTGCTTCATCCTCGAGTGGAAAGAGGAGTTCTTGGCTTAGTGTATAGAACTCTGACTATCATTATGTAATCCCCTAACTTCTTGCTTATGGCCCAACTCATTAAGTAACTCATGTAACCAAATAATCTTCTTGCTAGCCTCTATAGTATAACATATATAGCCTTTATGGTTGATAAAGCCACAACCTTTTGTATCTAGTAAATCCAACTAATTTCTATATCCCTGATAGTGGATACATAACTTGTTGTACTCCCCCTGATATCAACATCCCCAAATATATCCTAGTCCACATAACCATGCAAAGTGGTGTTTAATCCACCAAAACACAATTTTTTTACCCATAGTTCTTCTCAAATATCAAAGAATCCATTTCACTACTTGTCAGTGCTCATAACCTTGATTACTCATGTACCTACTTACTACTCCCACTACATGGGCAATATCTAGCCTAGTACAAACCATATCATACATCAAGCTACCAACCATTGATGAGTAAGGTACCTTAGACATATTTGTCTTTTATTCTTCTATCTTGGGATACTAATCCTTTGATAATCTAAAATGGCCTACCAAAAGAGTCCCAACCAACTTAGCATCCTGCATATTAAACCTCTCCAAAACATTCTTCACATAGTCTTCCTAAGATAAGATCAACTTCTCCTTCTTATCTTGAGTTATCCTCATACCAAGGATTTGTTTTGCTACACCCAAATCCTTCATAGAAAAGGAATCACCAAGCTGCTTCTTGAGTACTTGAACTTGTTGTATGTTCTTTTCTAAAACCAACATGTCATCTACATAAAAGCATAGGATAATTTAATTACCATCCTAAAACCTCTTGAAATACACACAATGGTCAAAATGACACTTGGAGTAACCCTGTTCCAACATAAAATTGTCAGACTTCTTAAACCATTCTCATGGAGCTTATTTCAGGCCATATAAGCTCTCTTTTAGTATTCACACCAATTTATCCTTTCCTTTGATCTCATAACCTTGTGGCTGATCTATATATAATTCCACCTCCAAATCACCATGAAAGAACATAGTGTTCACATCTAACTATTAAAATTAAAAGTCCTCTACTACAACTATACCAAGCATAGTTCTAATAGAAGTCATCTTAACAATAGGATAAAAATGTCATCAAAATAAATACATTTATTTTGTGCAAACCCCTTGACCACCAACTGAGCCTTGTACCTTTTCCTTCCTCCATCTTCTTCTTTGATTTTGTATACCCACTTATTCTATAATACTCTCTTGCCATTGGGTAACTTCACCAAATACCACATCTAGTTCTCTATGAGAGAACTATGTTCCTCTTCCTTGGATTTCTCCCACTTTTCCCTAACATTCACCTATATTTCTTCCTCAAAACATATTGGTTATAGATTGTTAGTAAGTAAAAAATATCTCAAATATGGGGAAAAATGCCTAGGAGTTTTTCTTACCCTAGATGACCTTCTTACTATAGGAGTTTGGGGTTCCTATGTAGGAGGTTCCTAAACTATCTCCTTGAAAACACTACCATTCATAATATCATCCAACATTATGTACTCTTTTTATTCCTTTTCCTATAATTGATCTTTATACATTACATTTTTTAAAATAAAAGATCCCTAGACTATAATATTTTCTTGTCTCTAAGACTCCAAACCTAGAAACCAAAGTCATCCTCACCATAACCAATAAAGGTTCATCTCTTAGACTTAGCTTCTAACTAAGTCCTATATTTATTAGAAACATAAAAAAATGTCTCACATCCAAAGACCCTAAGAAAATAATAATTAAATTTCTTACCAAAACAAGCTTCCTCAAGTGTGCCTCCATCCAAAGGCACTGAAGGTCATTTGTTAATCAGATATATCATTATGATAACTACTTCCACACAAAACATTAGGGGTAAACTTGAATGTAACCTCATGATCCTAGTATGATCCATGATTTTCCTATTCATCCTCTCTAACACTCCATTCTCCTATGGTGTCCTTAGAACTATCCTTTGCCTATGAATTCCATTCTATGAAAAATAGTCATCAAATGCTTTGTTACAATACTCACCTCCATTGTCTAAACTGAGACATTTCAAATTGAGACCTATTTCATTATTAACTAAATCTTTTCATCTTTTGAATGTTTCAAATACATAAAATTTATTCTTAATACAACAAAAAAAAATTTTCCTAGTTGCATCATCAATAAATGTAACATAATAATTTAAACCACCAATAGAAGATATACAAGATACCTGAGCTAGATCCCATACATCCAAGTGAACCAACTCTAATTTACTCTCATTATTCATAGGTTCAACCCTCAGGAACTTAACACACTGTTATTTCCTATACACAATCATCATAGAAGTCCAAATCAACCTATTTCAATCTAGGCAACTTGTCTTTCAAGATATCCATACCCTTCTAACTCATATGACCAAGTCTATAGTAGCACAAAGTTTCATCTTCATCTATAGCAACTAAATTACAATTATCAACACTACTAGTCAAATACAAAGTTCCAATTTTCTTACTTCTCACAACCACAAGAGCACCCTTGGTAACTTTCCAAGAGTCTACTATAAACATCACTGAATAACCCTCACTATCTAACTGCCCCACTGATATTAAATTTTGCTTAATTATGGGACATGTTTGACATCATTTAATAGTTATGTGTTACCATTCTACATATTCACCTAATAAAAACCTTTACCTAATATACTAAATTTTTCATCATCACCAAGATAAACATGTCCAAAATCTAATTAAACATAATCAATAAAATGATGCCTATGTGGGGTGGCATGAAAAAAAGCCCCTGAATCTAATACCTAAGATTTAAAAACATTATCTAATAAAATAATTAAAGCATCTTGACTAAGAGTACCTATTTTCATATTTACCTCCTTGGTATCCTCATGTTTGGTCTTCTTATACTATAGTTCCCAGCATTCCTTCTTTATGTATCCACTTTTCCCATAGTGCCAACACACCATCTTAGCTCTCGATTTAGATCTTCCATAACCCTTTGACTTTCCATGATTTATTTTGATTATATCCTTTTTTCTCCCTCTAGCCTCCATCATCAAGTAATTCCATGAACATGATTCCCCAATTCTCTTCCTTTGCATTTCCTCACTAAGAATCACACCTATAACATCCTCAAACTTTAAACTTCCCTTAACAGTAATGGCATTACTCATAGCCATAACCAGGGTATCCCAACTATAAGGTAAGGTGCATAAAATCAATAAATCCTTAACTTCATCTTCAAATTTAATACCAATAGAAGTTAGAATACTCAAAATCATATTAAAATCATTCAAATGATAAACTATAGAACCATTTTTAGACATTTTTATATTAAATAACATTTTCATCAACAATATTTTATTATAGGTAGAGGGTTTTTCATATAACTCCCATAATTTATTCATTAGACCAAATTTGGTCTTCTCCTCTAAACTATTGAAGGCAACCAAAGATGTAAGACACAACCGTATAGCTCCCAGTGCTTTCCTATCAAGCAAATTCCAATCTGCCTGATCCATACTTGAAGGTTGGCCTATTTTCCCCATTAAATGGACATGAAGATCATTCTAAAACAAGTAATCCTCCATCTACATCTTCCATAATCCAAAAGTTTGCCCATTAAATTTTTCATCTCTATATCTGTCGTTATCTATCATAGCTCCCACTTAAGCTAATATATTTCCCTATGATTCACCACTTTAGAAAAAAACACTAAATATAAATCTGATACTAGTTGTTAGGAATAAGTGATTAATTATGCAATAAAATACATGTAATTCATTCCTCAAAATCACAACAATAGAGACATGGAAGAAAATTTAGATCTAAGATAATACACACATAACACTGATATAATTTGGTTCACCCAATGTGGGCTATGTCTACCAAGAGGCTCTTTATATTATTATAAAAAAAGAGTAAAAAATAAATCTCAACAAAAAACCTCTTACAAAGATAACTTTCTCTAACCTGAATTCACACCAAAATTCTTGAGATGTTAAGCTATACCTCAAACTTGATCACACCAATTAAAGAGAGAATTATAGAGCTCAAAATGAAGATGCAAAATACAATGAATAATGTGTTACCATTCACCATTTTTTAATTTTCAAAATCCATTTAAAATGTGCCATAACCATAGAGATAACCATATCCCCACAAAATAAGGCAAAAAATAAGGGAGGTTTCAATAACATAATCCCCCAATTATCTCAACATCTTAGATCACACCCACTTCTCCACAAAACATGCCACAAATGGGGGAAGTGGTTGACACACTCAAAAATGCATCCCACCATTTTTTAAAGTAAAAAAATGCATGTTAAAAATGCCCCAATAATTTTATTTTTACCTTAGGGGTGAAATGAGCTCCATATTTAACAGAATGAGGATTACCTCTTATTTAACTAATCCTTTATGATGGACACACAACTATTATTCTTTGTTATCTTCAATTTTTAAGACTCTACAATGAGTATCCTCTTCATCATACTTGTTTATGAACCTACTCATTATCTCAAACACTTTGTCTCCAATAACTTGTGTACCTATAATCAAAACATCAAAAGCAATATTAAATTTAAAATCTTGAGGCCATAAATCCCCTTGAATTTCTTCTTGATTTTTCTCATCAGATTCTCCAAGCATTTCTCCCTCTTCAAGATAGAAAATGAAGATCTTTAACTCATTTTAAATGTGATGATCACCTTTCCTTTGTCCTTTAATCTGAAAATTTGTTTTAAGCTCTCCACACTTGAGCTTATCTATATGTTTACACTATAATCTTAATTCTCTTTTGAAGGCAATTCTCTCCTTTTGTATTCTTCTCATTTCAACAATATGTTTCATTGGCCACTTGGATACCTTCTTAAATATATACTCATGTTGATTCTAAATTGATTCTTTTAATTTTTCCTAAAATACTGCTAACATTTACTTCATTATTTGTATTTATTCTTAGAAGTCTTCTTCTCTTCTTAGCTCTCTCTTTTTCTTCACTTGGTCCATTTCTCCTTCACCAAGATTCTCGCCCAAGTATATTTCAACTTGGTCTTTCAATCTCTTTAGGTCCTCACCTAGGTATTTTACACCCTAGTCTTTTGGTCCCTTTAATGGATTCTCATAGCTTCACACTGAGTCAATGACCTGCAATAACCTTCTCACACAATACTTCAAAATAATCAACAAATTCTCAAATCCCATCTATATCACCTTGGATATTCCTCTAAAGCATTTATTATGCTCTAACTCTTACTCTTGAGCCTTATAATCTCTTTCTTCTCTCTCTTTAAACTTTTATCTTTAAGACTAATAGGCTATGAGACTTCCCTTATTATGATCTCTTCTCAAAACCAAAATCTTAAAGAAAAACTTCAAACAAAATTTCAAATATCATTCATACTTTTTTATAGTAGGGTCTTCTAATTTATTGAACCTTCTTTCAAACTCCCTGTAACAACTCTTTATTAATGCAACATCAACAAATGAATTTTGTTCCCAACACCATAGATCATGATGATACCAAAATGATAGCAATCTCATATCTTGTCATGTCAACTCTAACCCAGTTTTTGAAATTGATAACATTGGCTCACTTCCCATTATCCCACACTCTGACTTATTATTCTAAACATTTTACTATGTGGCCAATTCTAATACAAACAATCCTTTTAATATCATGTTCTCTTAAGTCTAACACTTCCTTGATTTTATAGAGACTCTTTATGATATATTCATGATTGTTACTTTCCTTTATATGTTATTTATTACTCTAAATAACTTCCATAGAGTTCTTCTATTATCTCATTCCATCAAATTCACAGTTTTTATTGAGACACAAGATTTGGACTTCTTTGTATAAGAACACATGAATGTATATCCTCTCTCAGTTATTGTTACAAATCATGTTGTAACCACATATCCAAACTCTAAAATTCATATGTTCTTTCCTTTAAGATGATTCATATTCATTCCTTGTTGCATTATATCATAATAGATTCTATAAATATGAAGAGACATGAAAACAAAATTCTACCTGTATATGTCAATTTGTACTTTTTGGTCACATAATGTCATGTCCATGTTGATCATCACAACCTCAATTCCTACATGAACAAATCTATATTTTGGCTATTATATAATATTATGCTTTTAATCCTAAGAATAGGAATTGATAGAGTTCTAAACAAATAAGTATTCTCAATAGATTTTGTTATTTGATCAAGACATACATCCTCAGTCCTATTCATGGTTTCTTAAATAAGAGTAATTCCTAAATGTCCTCTCCTTTGAGTATTGTAAATCAACTATGGGGGGAAATTTAGAGAGTGATTTAACTAAATTTCCACTTATAATGTCCATAAAAAACTTGCATTCAAATTCATATATTGAAAAACATGTGGAACTAGGTGACTACAATTATAAGTGCAAGAATGAGGATTTTCTAAGTTCTTAATCACTATAATCTCAAAATTAATGTAGAAATGTTTCCAATATCCTTGGAGTATATTCCATTTACTTGAATGTAATCATGAATCAAATAAATTAAACACAAACATCCCTCTCTCCTAATTCTATTGATTCTAATAGATGACCAATCTTGAAAATACATGAACATACCTTAATTATTGGTTATTTTTCCAAATGGAAGTCTTTAAGCTAAGGTGAATCTCTCTTCTCAATAAGTATTCATTGTTTCACAAAACCATCTAGATAGGCCCAAGAGATATGTGTATCTCCAAAAATATGCTCTTAGTCATATAAATGAGAACTTACATCTACACATAAATTTTAAAATCATCTTGATCATATGATCTTTGCTAAAAAATCATAGAGAATTCAAAGTAACTTTATTTATTGATCAAGACTACAAATCTATGACAAACTTAGATTTCTTAATATAGTTATGTGTATGATCTAGTTTGGAACCATTGTTCTTAATAAATATTTTGATAGATAATAGTTTTAACCATGAAAAAGATACTTGATTACTATTGAAGAAAGGCAAATCTGATGGCTTTATTTTTTAACTCAAAATTTTTCTTAGTCAGTTCTGAATCTCCATTATCATAGTTATCAATTAATTCTTATTGTTTATGTCTTTCCTCATACAAAATTGCTATACCTTTTTACATAGTCATATATTTTAATATGCATTCTTTATAAAGAGTATATAAACACATAAAATGAAGCAAAAACACACACTTTATTTACAATAAAATGATCATTTTACTACACAAATTTTGCTTTATTTTAGCAGACTATCCACCCTCTACCTTAGTCCTAAAGTTCTTCATATTTTTATGTTTTTTTCTAACTTAGGATATCTCTTCCTTGATAGGTTTGATGCCTATCTATTAGTTGAAGGCTTAACTAAGCTTGGAATGACCTAATTTGACCCAATATTCCCTTCAACCATTCAATTTAAGATATAAAACTATTGGTTCTTTCATATCCTTTAGATACATTTGCTTTATTTAGCTTTATAGACTGATTAGGACAATAATAAGGACTAAAAACCTCGTAGCTATGTCTTAGACTACTAACATGTTTGTTAAAACTTATTTACATCATATTATGACTTTTACAAGTGACATTCACCTATAATAAGTGATTAAAAATATTGAAATCTTCCAATATATATTATTACAAATTCAAATATGTTTTTTATAGGGAACTTCTAGAATGAGCTAGTAAAGACAATTGAATCCATGACAAGACTTATTATTACTAAAAAACCTTATATACACCTTGGTGAATGATGCTCCTACATCACATTGGTTTAGGAGGATAGTATTCATGATCAATATCATCAATGGTAATGTTGATGGGGAAAGAAGGGGAAGATTTAGCATAACTCCTTAGGATTATTGAGGATCTAGGAGGGATATTATGCCAGGGAATGGGTTTGGGAATGGGTTTGGGTGAATGGGATTGGGAATGGGTTTAGGAGATTTGGAAGAAACAAGAAGATGGGTGGAATAAGGTTAGAAGAATTTAAGGATCCAAAATATGAAATCTTAGTGTAATGGATCCTTCTTTTTACCCATTTTAACCTCAAAAATGGAAGATTCCAGGGAATGCAATATGAAAAAAGAAGGCTAAGAGGGATCTGATTATGAAAGTAATTAATAATCAAAAGGTAGATGTTATGAACAAGATAATACCTATCATCCAAAGTGATATATTTTATAATTTTCTCTCCTACTCTATCTAATAAAGTGGGAACATCCTTCTACGAGAAACCACCTATGCATTCTAGCATCAACTCACCTTCTACAAGAAACTTATCACATTCCTCTGTATAGTTCCTTTCAAATTTATCAAACTTGACTTCCTCTATTTTAAGACCAGTGACTTGAGTGATAAGTCTTTCAATCACCTTAATAATGAAATTATTAATGGTGACCAATTTGTCCTACCATGCTTCAACAAATTTGCAAGAAAGAAGCTTATCAATCCACAAATATTGGTGATGAAGTTTATCAAGCCATCTATTTTTTCAATTTCTTAGACAACTTCATCCTTATTGAGATGATAAAAAGAAATAGGTTCAATTATGTTAAGTTCTCCTTCAATGGAAAAAAGGATGAAAGGTTGAAAATGTAAATTTAGGAGGAAGGGGAAGTAGAGGGGAGACTTCTAGAATGGCTATGAAAAAGGTGTAGATCAAAGATTAAAATATCATGTGAGAGAGAGAAAGCAAATTAAGGATAATGATGTTTCAAAAGCAAAATAGAAAGGTAGAGAAGGGTGAATATCAAAAACATCATTGGGAAGGAAGAGGTCTATCCTTATTGATGATTTCAAGTCAATCATTAAGAAGTGAGTCATCCATGGTCCATATTTTAAACTCAACCACCAAAAACCCTCTATTATCAAAGGCATTTATTAAATAATTACCTTCATAATAGTTATGTTGAGATATGACATCACCAAACTCATTACATAAAGCTAGGCTTTCCTCAATGATGTTATCAATGGTCTACAATGTTTTGCTTAATTTGTTTAGGTAGTTTCTAATGTTAAGGAGTCTCCTTCTAAAATAATTTTATTAACATCAATATCCTTATCCACCTGAATGCCCTATAGCACTACAAGTTCCTTTAATTTATGGTTAGTTTAATATCTCATGTGACCTTCATAAGTAGCTAGGATACTTATTTTTTCATCATAGAGCACACCCCCTCTATAAGATAATCTAGGATTACCTTTACTAGCCCCATCAAAGTTAATTTTGATCCATCCTTCTAAAGTGGGAACCCATTTAGTTTACTCCTAATGGCTAATTTGTGTTTAATTATACTAGAGAATAAAAAAGAGGGGAACTAGTTCTAAGCTATACATTCCTTATACTGAGAGATATATTGATATTTAGGGTTTTTTTTTAAATTGAAGTTCTCAATAATGGAGATAAAGTCTTTGAGACAAACACTATCAAAAGTACTAAAGGAATCTCTAGATATTCTATTACTCCTTTCCTTATAAACTACCCAAATTAGATGAGGGAAGGATAGGTACCATAGTTTTTAATTATCTTATTGGAAAAGGGAGAGTCCTAAGTAGTCCACGAGTCAGGATGAGACCAAAGGATATCAAATTTCAAGAGGAGTAGTCCCTATATTTTATGAAAAAAAGGGAAATGAAGAAGGAGGTGAGTAATAGATTAAAAGTAAGATTTACAAAGAAAATAATGATTGACTAGGGAGAGGCCATGTTCAAAAAGATTGTCTAGGGTGAGAATATTATTGTAAAGGTAAAGCCACATGAATGTACTCACTTTTGGAGTCTGATATTTGGCCCAAATTTCAAACCAAGGAAAAGAAGAAAGGTTAGGAGGTAACATTTTGAAATACCTAATTCTCACTTCATATTCACCACAAGAGGTATCCACCCAAGATAAGGAATCCTCTTTAAGAATATTTAGAATGTGTGTATAAAGGAGGAAAAAAATTATATCAGATATGAGAATAACATGATCCAAGATGACATTGGTGATGTGGAGGTGTTTTCAACTTCTTATGTTACCCAAAACCTAGATATAATTAAAGACCAAGGTACCAAACAGGAGTTGAATTTAATATTTGATATGAAACCAAAGTTTGATGTCAGACAAAGGAAGGTTAAGGATTTAGGGGTCCTCCTAAAACCAAATTTAATTTTTTTACTAATATTCCATTTGTGGCCAAGTTTGATGATTTCCTTTCCTTTTATAAGAAAATTCCAAATAGATAAACCTAGAGTATATGTGTTGTTGTAGAGTAGAGAGATATCTAGTCTTCATTATAGATATTTATCCTTGAGTATGTTTGTCTAGGGATTTTATTCCTTAATAAATATCCAAAAAAAAAAAATTCTACAAGTGCCTTATTCAAAGGGTTAAGCCTTTTTAAACCTATCCCACCATTCTACTCAGGGTGTGAAATAGTATCTCATGCAACCAAGTGGAAATGATTAGTAGATTTAGTGCCAGACCAAAGAAAATGTTTTTGAATTTGATCAATTTTTTTACCAATAACTGTGGGAATTTTAAAGATGGACATGATATAAATGGGAAGGATTTGAAGAATATATTTAAGTAGTACAAGCTTCCCATCTTGTGAAAGCACAACTTTCCAACCGATAAGATTTTTTGAGAAGCATTGAATGAGAGGGTTATAGAGATGAATGGGAATATTTCCAATGAAGAGTGGCATACCTAGATAAGAAGAATGCAAGGATTTGATATAAAAACACAAAATTTTGGTTATTTTAGAATGCCTTAAAGGAAGTGTATTTAGGAAAAAAAGAGTACTCTTTTCAAACTTCATTTTATTTATGGAAACCTCAGCATACTTGAGAAGAACTTATTTGATATTTTTTGCTTCCTTAACAGAGGCAAATGTTAAAGAAATGGTGTCCTCAATGAAATATTGATGAAGAGTAAGAGGGATTCCAATATATGAATGGAAGCATTTTATTAAACCATTATCCTATACATCAAGAAGATTCCTATTGAGTGTGTTAGTAATCATGATAAAATGAAAGGGGGATAGTGGATCCCCTTTCTTGATGCCCATCTTGTTGTTGAAGTATCTAGTAGGAGATCCATTGATGAGGATGGAAAATATAGACATGATAATACAATTAAATATGAGTTTGAAAACATGAGGCTAGAATCCATATTTATCTAGAACCATGTCAAGGTATTACCAGTCTACCCTATCAAAATCCTTACTCATATCTAATTTTAGAATCATACTTGATTCCTTAATTAAATTCATGCATAGTTTTATGAACTAACACAATGCCATATTTAAATTGACTCTTTTTAACAAATACACCTTAATTTTGAGTGATGATTTTAATCATTAGAGGCTGGAGAAGAACCAAAATTTTAGTGATTTTTTTCTATATTGCATTGCATAGACTAATTGGGAAAAAGTCCTTGAGTGTAGATGCTATAGTGGATTTGGGGACCAAGATAATGAAGTTATTATTAAACTTTATTAGCATATTTCATATTGAAAATATTTTTTATGAAGCTAAAATTAGGTCCTTTTTTACTATTTCCTAGAAGGTCTAGAAAAAATCAATTGGGAATCCATCAAGCCTAGGGGCCTTTTCCTTATGAATGAGTAAGACTACAAATTTCACATCATCCTTAGAGATTTTATTAAGAATGATAGTATTGTCTGAATCATTAATGAGAGTGGGATTATGCTAAATGAAGGACTAAGCTTTGGATGTATTGAGAGGTCTATTCGTAGTGAATAGAATCTTGAAATAGTTGATAGTTTCCTCTTCAATCTAATCTGGTGGCAAATTGCTCCATATTCATAGGTAATTTGTTGAATTTTTTGTGACTTATATGCTTTAATGTGGAAATATGGGAATACTTCATGTTATGGTCTCCTTCATTGAGCCAAATCACTCTGGATTTTAGGCACTAGAATGTTTGTTCATGAGCCATAGTGTTATAATATTCATTTAGTAGAGTTTTTTCTTTTAAGTAAATTTAATCAGTCATCTTATTGCTTACTATTTGTTGTTCTCTATCATGAAGATAAGTTTGAAATTTTTACTTTTGATGAAATATATTTCCAAAAACACTATGATTCTAAATCTTAATGTTTATTTTTACTTTTTTGATCTTCTAAGCAAGCTTGTACATACCAGTGCTTTGAGTATCAATATCCCACCAATATTGGATCCTATCCTTGAGATATAGATGAGATAACCACATATGATCAAATTTGAAGGGGTATTTTCCTTGTTTTATATTGTTCTCTAATGTTAGAGCTATAGGGTTATAATCAAAACCAATCCAAGGAAGAGAAGAGATGTGGAACTCCTGATATAATAGCCACCTAGAATCAAAAAGGGCTCTATCCAAACAAACTTGGATCAAGTACTCCCCCAAACACCTGTTATTCCAAGTAAAAGTGGTTCCATGCAAATGCATGTCAAAGATATTATTTCTCTAAATGAATTCCAATAGATCCTCCATATTGCTAGTAAAAACTTGGGACCACCCTTTCTTTTCACTAGGCAATAAAGGGGTGTTGAAGTCACCAATGATGATCTAGTGGGTGTCCAAATAGGTTTTTTTGAAGGAAACAAGATCATACCATAATTTTTTATGAGTTTAAGGATTATCGAGAGTGTATATGTTTGAAAGAAGCCAACACTTATCTAAATTTTTATTAGTAAAGTGGATCATTAGATGATGAGGTTTTTTAAGGATCACATCTCTAAAAAGAAGGATTTCATTCCAAAATCTTGATATGGCCATAAAAGCTCTTGTTGAACTAACCAAATACATCTTGGTACTTGAAGAGAGTTTATTTTGGATTTCTTCTAAAAGTCTTTCTTGTATTTTGGTTTCTTGATTACAATAATGGAAGGGAGTTTATTTTTTTGAAGATGCCTAAAAATTTGATGTTTATTTTGGTGGTTAATGCCTCTAAGATTATAGGTAAATATTTTCATGAGAGATTCTTGTAATGGGTTGACTGAATCTTTCGTGTATTATAGACTGATGATCATCTTCTATATCCTAGTCTACCTATTTTTTCTTATAACTACTTTGTTTAGTCTCCCCATTTTTGCAAAACTTCTAATGTTCAAGGGTTTAATACCTTTATTTTTTGACAAAGGGTAGGAAGGTTCTTTATCCTTTATCTCTTCTCTTAACTAGGGATGAAAAATCTTGATGGAGCCTCACAAGAATGTTAAGATCTAGTTGATTTGATGTATTTTGCTAGGTGGAACATCCTTCTTGTATAATAAGAGCCATGGTGATGATTAGAGGTTATTTTTCCTACTCACCATCTTCTTCCTTAGATGATTGGAGAAACTAAAATTTGTTACTGGTGATATACATGTGTTGAGTGTCAAAGGAAGGAGTAGATTAAAAAACACTAAC
The DNA here is from genome assembly GCA_037957365.1 of Torreya grandis. NCBI lineage: Eukaryota > Viridiplantae > Streptophyta > Pinopsida > Cupressales > Taxaceae > Torreya > Torreya grandis. The sequence goes on along the minus strand of JARHVA010001811.1, from coordinate 2,159,359 downwards.
CTCCATAATAAGTAGAGGGACCTCATCTTTGTCTGTAGCTTTTCCAAGAGATTTTGACTATGTGTTAACTAGATGTATTTCTTTTTAGTGCTTTGAAGTCACCATTAGTGTATGTTTCTTCAATCTTGTATTCAGAGGAGCAGGGGAGAGCTGAGTCACTATAGAAGGTTGAGGATCATCCTTTTTTCTAATCCAATGTTGTTTCTATTTTATAAAAACAACGGTGTTGCCTGTCTTGATAAAATTTGGACAATCCCTAGTAGGGTGGCCAAGTTTCCCACAACATTCACATTTTAAAGAAACTATTTAATATTCAATATTTTGGATTCATTCTCCACTTGAGGAATCTAAGATAATGGATATATGTAGGTCCTGATCCATAAAAGCATTAACATAAAATCTTGCTTGAATTAGGTGGGTTTTTTTTCATAGAGGATTCAAAATCAATCAAATATCCCGCAATTATATTTATATTGATGAAAACATACTCATCTCAAAACTCAAGGGGGAGGCATAGAAGATGGACCCATATAGGTATGATATTTATTATTTCTTGATCTGTCTCAAATCTTATTTTCCATTTTTTCAAAAAGATACTAGACTTACCCAAGAACCAAATCCCTCTAACAATAATATTTATGCAATCCTCTTCATTGTTACATTAGATTAGGAATAATTAATTGCTCATTGAAGAGATTAAAATATCTCCTTTATATTTCCATCTCTTTGAAGCCTAAAATCTAAAAGTGTCAATGTTTGAATGAGCTCACAAGAATTTTCCAACTAGGGCATTAGAAAGACCTAAAGCACAATGCTCTTCTAGTGTATCATAGATGGATATATGATGTCATATAACTAACTTATTAAAGTGTGATAGTTTTATTATCATTAAAATGTGAGATAATAACCTATTTTTACTCTATGAGGCTTGTTATTATCAATTAAATTTATTCTAGTGATAAAATTATGAAAAAAATGTGTGTTTGTAAAGTTTCTAAGATTATAATGTTGGCGAGTTAATATTTTCATGTATGAAGGAGTTATAGAATGGTATCATCACTTGATAATGTAGGTAAGGACCATTTTAATTGATGTTAATTTATATATTTATTTATTACATGTGTGGTCATATTCATCATGAATCAATCTCACATCAATGATTGTAACATATAATGTAATGTTTGGAGATGTAGAAAGATATCCAAGAAAAAGTATAGACATCATAACCACATTCAATGACATTGATTTTTTTAAAATTTTTTTGAATGTCATCATTATGGCTTATGGTGTTGATAATTATTGATGGTGATTAAATGTCATTATCCTAGGTAATGGAATAAAAATTATCTCTTTGGTGTTGAATATCACTAGCCTAATTGATGGGCCAATATTTTATGTATCTTCTTAAAAATCATTAGCCAGGAAGATGATTTTTTTAATTCAAAAATTTAATTAATTTATCATTTTATGTTTCACTTAGTATCATTCAAAAAATGTTAGATTATCCATCTTGGAACTTCTAAGGAAGGATTGGTCAAATAATTTAATAATATAAATTTATGTTTGTCATCATTAGATTCAAATTGAGGATTTTCAATGTTTTAACAATAAAATAAGGAACTTTAGCCACACTAATACAAAAAAATTAAAAATGTATTATATTTTTAGATGTATTCTATGTCACGGTATTTCTATGATGTTTTGAATTTTTAGACCTTTTTTTGAAATCATTATTTTTTTGGATGTTTTACTTGCTTCAACATTTTCTACCTCACCCATGGATGCTGTATGAGATTTAAAAATTATAAGTAACTACTCAGCTGAATCTATTAATTCCTCCAAACTTGAAATACTCTAATGAAAGGATATACCTTCATTTATGAAGGTGTAGTGTGCAAGTTAGGATTTCATAGTTTTAAAATTTAAGTTTTTCAAATTTATAGTTTGGTAGAAGATATATTTGATCATATTTTAAGAATTTAAAAGAATTGAATTACTTATTTAATTATTTGGAAAGAAGATAATTAAATGAGGTGTAAGAGGGCCATGTTTCCCATGTGAGATGTAAGTGGAATTTATTGAATTTTTAAATTGGTGTTATTAGAGGAAATAATTTTGAGATAAATATTTAAGAAGGAAAGGAAAAAGTTTTACCTTCCCATTTAATGAGAATTAGAGATAGTTTCCTATGATATTTTTGAAATAAAACCTTATGGGTATTTCTTGATTTGGTATTTTTTAATGGAGAACTCTAAACTTATTAAGGATTGTGAGGGAGAGTGAAAGTGATTGAGCTAGGAAGACAAAGGAGATTTGGGAATGGAATATGTTCATATAATTTTTTTTATCTAAGGTAAAACTTGAATTTTATTCCTCATTACTATTTTAACTATTTTTATATTTATTGATCTAAAAAATCCAGACTATTTAATATTTAGATTAATTCACTCTACATATTTCAATATAAAAATAAAAGTGATATTGATCTTAATATTTATAGAAATAAAAATAGGTCAGATTAATTATATTAGGCTTTTTTTGAAATGATCTCCATTCACTTCAAAATAATAAACATGAAGCAATCTCCCCAAAATAAATACTTGGAAAAACTAAGAACTCAAAGAGAAGTCACATAGATGGAACAATAATGGCTATGCCAACCAACATGTTCCCAAATTGAAGTAACCATTATTCCCTCAAATTGATATCAAATTATCACTCTACTTTCTAAAAAATATCATTCATACAAACAACCCTCTAAGAGATGAAAACCACCACTCAAGAGATGTGATTATTCCACCTTAGAGATGTGAATCTTTTGCTCTAGTTTTTATTTCCTAAAAGAATTTTCAAAAAAATATATTTGTTTCTCCCTTCCTCCCTCCCCTAAGAGGGAGAGAGGGAAGAAGGAGGTCATATTTTGACAACTTAAACCATTTTATTTTTATAAATTACATGAGTGTCAATTAAAATAAGTTACAAAAAATGTTTGGTTTGAAATTATCTATTCCTCCACTTAATATGGGGATTATGCCTAATATATCTTGGTGGAATAAGATGGGATAATATATATCATTCCAAATAGTGCTTAAAATAAAACACAAAAATATAAGGCTAATGATGGAAAAGAAAAAGATAGTATTTATAAAACCCATATACTAGAGTAGAGAGTTTCTAGATAAAATTGTGTTTACATTTTTTACCAACATTTTGGTTCACACTCCATGAACCATCATAAATTAAATAAAATCTCAGTCAAAAACTTTGGTCATGGGGTATGAACTAAAACATTGGTAAAAAACTTAAACATAGTTTTATCCATAAACTCTCTACTCTGATGCAAAATGAATTAAGATCAAACCTATATATATCATATATATAACAATAGTAAGGTTTATACCTAAAAGGAAATGAAGCATCCCAAAAATGGGTTTATCAAAACCATAGGAATAATGGGATATCCTAATGAGTTTAAGAGGGTATAAGTTCATCAAAATGTATTATAGTTAAAGTACATAATGTTGTTATATGATAACTAAATTAAATTAAACTTATGTAAAATCAATCATGAGAAATTTTTTAATTAAATACAAAACTATAAAAAAATTAACAATTTTGAAATAGGTGAAAAGATATAGATTAAGATTCTTGGAATTTCACCAATAGAGTTCATAAAGAAATACCCAAATTTTAACTTACATGTGTGTTTTGGATGATTAATTTTTTAAAAATAGGTCCAAAGGAAATCAAAAAATAAACCTTTAAGATTAGTTTACAATTGAAAATGTGTAGAAAATAATTGAGAACTAACTTGTTCAATCCTAGTCAAACTAGGATTGTGTGGTTTAGATCATGGTAGTGTAAACCTTATTCTGGTCACTATGGCCAATCCTAGTTATATGATGTTAGATTTTAATTAAATTTTCATTAGCTTCATCTTTTCCTACTCCTCAAAATATCTCTCAAATTTTAAAATTAAGATATGCATATTCTAGAATTTAATATTTTAGAAATCAAAGCATATGTGAATGACCATTGTGGCTTTCTTGTGAATAAGGACTATGATGAGGATTCATTCAAAGTGATACAAAGGCTTGATAAATTAGCTTCCAAGAATTTGGTAACTTATTTTTGCCAAATATTGAAGACTTCCTTATATATTTTATGTTATATTTGGAAGAGAAGGCCCACATCGAGGTAACCGATAATGTTATGATTGATATTTTTTACGATCGATATTGGGAATGCCATAATATTTAAAATAAAATATTTTATGTAATTAATTTATTAAAATTTGATAGTTTTATTATCATTCAAATGTGAGATAATAACCTATTTTTAATCTATGAGGCTAGCTATTTATTCCTTGATTGATATAAATTGTCCTTTGAATCAGCATAACATTACGATCCTTAAGATGATATGGTGGTAACATAGAAATTTCATTATTCATTAAACTTATTTTAGTGATAAAATTATGAAAATAAGGTGTGTTTTTAAAGTTTTGAAGCTTATAATGTTGATGAGGGAGTTAATATTTTCATGTATGAAGGAGTTATAGAATGGTATCATCACTTGATGATGTAGGAAATAGACCATTTTAATTAATGTTAATTTATTTATTTATTACATGTTTGGTCATATTTTTCATGAATCAATCTCAAATCGATGATTGTAACATATCAGGTAATGTTTGGAGATATAGAAAGATATCTAAAAAAAGTATAGCCATCATAACCACATTTGATGGCGTTGAATTTTTTTTATTCTTTTGAACGTCATCATTCTATATCATGGTGTTGATAATTATTGATGGTGACTAAATGTCATTATCCTAGGTAATGAAATAAAAATTATCTATTTGGTGTTCAATATTTTTTTATTATATATGGTAAACCTGGGTTTTACAAGGGCCCCAAAACTGTAAACATGAAATAAAGAGTTCTAAACATGCCTAACAAGGTTGAACAAGCAAAAAGAGAAAGCATAAACAATAAAATCAAAAGTAGTCACAATAAACATGTTAATTAGGGGGACCCTCCTAGGTGTCCTCCTCAGCAAAATTATCCTTTAGTGGGAAATTGGTGTTATCTTTCAATGTTTTGGCTCTAGTTCAACCCCTGGGACCCTTAGCTTGTTCACCCAAAGGAATCATCCTCGAGAATTTATTTTATTTCACTTGGGGGAATGGACACTTAGGGGGGACCCCCCTAGGGGGTCCCAAGGGGGGATTAGGGTCCTTAGGTAATTTTGGAATTAGGGAAAGGGGAGGGGGTAGGGTAGACTACACCAAAACATGGGTCATGGCCTCCACCACCTGATGAAGCTCATTCCAAGAAGATGGGGCCAATATTTTATGTAGCTTCCTAAAAATCATCAACCAAGAAGATGATATTTTTTTATTAAAAAATTTAATTAATTTATCATTTTATGTTTCACATAGTATCATTTGAAATATGTTAGATAATCCATCTTGGAACTTCTAAGGGAGGATTGGTTAGAGAATTTAATAATATAAATTTATATTTTTCATCATTAGATTTAAAATAAGAGATTTCAAAGTTTTACCAATAAAATAATTAACTTTAGCTACACTAACCACAAATTTAAATAAATGTATTAGATTTATATATGTATTCTATGTCATAATATTTTTGTGATGTTTTGAATTTTTAGACCTTTTTATGAAATCATAATTTTTTTGGACGTTTTACCTATTTCCAAACTTTTTAACCTCACCTATGGATGATATATGAGATTATAAAATTAAAAGTAACTATTCAGGTGAATCCATTAATTCCTCCAAATTTGAAATACTCTGATGAAGGATATACCTTCATTTGTGAAGGTGTAGTGTGCAAGTGAGGAATTCTTAGTTTTAAAATTTAAGTTTTTAAAATTTATAATTTGGTATAAGATATATTTTATCATATTTTAACATTATTTTATGTTGAATATTAACCTAACTCATGGGACCAATATTTTATGTAACTTCTCTAAAATCATCTACCAAGAAGTTGATTTTTAAATTTTAAATTTTTTATTTATTTGTCATTTTTTGTTTCACTTAGTATCATTTGAAATATGTTGGATTATCCATCTTGAAACTTCTAAGGAAGGATTAGTCAGAGAATTTAACAATATAAATTTATCTTTGACATCGTTAGATTTAAATTGAGAGTTTTCAAAGTTTTAACAATAAAATAATGAACTTTAATTACATTAACCACAAATTTAAATAAATTTATTAGATTTTTAGATGTATTCTATGTCACAATATTTCTGTGATGTTTTGAATTTTTAGACCTTTTTATGAAATCATAATTTTTTGGGTGTTTTACCTATTTCCAACCTTTTAACCCTCACCCACTGATTATATATGAGATTATAAAATTATAAGTAACTATTTAGGTGAATCCATTAATTCCTCCAAATTTGAAATACTCTAGTGAAAGGATATACCTTCATTTGTGAAGGTGTAGTGTGTAAGTTAAGAATTCCTAGTTTTAAAAATTTATAGTTTGCTAGAAGATATATTTTATCATATTTTAGGAATTTAAAGTCATCAAAGTACTTATTTAATTATTTGGAAAGAGGGGAATTAAATGAGGTGTAAGAGGGCCATGTTTCCCATGTGAGATGTAAGTAGAAGTCAATGAAATTGTAAGTTGGAGTTATTAGAGGAAATAATTTTGAGACAAATATTGAAGAAGGAAAGGGAAAAGTGTCACCTTCCCATTTAATGATAATTAGAGATAGTTTCCTATGATATTTTTGAAATAAAACCTTGTGGGAAATTCTCCATGTGGTATTTTTTAATGGAGAGCTCTAAACTTATGAAGGATTATGAGGGAGACTAAAAGTGATTTAGCTAGGAATATAAAAGAAAATTGGGAAGGGAATGTGTTCATATAATTTTTTTGATCAAAGGTAAAACTTGAATTTTAAAATTCATTACTAGTTTAACTATTTTTTGTATTTATTGATCTAAATAATCTAGACTATTTAATATTTAGATTAATTCACTCCACATATTTCAATATAAAAATAAAAGTGATATTGAGATTAATATTTATAAAAAATAAAAATAGGGTTAATTAAATATAATAGGTTTTTTTTGAAATGATATCTATCTATTCTTGGTTTTTAGAAATATCTATAATGGAGTTCTCCCACCTATGTGCATGTAAGTTCTATAGTGTTTTTTTAGAATGTAATTTACCTTTTTATATTTAGACACTTAACAATATGTAAATGTGACCTTGATTTAAGTGTTCATGCTTAGTCATTGTTCCTTTGATTTTTTTTTAGATTTATATGATTTAGGAGAGTGCCTCAAGGATGTGTATCTATAATCTTTAGTGTGAAAGTACAATGTTAAATAAATTCTATATAGAAAAAACTTTAAACTTGGGAAAATATTAAAGATTCTTTCGGTGATTTCTATCCATAAATGACATGTAAAATGTTTTAGATAGATTAATGAAAGTATTTGAATTTAAAATATATATTATTTGAAAATTTTAAACACTTCTAGTTAATGGATAAACTTTGGTAACTGATAAAATATGACTCTTGTTGACACTATCTACGATGAAGAAAAATTGACTTTGGAATATGAATATAATATACATTAGTTAATAGATTTATTTTGAAAAATTAGGGATATATTTATATGTATGATGAAAAATTGGTAAGGATAATTCCATAGATAGATGAATGTTTAAGAGATTATGTGATAAAGATCCAAATGTGTATGCACAAGTCATATATGTTAATGATTGGTAAAAATGATTTTTTTAAGTTCTTAATACAAAATTTATATGTCTAAAAATTACCCAATTTAGTATAGTTTTGAAAATCATAGATCAAAAGTATAAATTAAGTAACTTTGTACTTGAGTATAATCACATTTTGTCGTTAGGTATGCCACAAATGTCTAGCTTGATCCATGCAAAACCTATAATGAAACATGAAAAAAATAATGTTCATTCATGATATAAAGTCTAAAAAAATATAGATCATTAAAATATTTGAAGTTGAAAAATCAAGGAATGAATACACATGTGGGTATTAAAATTAATAAACCCTATACATTCATTAGATAATGGAGTGATTATTTCACAAGAGGTTCAACTATTTTAAACCATGGGTAAATAAAATAAATGTCTCAACCCTCATTGTATTATGAGAATCACTATTAATTTAGTGTTTTAGAATCACAATTAAACTACTAACAATATAATCATAACTATTTTTGTGTAACCTATACTAGGTTTTAATTCTAAGGGTGGATTCCCATACTAGGTATGCATGTAAAATGTGTAAAATACATCAATTTCATATGTAAATCTTACAACAATGAATGACCCATTTAGTAGATATTTTAAAATCAAAGTGATTATGTAGTAACATAATTTACATCTTATAATATAAAATTGAATGCATGAAAAAAATTAATGCCTCAAAATATAATTCATTTCCACCCCAATGTAATATGAAACTCTATAAATGTATATGTAACTGTGTCCAATCTAATAAATCTGATAAAATGTTCAATTTAATCCTTATAATATGATAATTTTTCTTAATTTGATCTATGCAATGTCTCATTATATTATAAAATCTATCATTTATTCATCATGATACTATAAAATGCACCAAATATTACTTGCATGTATGTGATTATGTCAATCTATCCCAATTTGAATCATAATCAATACTAATCTGTCTCAGTTTGAAACATAATCTCTCTCATAATATGAACTATTTTTCTAGGAAGACTTCAATCTCTATGAAAATCCCATTAGTACTCTCCCCTCCCCCTAGGTGAGGGACGTATCATGTGAATCACTCAACTTAAATGAAAAATAATTATTTTCATAATATTTATAAAAATGTAAGCATGTAGAGAATTTTTGATAACATGATTAGATTATGCCATCATACATATATTTGATCATTTATGCACATATTAAACACATAACACAATGCATATAAGTTTCATAAGAATTTAGTAGTAAGCCTCACAAAATATTCATGAAACAAATCAAGGCATCATGCACAATTTAAATATTGTGGGATAGCAATCATGACACCACAAGCTTATCATAAAATCATATCTACACATAAATGTCATGACCATGATTCACATGAACACTTAAGACAAAATATGAATCTACCTGACATATAAAACATAGACATATGTAATAGAGGATTTAGACACAAAAAATACATATTATGATAACACATAATCAATACACTTATATAATCATGAAATAAATCACTCAATGTCAGATATATCAATGGTCACACAATGTAAAATTCATAAATGTACAAAAATAGTTGCATGAAATGTAACACACAATGGTCACATAATATAAAATGCAATTTCATATAAACCAATCATCACACAATGTAATACACATTAAACTATCACATCATGTAATATTAATAAACATCAAACATGAATAGAAAATCAAATCTAGTTTACACAATCAATTGATGTCATCATCTAATAGAGCACAAAACCATATTCATTGAATATTACATTGTAAATAGTAGGAACAATGTAAATTCATGCATAATAGTCTTATTATCTCTATCTAATTAATTGAATGATCATATAAATATGTAACCTATAAAGTATACTAATATTCTCCCAATGTAGAAAAGGTATCCAATGGGTGTAAAGAACATATTGCATCTATATGTTCATGTGTCACGTATAACCTATATGTCTTACATCCCACTCATGTATAAAGTGATAATAATGCAATAGAGACTTGATATTTAATCCATCGTGTATATTAATAATAACATAAACCAATCATATAGCTAGAAAAGCATGTCATGCATAGGTCAATTTTTTAATAATATTTTTAATATGATATTTTTACATAAATATCCAATTTAATAACATGATGTTAACATGATTATTCATAGATTTTCATTTAACTAAATTTAAAAAATAAACCCTTGGGCCCAATCTATCCGTAATGAAAAATGGTCCCAACTAATTTTATTTGAGCTTGCCCTTTATTTATTTACATTAGTATTATTTTGATTCACTTTTAACATGAAACCAAAAATTTCAAATTCTTGATTTTAAATATTATTTTAATATTAATTATTGATTTTATTATTATCTAATTTAATGTGCTTAACATCCCATATTCATATTTTAACCAATATTTATAACTCATGCAATTAATTTTCCTTATACTCATTATCATTGATGATATCTTATAGATAAATGTATTAAGATTGTATCTCTCATTTTAAAGGTAAGATAAATTCTATTACATGAAAAATATAATAATGAAATATCTTTGGGCATGAAAATAATCATGTGATATGCCCATAAGTAAAAAAAATATATGATTACATCAATCTTTGGTATTTTTTTTCATTTATTTTACATAATATTTTTAAAATAAACTCATTTGTTGGGATTAAGGTAAACCCAATTTTTACTGGTATGGAATCCAACCCAAGCACATTAGGGAGACCCAGTTCTCTCAACTGGCCAATGACAGGGCCCAAAGGGAATAGAAAACATATCACTAAATCAAGCAAAAAAGGAGAGAAAGAACAAGGTAGGCAACTACAGGGCCATAAATTATAACCCAAAAAGAAGAAGGATCCAACTAGACCCTAAAAATGTAGGGCCCATAGAAACACAAAAAATAACTTGAGAGAGAGTGGCAATGTCCCAATGGTAACCTAAATAACTACCAAATGAGAGAAAAGATTAAGAGTTTCTAACTTAGGTAGGGGAAGCTAAATCATCCTAAAATTTTCCAAGAGAACATGGTTAAGGATGTTAAATGGGGGTGGAGAAACCCCACCCATATCCTAGATCATAAAATCATGAGAAGCCCCTAGATTTTCTAGCAAATCCACACAATTGTTTCCTTCTCTAAAGATATGACCATGAGACAATTCCTATAAAGAGTTTATTAGGATCCTAGCATCCAAAATATCCTTTTTAATGGTAAAAGATGCTCTTGACTTATTTTTGAGGAAATAAATGATGTTAATGGGATCTCTTTCAATATCCAACTTCAAAATTCCTTTACCACATACAATCTTAATGCCCCAAAGAATCACGTTGGCCTTTGTAACATGATTAGATTGTTCACCCATTATTCTAGCATAGGAAGCTAACAAATTATCATTGGAGTCTCTGATTATCCCCCGCCATAGGGCTAGGGTTACCCTTGGAGGCACCATCAAAATTAAGTATATACCATCCTTTTGTTAGAGGGTTCCATTTAGTTGAGGCTCTATAAGATTCTTTACTAATGCCTAATTCCTAAGGGAGGTTGATATCCCATAGCTTAATGATACTCAACCTTTCACCTTCAAATGAACCATCCTTTTTAGGGGTCCTAAAAGTCTAATTTTCCTTAATTTCTTTGGAAATATTGTCTTTGGTGATTCCCCATTCCAAGCTTTTATTTTTGAATATTCTATGATTCCTTTCTTTCTATATGTCCTAGAGGAAAGTGGAAGAGTAAGGTTCTAAAGTGTTTTTAGGGCCTTTTTATTTTAAGGTTGGTTCTATTGCAATAAAATATCCCAAATGGATCTAGATTAGACCTAGGCAATTTTAAATGAACCCAAGAATGATCATTAAACAAAAATGGAATACTAGTATTCCAAAAAAATGTGATTAATTGATTCTTCTCCTTTCAAACATAAACAACATATATTCAACATTTTAAACCCTCTAAGCTTTATATTATCAATAGTGATTTTTTTGTGACAAGACAACCAGTAGAAAATACCAATTTTAGGAATCAAGTTTTTATCCCAAAACTTGGACTAGACATGGTCTTGTTTTGAAAGGTCTTGATCTACCATAAACCTTTAATTTACCTTATATTATCCTATAGGATCTAGGTGATAGATGATTTTGTCTTCTGTGGGAAATATGCTAATGTGAATTTTAGATATCTTTGAGTTTAATATTTTTATAAATATTAATTGATCCTCTGTTACTTCTAAAAATGAAAGTTGTTTCCAACTTGGTTCCAAATTATTCCAAAACCAATAGTCCCTTACCTTAACTCTAATCATATTTTTAAAGTGGTGAATTAATAATTCACAATCCCCTATAACCAAGAGAGGAAAATGGAAGATCCAAGGATCCTCCTAAAATGTAATAGTTTTTCCATTACCCACAATCCATTTTTACCCCTTGCATATGATATCTCTTGTGTTGATCATTGCTTTCCAAAAACTAGATCCTTGACTAGGAACCTCTTGTTTTAGAAAATAATCTATAGTTCTATTTTTGAGATATTTACCTTTGAAAATTTTGGTCCAGCTATTATCATCCTTCAGGATACTCTAGGTTTGTTCTACCAGGAGAGGTCAATTTATGCTTTTAATTTATCTAAGCTCTAGGCCCCCACAACTCTTACACTTACAAAACTTGTCCTAGGAAACAAGAGGGATTATCTTAGTTTTTTCCTTCCCTATCCATAGAAACCTCCATTGAATTTGCTTAATTTTATCTACAATTTTTGAAGGGATTGTAAAAATAAACATAAAAAATATAGGCATGCTTTGAAGTAAGCTTGTGACCAATAGAATTTTACCAAATTATGATAGATAATTAGCTTTCCAACCTGTTAGTTTTTTTTAATTTTGTTTAACAAAGGATTCCAATCCTCTATATATTGATTATACTTGGTAAGTAGCATACCAATATATATAGTCAATAGAGATTGAATTTGAAATTTTAAGATATTAGAGAGATAAATCTATAGTTAGGCATGGTGTGAGTGAAAAAATAGATATTTTAGTGAAATTGATGCATTTCCAAGAAATAGATTTGTAATCCTCCAAAATCCTTATAAAATATTTGTATTCCCTAACATATGAGGCCCCAAGTATAAATGTATCATATTTGAATTATTTATTTGTGATTGGAGTAGATCTAAGTGAAATTTTTAATACTTTAATAATACTATCCTCTCTAGCCTTCAACAACTTTTGACCAAGAATCTCAACCAAGATAATGAAAAGTTAAGGGTAAAGGGTATCCCCCTATTATAGGCCCCTTTAAACTTTAAAGTAGCCTTTATTGCTACCAGTAATGAGAATCAAAATTTTTGTGGTAATAATGTAGTTGAGAATGAGTTTTCTAAGAAAATTTCTAAATCTAATATTTTTTAGGATGAGCATGAGGAACCTCTAAGAAAATATATAATAATATTTCTAAATATTTGATTTGAGAAGCATACCTGCTCTTTTAGATTTATCCAACGAATGGATAGCTTCATGAATCAAGATAATAATATCAAAAATCTATCTCCTAACTATAAAAGTGCTTTGTTGGATTGAAATGATCTTGGGGAGCAAAGTTTGGAGCCTTAATTCTTAGTACAAATATTATAAAAAGTACCACATAGACTTATCATCTAAATTTTTTTAGATGAAGGTTACCTTATTTTTCTAGGAATGAGAACCAATAATTTACTATTGATTTATTTTAGAATTGAACCTATTAAAAAGAATTTTGAGACCACAACAACTAGATCATGTTGTATAATATACTATAAATGTTGAAAAATTAAGGAAGGATAGCCATCAGAACCATGCACTTTATCACCTTCCATTGTGAACACTTCTATTTTCAGCTCTTCATAACTAGATTGCTTAAGGTTTCAATAATCTCATTTATTACTTTTTATTTCCCATTTACTTATGGATGATAATGAGTGGAAAATGTATGAAAGATATTTTATTTATCATAATTAATAATCTTATTCTTGAATTAAAATCCATTGCCTATTATAATATCTAATGGGAGACCAAATCACAAAATGATCTTTATTTTTAAAAAATGGCATATGTCCTCCCATGTATTTGATTGCAGTGGTACCACATCAACCCATTTTATAGCTATAATATAAATTATGACCCTAATATGATTTTATTTATCTTTTATATCAATTCAAATCCTCAAAGATAAAATTACCATGATGATGCAATTGGTTTTAAATCCCTTGAAGGTAAGTGATTTAAATTGTTATGTTTCTAGCATTATATGTATAATTGTTCATGTTCTTGAATTTTTTATACCATATACACAACTAGTAACCCATACTTATAAGACATTAATTTTTCACTAAATTTCATACCACATCACTATTTTGTACCTATTATATACTTACCTTGGTATCCTCACATATAAGACATAAAATTAATTGTCCATCAAATGATAACTTGAATAGAACCCCTCTATTATACATAATGAGTTGCATCTCATTTCAATTTGTGTTTATTATTTCATGAGATATTATTCATGATAATAGTCTAATTAAAAGTATTAAATATATTTCTATACCATTTTCAATTTCTTGTGTTATGTAATATAATAATACTAATGTTTCCAATTATAATACCACGATCAATGGTTATTGTATATGTCATATAGTAAAAATCAATTGATCATCAATGATGTCGATAGGATGAAAAAAACATTCACTAGCCATAACATCTACATGATAGTTATTTTTATGAGGTATGCTCTCAATTCCAATGTATCAAAGTATGTCATAAAATTTGTACCATATCTTTATATGACATCAACATTTCATCTTTTATTTGGATAAATATATACAACATGGTTTACTATAATTTGAAAATCACCATATTCTCAATTATATTTTTTCTATAATATATGCATAATATATAATATTATAATAGGTTTATAATTTAGGATGTGCCTATGAATTTTAGGTACATTGAGGACAAGTTAAGGGGATTACACTCATTTTAGACTATTAAAAATGTGTAGGGCATGAGTTACATGTTTTGACTCTCATACATAGTATGCAAGAATAAAAACTAATGACTTATAAGTCCACAAGGGAGGTTAACCTTGGTAATCATAAACATTCCCATAATACTTATTTACTATGATTCTATGATACAATTAGATAGGGTCTCACATAAAGAAGATAAAAATGATGGAAAGATAAGGAAGAGGAGAATATTTAAGAATCAATTGGATAGTTGATTTTCTCAAAAAAAAATTAGAAGATTCAATTCAAATTATCATTGTTCATTAGATATAGTTAAGCACTCAAATCTAATGACACATAGAGCAAGACTTTGAGAATAATGACTATGAACATGAATCAATTATAGAAGTGTCTCTTTACATGATGAATTTATTATAACAAGTAAATATAACACATTCTAATATAATGAATTTGTAAATACCTAGTTCATGGAATAAAATATAAAAGGCACATCTAAATGTATCAAATAAATATTAGAGACTAACTATCTAAGATGATTACAATAGTCAAACTACACATTCTAATCAACTCATAATAAAACACATAAATATCCCAAGGAATTACGTAAAGTTCTAAAACATGTAGCATTGCCCTGAAATGAGAAAGAATACAAAATAAAAAATACAAATAAAATATCCTAAACATTCCCTTATAATTTGATAGTGCTCTATTTTTATTTCTTAAAATTAATTCATCCTTAGGGAAACATGTCGATGAGATAACAAACTAGTGATTTATTATTTAAAACCAAAAACTAAGTGACCTATTTGTAATATTTCAAAGACTTATTTATAGATTAGGTAGTTTTTACACTCATTTACATGATGGTGATGTTTTTTATAACCCATAATCACGTGCATAAATGGAAAAACTAAATAGCCTACACATATGATTGAATTCAAATATCCCTCTTTATTGGAGCCACTTAGATATATGATGATTCAATTTGGATTCACTCTAGGTAATTCCATAAATTATTTGGATTTGACAATTTTCAACCTTACGATGCATTTTTTTCTCATAGGATAATGACATCTTCTCATGGATTTCACTATTAGATATATGAACATATATCTTTCTCAAGAATTGATAATGCCATGAAGATTGTGAAAAATCTAAAGTATGATAAATAATATGAAGTGACATGAAGATTAAAAAGTGTCATGGAGATTTAAAATCTCCAAACAAACTTCAAATTGATGTGAAGTGACCCAAATAATTTGAAATACCATGAAGTACCACAACTATGTCTAAATGCCATGGAGAATTCATGAAGGACTGTGAAGAGCCAAGAGGTGCCATAAATACCTATAAAAAAAGAAGAATAAATTAATAAAAAATACTTGATAAAATAGATAAATTAATATACTAATAATTATTTAAATGAAATAACTAATTTTTGTTACAAATTCACTAGAATAAATTTCATCAATCCATGAAATAACAAAGACTTGGTCCTAAGAAAACAAATTTTTAAAATTATCCTTATGGAGTCTTAGATGTTTTTATCATTTTTTTATTTAAAATGTGGATCCCCATTATGAAATAAAGTGGATTGTTTTTTGTAGACTAAATGGTTACCTATGTAGGAGAATCACTATGAAATTTTTAAAAATAAATTTTTTTGTTCAAGTTTCTAAACAAGATCATAAATTATATAATAAAATATCACATTTTTAAAATAATGTTGAATGTTAGTATAAATATTATTATACATCACAATATTCCATAAAATTTTCATATATTAATAGGTGTGTGCATGTTTACTAGTTTATTTTCCCTTCTAGTTGCTGACATAGCAAGAGATCATCACATGATTAAAAAAATCCCAAAGGTAATTGCATTTTATTTTATCTTTAATGAGGGAGAAAGGATTGGGCATTAATATGTTTTTCTCCATGGATGCACAGCCCCAAAAGAGATACATTTGGATCCATTATAGTCCTTGATACATTGTCATCCAAGAAAGAAATCATATGTTGGAGGTTACCCAAATCACCCTTTCTTATAAGAAAATTTTAATTCTTCCTTGAGCTATTTATATTTTCATTTTTTTTAAATTTTACTTTACTTACTCTAGGAGGGTTGGGAACCAACAACCAAGGTGAATGAATTTTATAGAATATTTAATCAAAATTAATATTTCCCTTTATTTTTAGTACACATCAAGGCAATACTTTATGTGATAAAGTGCAATTGTGATTATTTTTCAATATAAAATATTTTCTTAATTCATGTGCTAGTTTTGAAATAAAGACTTAGTTTCCCAATGAAAACAAAAAATACTCAAGCATAGTTTTGATATTCAATCAAAATTTTACCAAAATTTCTAAGCTTGAAACATTTCACAATGACATCACCATTGGGTAGCCAATTTGAAAGCATTTAAGGGCTCTATTTCCATGAAAAACTTAGCCAATCAGAACATTTTAAGAAGGGAATGATAATTTTGGTTCATTAAAAAATCTATTAAGAGAGAAAACCTCAAAAAAAATATAACTAAAAGTGATGCAAAATAAAACACAAGTCAAGAAAAAATAGAAAGAACAAACTGAAGCACTTATAAATTCCTATTAATAACATGTTTCGAGTCTTCATAGTTCTTAGCTTAGTAAATATATCATTGTATTATTCTTATAATTCATCAAATTTTTTTATTCCAAATAAAATAATATCTATAAGAATATGTTTCCCATGGATATATTCATCAAACATGAATTCAATAGAATATTTGGGTTCAAGTAGATATATCTCAAAGTCAGACCAAATGAGTTCATGAAATTATTTTATCTAGACCTCTGTGGTATTTGTAATTAGAGGCAAAATGGATATAACTCTTTATGAGGTGGTTAAAATAGGAAAAAATATTATTTTTATACATTTTGAGTAGTCTCAATGAATAATTTTTCATGTATGTTTTCTTATGTTTCGTCATCACTAGCATCATTTTTTTATAATAATAACCTCAATAATGAATTACTAATTAGATTTCATATAGGACACCACTTCTTCCTCACTTCATGGATTCTCAAATTTATGTGATTATTCTATAGGAATCTCTTTTGTATCACTCTCAAACTAAAAATATGCATAAATATTATGTTAAATATATCCCTTAGTATCACATGCATTTTCATATACAACATGTGAATTAGTTGGTCCAATAAAAATATATGATTGAAAGGAAACATTGTTCATTTTTGTCTTGAAAGACAACTCCCTATCAAACTTGATAGCTTGTACATAATCTAAAACTAAAGTATTTTATATAGATATATTAAAAAACATGGATACAAGTTGTTCTAAATAATTTATGTACACATCTAGATTGATGGATTATTAAGTTCTATAACTACTAGGAATATTGTTATAGATCTCTTGAAATATGAAATTGAAGTCCCTGATTGGATCATTGGGTTACCTATAGAGTTTGAGTAACTAATTTAAAAAATAAAAATGGTAAATTAGTTTTGTGAATTAAAAAATGAATGCATATTATAATTATTTCTATCCATGAATTGAATTAGGTGCTAAACTTATAACCATTTACACTCTAAACCATCTAATGAGAATGGAAATAATCTACAAGCCACACCTTTATGTTGAACAATTAAGAATATCATAGAATTTTTTAAAGCATGATCATTTTTTTTATTATTCCATTAGTATTGAATTTTGGAATTTATTTGAAATCATTCATAGGAATTTCATGCTAAAATCCAGACATGTTAATGGTTATTTCACCAAGCCAAGCCATGTTTTACCTCTTTTTATTTGTTAGTTTTCTATTTTTAGGTATTTTTGACCTCTTTGACAAAATTTGAAATGAGAATAAGGAAAAAATGATCATAAGGTGTCCTCATTATATCACTATTTTTATATGTATCACTTGGGATGTGCCTTTGAATTTTAGGTACACTGAGGAAAAATTAAGGTAAATTCACCCTCTCATTTTAGGACTATTGAAAGCGTATAGGCATGAGTTTTAGGTTTTGAATCTCCTACGTAGACTACAAAAATAGTATCCAATGACTTGTAATTCCAAAATGAAGGTTCACATTGGTAATCAAACTTAGGATGAGAGTGATTATTTATAGTGATGTTATGATATAAAAATCTAGGAACTCATATAAAATAAGATAAAATGGAGAGAAGGGTAAGGAAGAAGACAATGTTAAAGATTTAATTGGCTAGTCATTTCACTCAAGTAATACTTTATAAGATTCAATTCAAAGTATTAATCATATATAGCTAGTCACCCAAATTTGAATAAATGTGGAGCAAGAGTTTGAGGATAATGACTATGATCATGAGTCAATCCCATAAGTGTCTTTTTTCAAGATGTATCAATTAAAAAATATATATAGTACATCCTAATATATTAACTTTGTAAAGACCCAGTTCACAACATAAAATAGTAACAACATATCCAAATTTGGAAAATAGAGATTAGAGACTAACTATATAAGATGATTATAATAGTTGAAATACAAATTTTAATCTACTCATGACTAAAAACATAAATTTCCCATGGAATTACTTAAATTTCCAAAATGTGTCACATTAGCATGGAATGAGTATATAAGATAAAATAGGATAGACAAATAAAATATTCTAAACATTCAACATAATTACATAATTATCTCTTTAAATTTCATACAATTCATTCATCCTCAAGGCAAATTGCTAATGAGATTAAAAAACCAATGATGTAGTCTATTTAACTAGTAGCAAAGTAACCCATTTACAATCTTTAAAATATGTATTAGTTGTGACTAGCATGCCCCATCTTAAAAATATAAAATTAGGACCCTCTTTGAGTTCAAAATTATAAGTGTATACTTATTGTGGAATGAATCAGTATAGGCTCAAGATAAAAATCATTACCTTCAAGTCTAGGTAAAACTCTATATTATTATAGAATTATTATCATATGACCTTCACTTGTAAATTTGAACTTTAGTAGAATGAGATCTTAGTTTGATTCTAAACTAACCAAGTTGATTGAGTTTTTCCTAAGTTAATATACCAATATTATTGATATCTAAGTCTAAAGGTCCAAATAGACACATTTTTACATTATTTAATGTACATACTTTAATTTTAATTATATGATGTTCATCGATTTCATGTTTTCATTTGATTTATGGACTAACTTGGCTAATTAAAATTTCCTAGTTATATAACATTTTTAAGATTATTAAGATTTCAAGTGAATAACCTTTTTAAGGCTCACTTTATCCAATCTAAAAATATCCCTTATGGTATGTGTGACATTTTTATACTTAGTTTTTTGAAAAAAAATTCCTAGCCAATCTTTTGTCATGCATCTCTTTTCAACTAAGATTAAATATTAAATTTAAGAGTCAAAGTGCAATTTAAATTCCAATGGTTAGGTATGATCTAGTATGTGTGAACTATATAGTGTCTCAATCCCACTCATCTTGAACTTATAAATAGAAACATAATTTGAAAGGTTCCCTAGGTAGCCAAATCATCTAGATCATGTCATGTGGCATGATCTCACTCATCCATGACTTATCAAGTAGGCATACATAATCAAATGTTAAAGACCATCCAAAGTAACATGAGCCATCTACATGGAAACAGCCTGTAAGAGTGGACCTTGTTAGTGTTATCGATCTCTCAGGGGTGTCAAAAATTTGAGGACCCTAAGGATAGCCTAATAAGTGAGTGGATGATGTATGGAACATATGAGAATTTTAAATCTCTTGGGGGTGTCAAAAATGTCAAAACCTAAGGAGACCCTGATGAGTGAGTTGATGTCATGTGGAAGCTATTAAAAATGTTAGTTTCCTAGGGGTATCAATTTTTTTAGAAACCTAAGTAAATCCTAATGAGTGAACATATGTTTTTTGAAAATTGTTATAATTTTTAATCTCTTATGGTGTCATAAATGTTAGAACCCCAACAAGAGCCCGACGAGTGAGTAGATTCCACATAGAACCTATCAGAGTTTTCATTCTCTTGGGGGTGTCAAAAATGTCAAAGCCCCATGAGAGCCTAAAAAACCATAGTCTACCACATGGAAATTTCATAAAAATTGAAAATGAAGGCATGGGGCCTCCATCATAAATTAAAAATTGAGGCCCAATTAAAATGTGCCATGCATCACTCCTATACACCGAAGGGAAGAATGGATTGGAGTGGCCTAGGTAAGGAAATGAAATATATAAGATAAACCATAATCCCATAATGATATTCTATTTGTAATATTTAGGTCTAAAGGGTTGATGTTATTTCAGATAAATATAAAAGAGTGATACCCTAGCCATGCCTAGTTTGTATAGCCTATAAAGAAATGTCTAACTAGTAGAGACCACATGGTCTGACTATAGGGTTTTTGAGGTTATATAAGGACTAGGATAGGTATGTTCATAACACACCCTCATGTTAATTAACATGGGTAATTGGGATCTTATTATAAAACCTAATACATGCCTTTAATGTTTCTAAATCCAAGTTGAGTGTGTGTTCTAAAATTTTTCTAATTAAATGCCAAATCTAGAAATAATCAAATGGATTGTGACACCAAGTAAAAATTGAAATCACCCAAGGTGAGACCCCAAATTCCATTTGATGCAGAGGTAATAGGGAAAAAAAAAATTCTAACCTTGTCACTTATCTTGATAATGATATCTAACCAATAGGTGTTTTCTCTATTCTATAGACTCCTCTCTTGGGATTTCTATAATATCGCGTAATATTTATAGCTTATTGATGCATGTATTATGGTTAATTTACTATAAATAATTTTCATGTTTTTCATAAAACACTTATTTTTACCTTAGGTTCATTATTCATCTGTATCTATACATTATCCCAACTCTTGCACCTTCTTTCATTCACTAGTTCTTAACCCTTTCAAGGCTTCACTATCACAAATATTGATTTGTAAATTAGGTAAGCAAACTAATATTGTAATTAATCTCTCTTAGGCATAAAATTATCAACTCAAATATGTGGAAGCTTTGTCTCAATCCCAATAATCACCTATCCCTCTCAAATCTATAAACAAGGCTCTCTTAGACCTTTAAGGCTTGTAGCCTTTTTCATGACAAAACTATGATGTAAAAACTTGTAATTTTATACCTTGATGATATAAGGTCATTTATTATCTTATTATATCCACATACAACTTCTTACAAACTTTATTGAACTAACTCTACTTGTAGATGCCTTTTCCACAACTAAGCCTTGCTAATTTGGTCTAATTAGGCCTTATTGTAACTCAGTCTCTCAAAATCCATACCAATGATTCCAAATAGGTATAAATATATATGATTCAATTTATTAATATAAAATAAAAAATAAATACAAATTTTCATCACATTATTATTGTTGAAACTCATTGAATTGGCTAAATCCTAATCTAGGGTTTCTTAGATTTTACAAAGACCTGAGACCCTATATAATTCCATTTCTTGAGTTTTAAATCAATTAAATGGGTATAAATACCATCCTAAAGTATATTATGTTGTGGATCATATTTATATATTATAATGTATTTTAAAATATTGTACATTTAAAATGTAATGTACACTCTTTATGTATTCTCGTCGAGGTTCAGGGGTGGTAAGCCCCAAAAACCATTTTGGACCCCTTTAATGGGGAACCATTTTGAGTTGACTTGGCCCATGGTTTTGGTACACATTTTTAAAAAAAATAATATGTGATTACATATTTATGTATTATATATATATATATATATATATATATATATATATACAAAATATGTAGAACTGAGATTGAGAAAGAAGAATAGAGTGTGTGAATTTAGGTGTGAATTCAAGAAAGTTTGTAGAGTGCAACTCCAAATAATATTTGTGCATTGTAATTGTGAGAAGACTGATCTAAGAGTGGATTGTACTCTTTTATCTTGTAATAAAATTTTATCAAGTGTTTCTTGGTGGATGTATCCCACATTGGGTGAACCATATTAATTTTAGTCTTCTTATTTATTTCTTTTTTTCTTTTTATACATCTTTATTCATATCTATTATTATTGTGATTATGTTAAATTTTTCTACATAAATTTTTGATTTATTCCTAAAAAGGTATTTCCACATCTAATTCATCCTTCAAACTGGTTTAGACACTTATCCCAACCTTATTTGAGATTGTATTGTTCAATATACAAAAAACTAAGTACTCTTGTATGACTGTGACAGGCAGAATAGGCTCCAAAGAATAATGTGTTGGTTTCTAGATTTCCTTATAAGGTTATGATACTTTTAGTAGGTATATAATATATATATTATTGTCTTTCATATGCTTAAGGATCCTTTTCTTTCAAACATAATAACTTCATCTCAAATATCCATGCTCTAAGTCCTAACATAGGAATGCATGTTATTCCCAAGAACTGTGTCTAATCAATTAGCCTCTAGATTGCTTTTAATATTGATTTTTATATAATATAAATAATTTTAATGCCTTATCAAATCATATATCAATACTCACCACTTAAACTTTCCTCCAAGTCCATTAACACTGATCATGCAAATTGGGTCTTGACTATAAACAGGGGTATGGTTGTAAGACACAACACCACCACTTCTTATGTCTATATAATAATACCAATATTAATTTATAATTAAATAAACCATAATACAAACATTACTTACCTTACCATATTATCTCATTGAGCTAATATTCAACCTTTCAAGAACCAAGGATTCATTCAATTATTGATTGTTACCAAATAGGGCATAAGTCATAGATGATTCTTTGTATTTATCTTACACTGAGATACTTATTGAACCATAACGACTCTATATATTTATTAACCCATAAAAATAATACAACATAATATAATTTCTCACTTTATACACTTCAAACAATGGTTCAACTCTTTCCTCCTTGACTATATTCTACAGTCTTTCCTCAAAACCTATAGAAATAAACACAAGGTCTATGTATTTGTAAATCATTTAAACCTCATCTGAGACAAGGTGTATATGTGAATATAAATCAATATACTTGGAAAGTGAAACAACATATTCATATAACATTTTTCATTATTCCTTTTATTCCATGTTTATTACAATACAATCCATAGATGGACTTGTTCATCCTTCATGAGAGATTTTTCTGAGTTCTCCCATTTTCTAATACTCCTACTTCTTGGAGACCCCTTTCCTTCTCCTATTATCTATTCTCCCCAATAAATTCTCACATGCCATTCTCTACTTTTCCAACTTCAAGGTTATTTATGGAAGTTACGAACCAAAACTTCCCTAATTACAAGTTCAACGTGGTATTTTCTTGATCTCATGACGAAATATTGATCCTTCTCCTTATAACCATACATATATAGTACTTAAAACACTTATTACAATGATTTTTTAATCCTAACACCACTATTTACCTTTGACAACATTTTTACCTTGCTTTGATCACTCTAAACTTAATAACAATATTTGAATTTTCAAATTACTAATTTTGGAGGGAAAACTCCAAACACCCTCAAACTTATTATTAGGACACTAATGGAATAAAAATGACCATAAATACATGAATGAACCTTGAAAGGTCTATTGACACACACTAACACTGCAAACTTGACCTTTTTTGACTCCTTAGGACCAAAATACAAAATTAATTTCTTTTTGCCTTGATGCTCCTACATCACCATTAATACATGAGATATTCATGAAGCCCTATAATTAAATGAATCAATTGGTTTTATTAAGTTGTAACATTCCCATAGGGATTTAATATAATAATTTAGTTAAAAAATTCTGAAATATTTACTCAACACTTTTTCTTTCATTAGATTACACCATGAAAATATAATTAGTGATTTCTAACATACTAAACTAAGCATATCAAACTTAAGTAAGCATGAACTATATTTACTAATCATTATCAACTTATTTAAATGACCATAGTTTCATAAGGAAAGTAATCATAATATAATCCAGCCATGAATAGTATAATAATACAACCTCTACTATCAATGTATAATAATAATCAATTACATTTACATCAGGCATGATGTCTTAATATAAGTACAATATTAGATATAATGCTCCATAAAGCTTGATTCATACTAATTCATGTAGATATGATAATCTCAAGTTTAGTATCCAAGTAATTATTATAGTGGGGAGGGATATAATCATATGAGTGCTTTTACACACCAACCACATACCATTGATCCTCTACATAGTCCCCAAAATAGGGAATGACCCTCCCTTCATAGATGGGTAGATAGTGATGATGCAAGAATCCAAGGAGACATATTAGTATCCATGTGATGTAATATTTATATGACATGATGTGTTTCATAAATAAATACATTATGATATGATATCACACAAGCATGTAAATCATACATATGAAATAATAATGTCTATTTAAACATTACTTTTGCCAAATTTTACAAATAACATATGATCTCTAGGATCAGTGAAATTCATACACACCACTTGATTAAATTACCTTAATCTATCATTCACGATGATAATTAAGGTAGTGAAGTGTGTCTTCCTACTTAATTAGAACCACTAATGCTATATTTGGCTATCATATGTTTTTAACCAATAGGTTTATGCAATTATTTCTACTGGCAAGTAAAAACATATGCTAATTTTAGAAATAATTACTATACATATATTTAGTATGTCAAATATATGAATGAACCTCATTTATATTATTTATCTCATAAACAATATTTATGATAATCATGTTTATTTACCATATGGGTATATTACAAGTCATTCCAAGAGTATATTTCTTTTCAATAAATGTTAAGCACAAAATTAACATTTTTTTAAAATAAAGTTCATACCATTCAATATAACCAACGTTCCCAATTTTCATAAGGATTTAAAAATGTTTACTTATTAATTTCATTTAGAACATAGGCTACATTCATATCGTTATAGTTCCCTATCCTTTAGTATTTCATGACTTAACTTATTAATCACTATTATAACTATAGGCATGCTACCTATTCTATAAATATATGTTATACGTGTATAGGTGGACCGGTTCTCTAATATGTGTATTCTATATATTTATATTATTATATCCCATAATATATATAATTTAATATAAAATTAACATTCTAACCTACTAATAAAACTTTTTGTTATTCTTGTTAAATCCTAAAAGATAAAAACTTGTAAGAAAAGGCTCAAGAAAAAATAGGATTTCATAATACCAAAACCCTATTCTCATAATTTAACATCATAAAAAATGTATCCAACTAGGCTTAGTTTTTTTCCAAATCTCATATTTTTTATTTCACAATTTTAAGTCATTTATTTAATAATCTAAGTTACCAAGTACTTGTAAAAAAAGTCAATAATTTCCTAAACATAGTGAAATATGTTTTCAATTTAAATAAAACTCTCCTAGTTTCCATTTCTAGCCAGAACTTTTTTATTTCCTATGTTCTCTGGTTACAAGTTGGATTCATAATTTAAGATTGGTCTATTTCAAAAACACACAATTCTTAATAAGCTTTCTCAAACACATAAAACTAGATGTCTCACACAATCTATTATGTCTATAAATATACACAATATACTTATTTACTTAGATCATGATTTTATGTCATATTGTTCATAGTCTTCATTGCATATTCCATTCATATGCATTCGATTCATAGTTTATAAATAAAATACTTAGGTTCATATCAATACTTAACCTACTAAACCATGTGACTATCATATATACAGAGTTTATATATGTTTATAAATGTGTATATTCAATTTATACATAGATGTAAGTACATATATACTTACTCATCTTTTAAAGAATACATTTATTATATATCCTTAAATTATATTTATATACATAGTTTGTATATAATTATACATACTATATTTTTATATAAACTTCACTTTAAAGTACGATACACTCTATATATGTTTATATGTCACATATGGTACATAGTTTATATATCACATGTAATACACAGAAAAAAATTACTTTTTAAAACCCATTCAACATTTTCATAATTTTGATAAGGAGTATATCCTCAGTACACACATAAATAAAAATGTATTATTTCCAAATATTTTGCTAACACAAATAGAACTCTAATTCACCTAAATTTTGACTATCACCAAGATATCTTTGATAATAAAACAATAGTATCCTATTTTCCCAATTAGAAACCCATCTAACATTTTATTAACTAAATTAATATCCTATTAAAAAAAGGTTAACTCACTACTCCCATATTATAACTGAGCATGCAGGTATAATATGTTTTAAAAAAACTCATTATTTGTTTGCATATAACTATTCCCTAAATTTATCGTTTTCCTAAACTAGGGTAATATGTCATTGATTTCATTTAACCCTATAGTTTAGCATCATTTAAATTTTAAATTAAAACACTTAGGATTTAGGGATAATGGGTTAGCTTTGTGGATGGACAAGCCCACCACAGGACTAAACCTATATCCATTTGAAAATATATTCTATTTTCATGACCCTAAGTATAATAAATCATACATATAACTCTATTTTGTAATTGAATGTAATAATAATACCAACCTTCTCAATGCTTCTATTTGAAACTCTAAGAAATTGAAATACCTTGGCTTTGTTTCTCTGTACTTTTCCTCTTTTCTTTCCCCTGTATCTCCTTTCCTTCCATAATTCCTTATTCTTTTTCCTCATTTAACTTCTTCCTTTCCAAATTTTCATGCCACTATTCACTTATTTCTCAATCCATGCACAATATCCAATTTTTTCCTCTAAACTCCACTAATCCACAATTATCTCTCCATTAAACATACTAGATTCCATAATTTCTCTCTCCTTAAAACTTTTTCAAATACTATATAATATTTATATTATTTTAAAAAAAATTCATGATCATTTCTCCATAAGCCCCCAATTATATCCATAACACAAGTCTACATTAATCATTAACATAATGATATCTATACTTCTAATTTTAGTATAGTCTCATGCATGACAATTAAAGACTAGGCTTAAATTGGACTTAACTCCTAGGTTAGTATTTTTAGGATAGTTCAATCTCCTTGAATATAAAATTAAACAAAGGTAATTATATTTTTATCAAAACATGGATAAATCTATAATTGATTCCAATTATAACATGATAGTTGTTATAGTAAATTACTAATGTATATATAGGCTCTATATATGTCTTACATTATTTTAATAGCTTAATTTATATTGATATTATTGAATATCAATAATATTAAGCTAAACATTCAATGACATTTTTAAAGACTTTATACTAGTTTATATATAATAATAATTAAACATATTTTATTTAATTTACTCTCAAAAATCATAGACAAACATAATTACAGTACCCTCATGAAATATTACTACAACATCAATTACTAATTATATGTATAAAATGCATCACATACAAGACTTATTCCATTACTACATACTAATATTTAAAACATGCAAACTCTAATATCTAATAATTCAAACATAATGAATATAACATATTTAATTTAATGTGGTGTGTGCATGGGTCTTATTAATTACTTTGTCATCCTTCACTGTCTCCATCTGTGTCACCCTCTCTGATGATGCTCTCCCTCTATCATGCTCTGAGGGATGAACTATCCTACATACGTCTCATGACAACAAGGTAGTAAGTAAAATATATCATGATACATATCAAAATAATGCTATAACAACTAATGTAATATAATCATTATGTGCAAAATTCATAATTTTTCATCTTAAATTGAAATATAAGTAACACACATTTGTCCCATAACAACATATGACCTATGCTTTAGTTTAAAATTAAAAAAATAATTTAATCAATCTTATTAATCCATAGATAAATAGGTAAATTATTTTAGTGAGAGAATTGGGATGTAACATCCCCCCTAAAACTAGTCATTATCCTGATGACACTTATTCAAACCATGGTTCTATATAAAAAATAATGTATATAGTATCAAATCAAGCAAAAATGTTGAAATAGATTATATAACTCATCATAGTCCTCCCAAGTAGCACTATCCTTAAAGTATTGATCCCATAAGACCTTGCAATATGATATTTATTATGCAAAAAAAGTTTACAAGTGTCAATTACTCTAATTGGTTCTCCCATGACCACCCCATGATCCATATTATGCAAAGCATTCCAATCCAATACATGTGAAAGATCAAATATATACTTCTTAAGATAAGATACATGGAAGACATTATGCAATAGAGCTAGGTATGGTAGAAATGAAAGCCTACACACTACAAGATTAAGCACTTCTAAAACCTCTTAAGGGTCCCACATATCTTGATGAAAGTTTTGATAACTTCTCAAATTTAATTTATCTCTTTTGCAACTTAACTCAAAAAATACTTTATCACCTACTGAAAACTACCTAGATATTCTCTTTACATTAACATAGCTCTTTTAGCTATCATTGGCCTCGACCAATCTCTACCTAATTGTTTTAACCTATTCCTCCATTTATAAAAGCATTTTAGGTCTATATACTACCCTATCTTCCAACCTATCCCAATTGATTGGTGACCTACACCTTCTTTCATAAAGTGCTTCAAATGGTGACATATACAAAGTGAATTGGTATGAGTTATTGTATGTAAACTCAACCAAAGGAAGGTATTATTCACATTTGTATTGTTTATCGATGTAATATATATGAAGAATATCTTACAACACCTAATTAACTCTCTCAGTTTAATCATTAGTCTTTAGGTGATATGCAGTGTTAAAATTTAGTTGCATTCCCAAAGTTGAATTTAGAATTAACCAAAATCTAGAAGTCATTCTTGGATCACAATCTGATATGATCTTATCTAAAAATCCATGCAATCAATACACTTCCTTTATGAATATTTTTATGAGAGTCAGTGCATCATCTATACAATTACCTAGGATAAAATGTGCTACCTTGGTTAGTTTATCAACTATAACTAAGAACATGTCATGTTTGTTTTATGATAATGGTAATCCTTGGACAAAGTCTATATTGATCACCTACCATTTCCACTTTGATATTTCATGTATATATAACAATCTAGCTAGATGCACATGTTTAGCTTTCACTCATTGACATTGTAGACAATGTGACATGAAGTCCATTACATCTTTCCTAATTCCATATTAGAAATAAAGTGGTCTAATCTATATCATGAAATTGGTTACTCTTGGATGTCCTTGTAGACATCAAAAATATGCATGCATGATTCTAATTATAGTAACCCCTCAGACCTTTTACCCTTACCTAAACACATTTCTATTTATTTTGACCTAACTAGCTTAAACTAGCCCTTTTTACCTATTTTGGCCTTTTTGCCTTAACTACCAGTGGTTAAGCTAATTATCAATGGTTAGCTTAATAAAAAATGGTTAGGTTCCACTAACTAAAACCTTAACATGTAATCACCATGCAAACTGTCACTCAGCTTTTCTAAATATAAGTCATCCAAATCCTTTTATGAGGCATTGTATGGATGAGTTATAATTAGAAGCCTTAGTTACACTCCCACGTCAACCTCTTGCATTTGCCTATAAGAAGAGGAGAGATACAAAGAAAAATCCATCTACAATTATTATCAATCAATCTAATATCTAAAATCTCTTTTATAGGTCAATCATCCTTAGGCACTTCAATAATCTGGTAAGCCCATCTTGCCATCACCACTTCAAGCATCATCACTCTATCAAAATTATGACTGGCTTCTACATCAATTAATCCACCTCAACTATCCATCTAATCCACCTTCCTAGTAATATAATCATCTATTTTCCATATTTATTTATCATATTTCCACTTTGAAATTAGTACAAACATCACCCACCTCTGAAGATTCATACCTAGAATATTGGCCTTAATTCACCAATAGGAAACCATTGATGGTTAGCCCAAATTTTGACAGTTACCTAACCATAGATGGTTTCCCTTAACCATTGATGGTCATCTTGACCACCGATGGTTAAATATCATATCTAAAACTAGTAAGCTACCTTTTACCACCTACATCTAATTAGACCCTCTTTTCTATGCTTCTGCCTAACCATAGACTTTTACCTAATTTTATAAATCATACCTCAACCTGTTAGCACTAACACTAATTATCTTATCACTAATTAGATCATTTATAGCACATTTCTTTATCAACCAATTCTTGTTATCAGTTTTAGTACCTTTTGATTATTAATGTAAGTACTTTCTTTCTATTTTATCAACTTAATTGTTTTAAAATGGTGGATTGATATCCCCTAAGGAAGCTCACACTTTTGAGATCTATTTATATCTAGGAAATCCACCTAGCTACTTGTCTAACCAACAAATTTGGTTTAGTGATTTCTTATTTGTAAGTCTTCCTCCAAAGTTAAAGAGGAGGTCTTCACAATCTTTTGATCCAACATGTGCACTCTTATTAGGTATTTCTACTGCAAACCATATGTTCAATTTTACTACCTTCTTCTGAATAATATCAAAATTTGAGTGAAGTATTTTGGTACCCTTGGTGGAACATAGAGTCTTCACACTCACTTTCTCTTTACATTTGTATACTCTTCTCTCTATTTGTGTTCATAATTGAAACTAAAATTTATTTTGGGCTTAAAATAAACTACATCCATTGTTTGATTTTAAAACTAGTTCACTTTGAATTAAAGCATATTAATCTTATTGTATCACCACTTTTATTTCATATACTAGCCAAACCACTTTCATCAATCAAACATCAAAACAATTTGAGACAAGGCCCGACTAGGATTTCATCACCTAGTGGTCACCTTACCCATTCCTGGAAATCGTACTTGGAGTTCATTATCAAGAGGAGAACCAACTCAGCTCTCTAGTTGATTATAAACTATGGATATCAATATATATTGTCTAATCACTTGATACCCTTATTGATGTGGGATTGTGAAGTGAGGGGGTAGGCCCCAATACCAAGCCACATATTGATTCCAATATAGATTATTTTGAGAACTTAAACATCCTAAAACTAACCATACACTACAATCTAATTTTTATCACACACTCTCATAAACTAAGGCATAATCCAAAAGTGAGATTAAAACTAACCTCTAGGCTTGACATATTTCATAGTTGTTGTCTTGATTGTCTTGATAATTTTCTTGTCTTCTTCTTGTTTGAGCAATGAGATTTTTTTTGTTTCCTCTCCCCTTTCCTTGTATGGCTCCCATTCATCATCAGTGAAGAGACCTAAAAGAACAAAAACCATCACCTAAATGAACCTCTTATACCTCATCTTCTATGGATTACATCTCTAAGGTAGAAGATTCACCTCATCCATTGGGAAGCCCTACTTTCCCTTGGGTACTTCCCCAAGGATACATGGATTTTACCACCTTTTTAGTCAACAATATAGTGGCCCTTCATCACTATCTTAACACCTCTTCTTACCATATCCTAGTTTCAACTCCACCTCAAGATCTTCCTTATGGCATGCCATCCAAACTTATGGAGGTTATCCCTATTTCCACAATCACCACCCAACATTTGACCACCTAGGCATCTTTGTCTACTAACCCCTTTGATGCCATGGCTGAGAACCAACCTATCTAGCTAAATATTACCCTTATACCTTCCACCCCTAATAATGACTCTTGTACCTTGGGGACAACCCAACTATTAACCCATCATGTCCCACTTGTAGTTGGGGCACCCACCATCAGCATCTCCAACCTCCCCTCTATCAAACCTAGCCCATCAATTAATACATCTTTACCAAGATTAGGGGTGCCTTCCCTTCTACCTCACCACCCATTAGCATAAATGTCACTACCCCCCTCTTGTCACCAACTGGAATACCATCCACACCCAATCCATAGGGACTACTCAGTAGTTACCCATTACACCCAACTTAGGATACATCCCTAACACACAAGGGTATATTCCCACTACCTAATCACCATCATGCACCTACCCTACCTAGCCTCTAGCATCCATATTCCAATTTGTTAAAACCTCTCCACCACCAATAAATTACCAATATGTTTCCCAAACTCAACCATAATATTAGTGTTATAATCCCTTTAGTGTACCACCTCAAACTAACCTAATGAAAATTCTCATGGACAAAATGACCAAGCTTGAGTCATCCATTTTAGGAGCTCATAACATCTTATCCTATACTCAAATTTGTAATGAACTTATTCATCTTCAATGGGAGCTTTTAAATTTTACCAAATTTCAAAGCAAGGAGGACCCCCAACAATATCTTATGACTTTTAAGCATGCAAGTTACATGATTGTTTACAATGATGCCTTTCTCCTCTGAACCTTCCCCAGTATTTATCCAATCCAACACTTGATTGGTATAATTCCATTACCAAGCATTCCATCTTTTCTTTCACCCAACTAACACAAGTCTTCTTGGATTACTTTTTCATTAATATTTCAAAGAAGGTCTCTATCATGGGTATCTATTCTATTAGAAAATTTGATGATGAGTCCATTATTAATTTTATCACCCATTAGAGAAGCTTGATTAATAAAATTTCATTTTCCTTACTTCGACTTAAAATTATAGAACTTTTCACTTAAACTTCAACCAAACATATATCTTCTACATTGTGTGTCCAGAGCTTTAGGACCTTTGATGAGGCTTTTACCATGGCATGTAAGATAAAAATCCAAGCCATAAATGAGGGTAAATTTAATCTATAAAATAAGAACTCTACCTTCAAGACCAATGAGACCTCTTCCTCTAAACTTGGCAACCAATCCAATACCAAAACTAAGACTAGGGGAATTATGAATGCTATCATCCTTAAAAATACCCCTCTACCTAATGTCAACCAAAAAAATTCTCCCATTACCTCCAAACCAAATTCAAGAAACCCAAACCAAAATAACCAAAAATAATTCACTCCACTTGTAGAATCCTATACCTTAGTTCTAGACAAGCTATTATAAGTTAACCTTTTACAACTTCCACTTATCAAACCTCCCCAACAATTTTATTCTTCTCATCCAGCACCTGTTTGGTATAATGAGAATGATATTTGTGCTTTTCATTGGGTAATTGGACATGATGTCAACCAATATAATACTTTCAAAAACATTGTTTAGAGTCTTGTCAATAAAGGGAAACTTATGTTAATTAATCCCAATACCCCTCAAAATCAAGCTCTTGACATCTTCAAAAAACCTTTTCACAACCATGCCCTTATCAAAGTTGAGGACACAAAGGTTGAGTGCTCTCATAATGCCTACATAGTCAACATGGTTCATAATACACCTACCCATGAGGACTCGATCAACCAATCTACCCATTCCTCACTTTGCTTACTGAGGTCATAGAGTCACCTTACCCTCTTTTGGATAGCCAAACCAAAGAAGTTCCTTTCTCCCTAGATACCCTCATAGAATTTTTGGAATTATCACATACTACCTCAAATAGTACATCTGGGAAAATCAACATTCTTGATTCACCACCTCTACCAACTACCCAATAAACTACTACTCCTATGGATATTGTCCCTAAAGTATGAGTTTTCTTACCCACACCTCCTATGAATGAGCCTTTTATCTTAGCCTTGCTTCCCTCACCTCAAGAGATCAACCAACCTGCCAAGCATCCCACCCAACCTAAAAGTCTATCTATTGCTTCCACTACCCATGAATTAGGACCAATACACAAACCTTTTACCACATTAGTATAAAAATTAGAGTTTTCCTTAAAACTAGACATGGATTAGAGCCACTTTCTAGCAATGGTTAGGGCTTCCCTCCATCAACAAACCTAAACCATATAGAACACATCTATCCAACTAATCCATCATCTCTCCACTACCTCTTAAACCAATTTGAACTTCCAACAACCCCTTAGCTTCTCAATCAACCAAAAAATCCACCACCTTACCAATAAAAACCTTTCAAAACTCTTGGTGCCTTCCCTAATCAGATTTTGGTTCACCCATCTTTGTAAGTAGACTTAAATTCATCCAAGCCTATACCCAAATCTCAACCCACACCAACTAAAAGGATGAGAGCATTGAAAAAACACATCACTAATCCTCTAACTACCTCTATCTTTCCATTTATCCTAGGTCCCCACCCTTCCTCTTTTCTCAAATAGAAACCCCCTTTAAACATATGTCACCCACTACCATTGATTATGCCAACACATTTATTATCCAATATGTCATTACTTCCCATATCATAGCCAATCAAACCACTAAATTTAGATACCTCATCTACCAATGTGCCTAGTCCAAAACCATTCAGTTGAACCACCTTACCCAAGTCATCTCTCACCCAACCTATTACCACCCACACACCCATCATCTTACCAACCAAAATTGTGAACCCAAAACCTTCTTTACCTCTAGAAAAATCTTATACAACCATTCTTCAAAGGTTAGTATAGACCTCCTACCTCACATTACCTCTCATCAAACCTTTTGATCCTTTTAGTTTGAAGCCAACCTAGTATGATGACCATCAAATTTGATCCTATCAAAAGGCACCTAGGCATGACATAGAGAATTATAAAGCTCTCTAGGCCATTATCCACCAACTATATGACAAGGATGATCTTTTGGTATATGACCTTCCATCCATTCCTCAACCATTACACCCAATAAATATCCACCCACACATTCTTATTCCCCCACTCTCACCTCAGAGTGACAGAGAATCTACCCAACCCCTGATCACACCTTACCCTTCTATCCATACCATTAATTTGGTCACACAATCATAAAAAAAGGTTAAATGGAAGGTAAAAGTGTCCATTTCATCGAAATACCCACCAACTTACCCTATACCAAACCAGACCCAAACCTCCATGCTTACAGCTAAGCCCAAAGTTATTATCTTAGGCACACTAAAGGTTAACCCCTCTAAATCCATCAAGAGGGTCATCCTTAAATAACTCCACCAAACCCTTGATAAAATGAGCCTATATGATCTCATTTCCACCTCACCCCATCATTGTCAAGCCATGATCAAGGATATGCAAGCCATTGAAGTTAGATTGGGGGATTCCCAACCCATAGAGGCCTTCATTGGTGCTCTCTAACTCTCCACCCTTATTAACTTCAAAGACATAGAGATACCTTTTATCCACATTGAATACCCATATCCCATTATTTGTTTTACAACCCACATCAACCAAACCCACATCAAATGGGTTATGATCAATAGCGGAGCCAGTATTAACATCATCTCTTCCCATGCATATGAGAAACTTAAGGTTTCAAATAATGTCATGTATAATACTTTAACCATCCTTAAATATTTTAATAACATTATGACCAGTACCTTGGGAACCATCATCCTCCACATTTAGCTAGGACCTCACATGCTCCTTAAACTCTTATATGTAGGCGAAGGTGAATTTTAGTATAATGTGTTACTTAGGAGACCTTAGATTCATGCCATGGGATGTGTACCTTCTACCCTCTGTTGTTACATCAATTTTAAACATAAAGGTCAAGTTATTACCATACAAGCTAACCCTAGCCCTTTTTTAGCATGTAATATGACCTATTGCCCTAATGATGTTCTTTTTCCTCCATCCAAAGCACTACAAACAAACACCATCAAACCCTCACCCATGAAATTTAAAGTCATTACTTCTTTCCCTTCTATTGAAGCCTATACCAAATTATCTACCCCCACATACTAGATAGCCATCATTGATCCTCTGAAACCTACCTTGTAATGCCTCACCTTCAGAGAATACCATCTCCTCACCCTTGATGCCCTCCTTACTCGCCAAGAATATGGGAAACTCAACCATCAACTAGGTTATGACCCCAATACTAAATCCATCACCCCCTTAGGGCCTCTAAGTTGTCAAACCCACTTTATCTATGGGGGAATTGACAAGCCACTTAACACCATTGTCACTCCCTCTCCACCTTAACCATTCACCTCCACCTTCTCTTATTTGGACAACCCTGACTTCACCAAGCTATACCTTCACAGGTGTGCCTATAAGGGATTTTATTTAGGATGATATGAGCATGGACCACACACATTGACCTTGATTGAGACCCAAAAACCTCATGAGAAGTATGGCCTTCAATTCATTTTACCTAATAATAAGAAGGCCAAACAAACTACCCATACCATTGTCAAATAAGAAACCCCTTCCTCACCAATAACCCCTCCACATGTGAGTGAGGATGAAGACATCATCCTACCCAATTTTTTTTCTCAAGATGATTACCCTCAACCTCATGACTTATCAAAAGGAAGGGGCATCCATATCCATCCCTTTGACCCATCCTAAACTTATGGGAAAAGACTTTCCTACTATTAACAATGTGAAGATGTGAAGATGATGATGTTATTACCACCTACCTTGGTGCACTAGATTCATCCATCCACAAATATTTACCTCTTTAAACCTTAACCATGTTGAATGAATCTACCATAGATGTTACCATAGGCACTTTGGATAACCCCCACATCATCAAACTTGGACAAACTCTCACCTTTGAGGAATTACAATAATTCTCTACCTTCCTCCAAGACTGTAATATTGCATTCTCCTAGTCATATTCTGCTATGCCCAATATTAATCTAAAAATTGACACAAAAAACATTGTGACCAATCATGATGCCAAACATATCAAATAAAAACTTCATCAAATACACCCTCACATATCCCTCCTTGTCAAAGAAGAGCTTCAATACCTCCTTTCTATCAACTTTATTCGACCCATTGATTATCCCTAATGGGTTTTAAACATCATACATATCACTAAAGTCATAGTGGGAATATGTAACTATGTGACTTTCATGACCTCAAGCTCACTTTCCCAAAGGATGACTCTCCTCTACCTATCATTGACCAACTTGTTGATCTTAAAATAGGCTATGAGATATTGTCACTCATGGATGGATTCTTAGGTTATAATAAAATTTTGATTTCCCTTAGAGATCAACACAAAACTACATTTATCACCCCATGGGGAACTTTATATAGAGTCATTCCCTTTAGTATTACGAATGTTGGTGCAACCTACCAATATTCTATGACCTATATTTTTTATGACCTTATCCATACAATCATCAAAGACTATATGTATGGCCTTCTTAGGAAGTTCAAGCTTTGAAAAGACCATTTAGTCATTTTGAAGATTATAGTTGAGTGAATTATCCATTATCATGTCTACCTCAATCCCAAGAAATGTATTTTTGGGGTCTTGTAAAGCAAACTTCTTAGCTTCATCATTTCTCTTTGAGGAATCAAAGTTGATCTAGAAAAAATCAAATCCATCCTTGATATGCTACCTCTGACCAATCTTAAACAACTCTACAACTTTCAAGGGAAACTACAATCCATTAATTTCTTCATCTCCTAGCTCTCTAATTAGTGTCAACCTTCCACTACATCTTCAAAAAGGATGTCTCTTTCAAGTGAAATGTTGATTGTCAAAATAACTTTGATGCACTTAAATAATACCTACTCTCTCAACCTATCTTTACACCTCCTAAGGATGACCAACATTTCTACCTCTATATCTCTACCATAGACCACTCCCTAGGGGTGATGCTTGGCCATTGGGATAAACAACACAAAGAGAAATCTATCTATTACATTAGTCATACACTTGTAAAATATGAGACTCAATACACACATACCAAAAAATTATGTCTAGACCTAATCTTTATGGCCACAAAAATTTTCCACTACCTTCTTAACCACAAAACTTTTATCATAACCAATATCAACCCCCCCCCCCCCCACAAATACATGCACTCCAAACCATACCAAAACTAGTTTATGTCTAAGTAGCTCATGCTTTTAGTTGAGTTTGACCTTGAGTTCCTATAGAAATATTTAATCAAGTGGCAAGTAATTTCTAACCAACTAGTCAAGGCACCCATAGTGAACAATTAACCTCCCCCTCTTGCATTTGTAGATGAGTCTATCATAAGCCTATCTCAAGCATATTTTACCAATTAGGTAACCATGTTTTTTTATGGTTCTAAATGTCAGCATGGTGGAGGAGTTGGTATTTTCCTTGTCCCCTTATAGTTAAATCACTTCCCTTATCCTTTAAACTTGACTTTGAATATACCAACAATGTGTTTGAGTATAAATCCCTAGTAATAGGTCTCCAAACTACCCTAGCCCTAGGAGTTAGAACAATAAATATATTTGGGGACTCCTAGATTGTGGTCAACCAAGTTAATATCCTTTACTAGTGTAAGAATGAAATAATGTAGCTATATAGACAACTCATCATATAAATCTTGACCTCATTCAAACACTACCATATCCAAACCACCCCTTTGTCTACCAACAAGTTTTTTTGATACCATGGCTTTTCTTGCCTTTAGAATCCCATAAACACCCTTAGGGTCCAAACTATCCATCATTGTCCATCACCTCACCAAACCTTCCTACACTAAATCAAACATTCTAACAATATTTAGTGTGGAGGAAACTTTTCCTAACCTTTGCTACCAGTAAACCTTTGACTACCTTCACCTTGGAATAGTTCCCTTTGGCCTCTCTAGGAATGCCTATCAAGCATTTGTTTAAAGCACCTCTCATTATACCATTATGGGAAGAATTATCTATAAATAAGGCTTGGATGGCCTCCTATTTTGTTACATTCATGGTTCAAAATCCTCTCATGCCATCAAAAAGACACATGATGGTATCTGTGGAGGTCATTTTAGTGGCCTCATTATGGCCAAACTTATCCTTTTCATGGGCTATTGCTGGCCTACCCTTAACCAATATTGTTGTTATTATGTGAAAAAGTGTGTAAAATGTCAATAACATGCTAATTTACATCATACACCTAGAAATAATCTTCACATTTCTATAGACTTTAGGCCCTTCTCACAATGGGGTCTAGACCTTATTGGGGAAATCAACCCCCACTCTTTTTAACAACATCATTCTATCATTATGGCAACTAGATATTTTACCAAATGAGTAGAGGCTATTCCCCTTGTCTTAATAAAAGCTATAAATATTATCAATTTCATCACCCATCATATCATCTACCATTTTAGTGTTCCCCATAAGGTCATCACTGATAATGGTAAATCTTTCAAAAACAAACAAGTTCAAGACCTTTGTGATGTATTTGGTATTAAACTTAGCTTTTCATCATCTTATCTCCCAAAATCAAATGGAAAACCTAAATCCTCTAACAAAACCCTTAAGAACATGCTCACCAAAATGGTCAATGCCTTAGGTTGGGATTGACACTTGCATATCCCCTTTGCCCTATGGGCATATCGTACTAGTATCTAAACCCCCACTAGTGCTATACTTTTTTCTCTAATCTTTGGAGATGAGGCCATATTTCCTCTTAAAATATAAATAACTTCTCTTCATATATCTTTATGTGACCTCATTTTGGAATATGATTACTATCAAGAATGTTTATCCCAGCTTGAGCTACTAGACGAGCATCATTTAGTTTCTCTTTCCCATCTTCATGTCTATTAAGAGTGAATTAAGTGAACCTATAACAAATACCTAAAAGTTTGAGAATTAAACATTAAATAACTTGTCCTCAAGGAAAACCAACATGTCACTAATGTG
Organism: Torreya grandis; assembly: GCA_037957365.1. Classification (NCBI taxonomy): domain Eukaryota; kingdom Viridiplantae; phylum Streptophyta; class Pinopsida; order Cupressales; family Taxaceae; genus Torreya; species Torreya grandis. Next base: position 2,119,017 of record JARHVA010001811.1, on the reverse strand, counting down.
GAGAAAAGCAAAAGGGGAAAATTTTATTTCAATTGGCTTGGACCCTACATCATAACCCATAAGTATGGATCAGGAGCTTACTCATTAACCTTTCTTGAAGGAAACTTAGAACTTGATCCTCTCAACGCTTTACATCTACATCCTTTTTATTATTAAAATAAATTTTTAGATCATCATTTTTCTAACTTAAGCTCATCCCTTGCATACCATATTTCATTTTCCTCTTTTAGGGGAAACTAACTAAAACTGAATCATGTGATTATCCATCACAAGCATAGCCTAATCTTGAAATTTGGGTACCATAACTCTACCCAAGGCATGATTCTCATAGTAATTCCCCTCTCTTTAAGAAGGGTTTTTTTATGGTTGTTGTCACCTATATCCTTTTCACCTACTAAACTTTTATGTCATCTTAGTTTTGCCTTCATAAAGGTCATCCATTGAGCATAAATATACAAGTCTATGCCAAGTAAAATCAATCAAAGGCAAGAGTAGTAGTAAAAGTAAAAAATAAACCATGGGTCACTCTTAGCATCCATAAACTGCTCCCTTGAAAGATAGCTATTGAAAACTTATTTTGAAATTGAAAATTTTAATGTGGACTATTCCCTTGACGGATAGTTATCAAAAGAATTCAAACTGAGCACATCAACTTAGACCACTCCCTTGAAAGATGGCTAAGTAAAGCATTAGTCAAAGTTAGTAATATCTTATAATTTAATTACATTGATCAACTTCCCTAACCCTTAGGCAAACAACAAAATCAAAAGAATTTTGAAAGCTATAATCAGCTTTTGTAATAGCAGTAATCTTAGAATACCACAATCAGCCTCCTTAGTAGACTTCTCACATCGATTAGTCTACACGTTCTATATGGACATATAATTGTTTATACTACCTCTTTGGACACCTATAGAAAATGCATACTATTCTTGTTAAATGGTTCTAGATTCACCCATTCCCCCTCCACATATCATATGTATGGGACTATGAGCTTACTTGACATAATGTTATCAGGATCCCTATTTATCAACCAAAGCCTGCTATTGCAAATCATTTGAAAGGCTTATTTTCACTAATCCAATCCAATTTTGGGTTTCATATCAATCTTTGCCAATGAAAAGGCTTCATATTCTTTTTTATTGTCTTTTATTAGTATATATAAAGCCATAAACCATAAAAATACACATCACATGGGCTATAAGCATAGAATCATATCAGCAAATCACATCAATCCACACATCATAACAAAGAAATCATAACATGTTACCATCCATAATTAATCCATATCACGTGATAAGACACTAAACATTCATATAGCACCAACACATCCACAATACCAAAAAGACATTAGCATATCCATCAATATCATATCAACATCATTACATCTATAAATAACAACGCAGTAAAAGACCTTCACCACATGTCTAAACTTACATAAGGAAACATATACTCATTAAATCATTAGTATAGACATCATCAAAAATATCATCATAATCATAAGTGAAAAAATGCTATCTCACCACATGACTAGCTAGGTAAGTCCACACCATCATGAGCATAACCATAATTAATTGAAACATCAATCAATAATCCTCATAACCATCAACAAATCAAAAAATAAAATAGGATCATATAAATAAAATCATGAATCTATAATCATCAATAAATATCATCTCACAAAATGTACATCTCACATCATTAATACATAAGATGGAATCAAAAATCATATATCATATATCAATCAAGCCCCTGTAGCATCAAACCACCTACACCACTACCACTAGCCCCATTTAGATCTATACCTATATATGATGGTGGTCCCTTTTAGACCCTTGTCTACCCAAGTATAACAACTTACTACCCTGAGTAGCTAGTGTACCCCCACTACCTAAACTAGCTCTATACTTTACAAATCTCATGATATGGGACAACTGATCAAGCATCATCACCTCATAATATCTAAGCTCCTACATAGTCACTAGATATTGTGCCTATGGCACTAAATCTAGTGGCCCTCTTGATACTACACCTACCATCCTAACCTTGATTTTTCCCTATAAGGAGCCAATTTAGCCCTATAAAATGGCCACCTGCCCCTATAAATCTATGACCTATGCTCATGCCTAGTCCCTCTTCACCATCACTATCCCCACTTTCCCCTATAGTGTTGTGATCTATCCCTACAAAGTTTCCACCTATCCTTGTAAGGTAACTATATGTGCATGGGCTATTGTTAATGTTGCTACTACCTGTGCATCACCCTATGCCTATACCACCACTAGATCAACATCCATGGCTTGATGATGACTATCCCCTATCCAAAATCCACTGTATAACATAACTACCCTAGTATTAGGATACATAACCATTAGAAATACCTACATCATCAAATTGACCTCCCACTAGTAACTCCTCAAAGTCACGCACTATGTCTTGTGGCTATGGTTTAAGTAATAGGAACTTGGCCTCCTCTCTTTAGTACCTCACTATGGTAGGTGGAATCTGATGAACTGTCTTTATACCCAGTTGAATGGGATCAACTCCATCTCTATCTCTCTCTTCTCATAAACCCACCTCTATCTCTATAGCCCTATGGTGTGGTACCTAAATACTATCCACTATGGCCACCCAATATATGGTCACCATGCGACATCCCCTAACACTAGACCCTCTAAGAAATATTGAAACTAATCAATATTTCTGGCTCCACCACCTATTCCTATATAAGTTACTACTCTCCTCTACTACATGAAGCTGACAACATAATCAGTCAGTGCACGAGTATCCTCTAACAATCCTAAAGGTCTCAATACCCAAATGTGCTTAAAATTCTAGTAATGTAACACAAATACAACACTAACCCCATAGCACCTATGTGCTTGGCAAGCCCACAACTCTTTATAAATTTTCATTATCAAGACTTGTGCCCACCCAAAAATGGTCTTCCTTAGAATTATCTCTGCTAACACACCAAGAAGCAAGTATAGGAATTGGCCACCCACAGAGTTTAGTAGCACAAAACTCATCAAATCCATCATCATCAAGCACCTATCCCTAAGATCCCTTTGATATAATGGACCATACCTAAATCCACCTACATGGAACTATGCATGAACTCAGTTTACACCATATATGAGGTCCATATGGTAATATAAGTCATCATTCTCTATGTGGTACATGAGATCTCCTTAGATAGGCAATTTAGTGATCCTAGTCACATCATCTAGTAGGATGGTGATCTCCCTAGTAGTTAACCAGAAGATTTTTGTCATGGGATCCCATCTCTTAATGAGTGTAACAACCATAGCTGGGTCTCATAATACATATTGATAGTGACACATCACACCTAAGCCCACAACTTATATATGTCTCTACTCATTAGTAGTCATCACATCTCACACTACCAAAAATACTATGGAAACTCAGTCCCTCATCTGAATCTGGTCAAGGGCCTATAAAAATAATCATCTTATTATGAACTCTAAGCTAAGTACCAACCTATACCTATATTCAAAACTTCATACCCATCTAACATTTCCACTTCCCCATATTACCTCTAACACTCATAAAAAATCTCTTTTAATTCAAAACTATTGTCATAAATAATTTCCCTCTTTTGTATAACTTTACCTTACCTATTCCAACCTAGCCTATTATATCTCCCACCTCACATTTCTCTCATATCATTCTACCCACTAACTCTTTTCAACAAAAGCATCTCATCCTATCACCCCTATATTTGAATTTTGCTTTTCAACTAATAGATACAATATCTTAAAAACCTTTTTACACTATTCAAACAATGTCTAGTATTACATCTACTCTATCATGCTTACAAACTTTTAATATAAAAAACCTTTTTTCCAAAATTTCATCAAACAAATTCTCAACATCTTATAATCACACCCTTAATCTCTAATAGTTCCTTAAACCGTTGATGGTTCCTATAAGCCCTTTTTCCCCCTAATCATCAATGATCAGGTCCAACCACCGATGGCCATTCTGTGTGACTATTGGTGGTATGACCTTCAAACTCTAGAACTCTCAAAACCCTACCATCACTATTTCCTACCACACTACCCTAACCACAACCAATCTACAATCCATTCCTAACCCAACACACCTTCTCACTATCAATTTCACCTACATATTTACCTAATTAAGGAAAAAACTAACACTAGGGAATTATCTTCCCTAAACCAAAAAATATATTTTTAAAGCCCAACCAAATCATTTCACATTCTCTACAAATGAACATTTAACACAACTAACTTACCCATGCTATCAATTTTAGAGCAACCCCTACCTCATTTCATGATCACTAATGTGGTCAAAACCCATATCCCTCTACTCAGTCATGCCCTCATCCACCCTCCATCTCAGTCAACACTAAATATCCTCATGCACTATCTCAACCAATCACCACTACCCACCTTGTAGTCAACTTAGTCAACCCTTAGTATAGAATCACCAAAGCAAAAAGCACAGAGGTAAAATGTCAAAAAGTGAAAATGACTTTTCACTTTCACATTTTATTTTATGGATTTTAGGGTTTCCCCTTGACTGTCAATGGTTAGGGTAACCATCGATGGTCAACCCCTCAAAACCCCTGATCATCGATGGTCAGGGTCCCACATCTTTCCTTTAATTTTTTAATAATATCCACCTAAGTACTACCATTTTTCAAGATCATTTCATCTCCATTTAACCACCCTAAACTTAAACTTTCTATTAGTACCCTTCTTTAACCAACCTATTTAACCATTTTCACCTCAACATTGGCCATTAAAATCAGGACTATTGCACTTAGTAGCATTTTATACATAACCTTAGTAATCTACTTACCCCACTTTTTAAAGCATTTACCTCATCACTACCCTTCTAGAAAGAACTACATTTGACTTGAATTTATTATGGGATCCTGCATCCCCTAAACTATATAGGCAACATCTACTTACCTAGTGCATATGGAGTCAGCTCAACCACACACCAACCCACCGATTTGCCCATGTATACCTCGATGTCGATCATTTTTACCAAACTATTTGCATGTTTTGTGATGACTTTGCATGGGTCATTTTGACCACACCAACCAACCTTTCCATGTTTCCTATTCATATTTTTTCACCACCTAATGTAATATCTAGATCATTTTTGTCTTTTTGAGAGCACTTCCTACCTTGAATACCCATCACACATTGACCCATTTAGTGTTTTTATAGGAGTACTTCCTAATTTAGAAACCCATCAAAACACTAAATCTATTCTGGAGACTAACAGGTGTATCTAACTACCATGCCTACAGTAGTCATGTGATACATTGATCATTTATCTTCATCACACCAACCTTATTTTCATTAACACTCGAAACTTTAGTCTTTGCATGATTTAAAATATCATACTTAGTCACTTTTATAAGTAGGTTTTATGTCTCACTCACCAGATCCACCTATCACTTTTCAAACCTTGACCCAATTTCATTTTACCTCATCACTTCCTAGTTTTAGGGGGAACACCTCCTTCAATTCTCAAGGCAACCTCAACCTTGACCTTAGGGTAAATGTAGACACCAAATATTTGCACATGTGATTCTGATTATCATAACCCCTTGAATATTTTACCCTTACATAAACTCATTTCTATCCATTTTTACCTAACTAAATTAAACTAACCCTTTTTACCTATTTTTGCCTTTTTGCCTCTACCACTGATGGTTAGCCTAATTGTCGACAATTGGGCTACACCAACTAAAACCTTAACATGCAATCACCATGTAAACTATCAATTAATTTTTCTGAATATAAGTCATCCAAATCTTTTCATAAGGCATTTCATGGATGAGTTATAACTAGAATCCCTATTTACACTCCCACTTCAACCTCTTTCCCTTTCCTATAAGAAGGAGAGCTACAAGGGAAAATCCATCTACAATTATTATCAAGAGCTCTAGTATCTAGAATCTCTTTTATAGGTTAATCATCATCAGGTGCTTAAAAAATATAGCAATCCCAATGATCCAAAACTCAAAAGTTATGATTGATAAATATTTCAATAGCATAGAAATAACACAGTAATAATGAATTCTCTAAGAAGAGATGTAGTATTACTCAAGATCACAATACAAATATATGCTTATCTCTAGGAAGAGATGTTTGTCTTCACATTTTGGGTTACCTCTTAATTTATACATATTTTGAAAGCATGCGCAGGATGTGGAGGGTCACCAATCTTTATGGATATTAAGTGTTTTGACTTCCAAGATTTAAAACAATACAGAATTCGAGGAATTATTATTTTTAGAAACTTACTATTTTTAAACTACACTACTAAAATTGAAATTTGGGGCACTTCCATTGGGATTTTAGGGGCCAAATTCATTGAGAAAATATCAATGCCATCTAATGATTTTCTCCTCAATCTTAGCTTTCCAATGGTTCAAATGGCGAGTCAATTGGAGCTATGGTGCAAAAGTTATGGCTCCCAGAAGTTTTGTCATCAATTGGGGTGGAACTATCACCCAAATCATCACCTAAATTGTTGCCCAGATCACCCAACTTTCCATCACTAATCCAATCACTGTCACTCTATCAAAATTATTATTATATCCCACAATAAGAAATCTACCTCAACTATCCATCCAATCCACCTTCTCAATAAGACAATCATCTATTTTCTATATTTATTTATAGTATTTCCTCTTTGAAATTAGTATAGACCTCACTCGCCTCTCAGGATTCAAACCTAAAATATTGGCCTTAATTCACCTATAGGAAACTACTAATGGTTAACCCAATCATTGATAGTTACCTAACCATCAACAATTACCCTTAACTATTGACTATTATCTTGACCACTGATAGTTCACTCTCATACCTAAAACTAACAAGCTCCCTTTTATCACCTACACCTAATCAGACCCTCTTTTTTATGCTTTTACCTAATCATAGCCTTTTTCCTATTTTTTTAAACCATACCTTGGCCCATTATCACTAAAACTAATCAACTTATCACTAATTAAATCATTTCTAGCACATTTTTTATCAAATAATTCTTGTTATTAGTTTTAGTACCTTTTGATTATTAATGCAAGTATTTTATTTTTATTTTATCAACTTGATTATTTTAAAATGGTGGATTGATATCCCCTAAAAAATCTCACACTTTCAAGATCTAGTTATAGCTAGGCAATCCACATGGCTACTTGTCTAACCAATAAATTTAGTTTAGTGTTTTCTTATGTGTAGGTCTTGTTCCCAAGCCAAAGAGGAGCTCTTCAAAATCTTTTGATCCAATGTATACACTTGTATTATGAATTTATACCATAACCCATATTTCTAGTTTTACTACTTTCTTCTAAATAATAGAAAAATTTGAGTGAAATAATTCTAAATATGGGGTGGTGTGTAGTTATCTTAGCATTGTGCTCCTTAGATTTTATTTATTTCAAACATACATCATTCGATTATAACATAGAATATGATCAGTTTATAATTTTTATCCTTTATACCTATTTTTCTAAGCATTCTCAAACAAAGCTTACCTAACTTGATCATAGAATTCATCTCTTGGTGAGAACTTGATCACATGATCCCTAAAAATATTCTTAATAGTAGCTAAAACTATTAAATACCTTCTATGACTCAAAGCATCCATAACTCTATTCTATTTTCCTTTAATGTAATTAATATCAAAGTCATAGATAGATAAAAACTCTAACACCTCTGATGAGCATTCAAATTTGGTTGGGTGAAAATGTATTAGAGTCCTAAGTTATCAGTATTGAGCTCAAATGGTTTCCCCAATAAATAATGTCTCCAAATTTGTAAAACATGAACAATTATTGAAATTTTAAGATCATGAGGGTTGAAATTCACTTTATAAGGATTTAGCTTCCTTGAATCATAAGATGCTACAACACCATCCTTCATAAGAACTCCTCATAGTCCATTTTTAGACACATCTATGATCACTAAAAATTGACCATTGAGATTAGTAACTCTTAACACTGGTGTTAAATTAAGCCTTATTTTTAATTCCTAAAAATCTCTTCACATTTATATAACCAGATAAAACTCTAATTCTTACATTGTAAAGAGGTAATTGGGTTAGCTATCTTGGAAAATTTTGAGATGAATTTCCTATTATAGCTGATTAATCTCATGAAAATTATAACATCATGCACATTCTTTGGTGTCAGATACTCCATAATGGATCTTATCTTATCTAGATCAATAAAAATGCCATTTATTGAGAAAATATGAATTATATATTGTACTTTCTTTTGGAAAAATGCTCACTTGGATAATTTTCCATATAGCCTGTGCTTTTGTAGATGTTGAAAAATTAGCTCTAGATGTTGAAGATGATCTTCTTCATACTTGAACTAAATCAAAATGTCATCTTAAAAGACCAAAATAAAATGATTTAGGTAATCTATGAATACACTATTCATGAGATTCATGAATAATGTAGGTGCATTCATTGACCGAAAAGGTAACATGGTAAACTCGTAATGCCCATAGCGAGTTCAAAATGATTTTTTTAGAATATCTTCATCTTTTATCCTTAACTGATGATATCTATCTCTAATATCAATCTTAAAAAAGACTACCAATCCTCATATTTGATCAAAAATATCATCTATTTAAGGTAGTGGATACTTTTTTTTAACGTCACTTTATTCAACAATCTATAATCAATGCAAAGTTAATGAGTATCATCTTTATTCTTGATGAAGACAACTAGTGCACCCCATGTGACACACTTAATTTGATCACTCCTTTAGACAATAATTCCTAATTTTGTGCCTTCAATTCTACTAATTCAATGGTTTTCATTCTATATAAATCCTTAAACTAAGGTTCCAATCCTAGTTTGATATCAATAAAGAAGTCAAATTCCTATTTAGGAGACAATCCTGGAAATTCTTTTGGAAACACATCATGAAAATTCCTAAGGAAAGGATAATATTCAATTGATGGTTCCCTAGTTTCCTCTATTTCATTTATCTTGATGATAAATTATTGACATCACTTGCCTTGGGTCTTCCTATGTTGTATTACATAAATCTACCTAAGCCTTAACTCCCTTTCCTCACCCTGAATTAGTACCTAATTTTTGGAATCATCAAAGCACTCTACTCTTTTTAGATAATAGTCAACCCTATCTTAATGATTTTTAATCTAGTCGACTCCTAAGATCACATCATATGACCCTAGTGGTGTTACATAAATATCCACAACCATTACAAATTTTGGCAACCTTATATATGTTTCTACTAAGCACTTGTCAACCTAGACTTTAGAATCATTCCTATATCATACCGACCATGCATTTGCCATTACACTAGCTTTCCTAGATAGTTTATTTAGAATTATAGGGGTTATAAAACATTTTGTAGGCCCCATATCTATCAAAATAGAAACTAAATGTTCAAAAAATACCTAATAGTTTTATGGGTGAAGCTTGAAATTTAGCTTGTTGATTATCAACTATTTTATGAATATGTTTCTAAAAAGTCATTTGATGAGGGGTATAATATTTCTTAATTAAATTATCATAGGTAAATTCACATGTAAAATGGTCATCTCCATAGATGAAACAACCTCCTAGTGGCCCCTTATTATTATATTGGTGGTTTCCTTTGAAATTACCCTTGAAACCATTGCCCAATTTCTTATTACCTAAACCACTATTTAATATGGTATTCTAATTATTGAACTAACTCTTGGAGTGTCCACTCCTTTGCTTCTAGTTCTTCTTGAAATTTAGCTTTAGATTTCCCAAAAATTTCTTAAACTTGTCCCTAACTTGAGAAAGAAATTTTAACCTTTACTCTTGCTTGACTACTTTCTCAAAGAATTGGTCCATGGTAGATGGTTCATGAATCTCCTCTCCAGAAATTTGGGGTTTCAATCCCATGATAAACTTCTTGATCTTGAATATTTCATCAACCTGATACTGAGGTACATATTTCAAAAGTTTAGTGAATTTTTCCCAATACTTATTAACTAAAAAATTTCCTTGATTAAGATTTTGAAAATCTATCACCTTTTTATCAAAATAAATCTATGGAAGTCATCATAATATAAATAGTGTCACAAACTAATCCCAAGTAGTGGTGGTCAAATTTAGGTTAATTTCCAACTTCTTGTTGGCCCACCATGTAGCTGCTTCTCCATACAATTGATAATCTTCCCAAAATGCTTTGGTGACCTTAGAGTAGTTTTGAATCTCAAAATACTTCTTAATTTTAGTCAACCATGCTTTAGCTCTAACTCCCATAATGATTACATCAAATTTAAGGGGATTCACATTTTTCATATCCCTTACCAATTCTACAGCTACACATGCTCTCACATCTTGAGGTATTTCATACTCAATGATATGATCTTTAGGCTCATCCTATTGGGCCTCTTCTTCATGTTCATGAATTTCTAGTTTTAGGGCTATGACTCTGTCCCTAGTCTCATTCATGTCACAATAATTTGATTTAACTTTGTTGCTTGTTTAGTGGTAAATTGGCTAAGATCAAATAGAGGGTTATTGTCATTGATATTCAAAAGACCCTCACCCGATGCTCTTGCTTTCACCACTATTATTTATGGTAATAAATTAATAATAAAATGTTAGTGGACTCATTAAGTCCTAGAATTAGAGCCATAACTCTCATACCATAATGTGACATCCACACAAGTATTTAGTAGAATAATGCAATATTTTAAAAAAAAAAATTTACTTGAAACTTATTATTTCATTATATTACACCACAATAATATAATTATTGATTTCCAAAATACTTGAATAAGCATATCAAACTTAATTAAACATGAAAAACTATATTTACTAATCACTATGAACTTATGTAAACAATCATAATTGCATAAGGAAAGTAATAATAATATAATCCATCCATGGCTATTATAATAATACAACATATACTTTCAATGTATAATAATAATCAATTACATTTCCATTGGGCATGATTCCTTAGTATAAGTTAAATAATAGATATAACACTCCATAGAGCTCACGTCATACTAACTCCTGTATCTCTAATAATGTAGAGTGTAGTCTCTAAGTAAGAACTATAGTGGGTAGGAAGAGCATCATCTAAGCACTTTTACACACCAAACATGAACCATCGATCCCCCACACAATCCCCCAAATAGAGAATGGCCCTCCCTTTATGGATGGGTAAAGAGTGACAGTGTGGGAATCCAAAGAGACATGCTAGTACCCATGTGTTATAATATTTAGAATACATGATGCGTACCATAGAGAAATACATTCTAACATGATACTGTACAAGTATGTAAATCATACATATGAAATGACAATTTCTATCTAAACATTATTTTGGCCAAAGTTTTGAAATAACATATGATCTCTAGGATCAGTCAAATTCATACACACTAATTGATCAGATTAGCTTCATTTGTCATTGATGATGCTAATTAAGATGGTAAAGTCTATCTCACTACTTAATTAGAACCACCAATGCTAGATTTGGTTATTATATATTTGTAACCAATAGGTTCGTGCATTTATTTTTACTAGCAAGTATAAACATATGCTAATTTCATAAATAATTACTATACATACATTTATTCTATCAAATATATGAATGAGCCTCATTTATATTATTTATGTCATAGATAATATTTATGAAAAGTAAGTTTATTTATCATACAGGTATAATACAAGTCATTTAAAGAGTCTATTTCCCTTTAGTTAATGTTAAGCACAAAATTAACATTTTCATAACATAAAGTTCATACCACTTAATATAACCAACATTCTCAATTTTCATAAGGATTCAACAACATTCACTTATTCATTCCATTTGGAACTTAGGCTATGTTAATATAGTTATAGTTCCCTATCCTTAGGATTTCATGACTTAACTTATTAGTCACTACTATAATTATAGGCATGCTACCTATTCTATAAATATACACTATACGCATATAGGAGGACCTTGGTTCTATTATATGTGTATTCTATATATTTATATGATCATATTATATATATCCAATAATATATATAATTTAATTTACAATTAACATTCCAACCTACTAACATAACTTTTTTGTTATTTTTCTAAAGCCTAAAAGATAAAAACATCCAAGAAAAGGCTTGAGAATAAATGGGGATTTCATAATACCAAAACCCATGTTATCATAATTTAACATTAGAAATAATGAATCCAACTAGGCTTAGTTTTTATTCCTAATCTCATATTTCTACTATTTCTTAATTTCAAGTCATTTATTAAATAATCTAAGTTACCAAGTACTATGTAAAAAATAGTCAATAATTTCCTAAACATAGTGAAATATGTTTTCAATTTAAATCAAACTCTCACTTTTTCCATTTATAGACATAACTTATTATATTTCCTATGTTCTTACGTTACAAGTTGAATTCATAATTTAAGATTAGTCTATTTCAAAAACACACAATGCTTAATAATTTTATTAAAACACATAAAACTAGATGTCTCACACAATCTATTATGTCTATATATATATACACACTATACTTATTTTATTAGACCATGATTGTATGTCTTTTTATTCAAAGTTTTCATTACATAGTCCATTCATATACATTGGATTCATAGTTTATAAACAAAATAATTAGGTTCATATGAATACTTTAACCAACTAAACCATGTGACTATCATATACACATAGTTTATATATGTTTATAAATGTCTACCCTATTCCAATTATATGTAGATGTAAGCACACATATACTTGTTCATATTTTAAAGAATACATTTACTATATATGCTTCAATTATATTTATATACATAGTTTGTATATAATTATCCATATTGTATTTCTGTAAAAACTTCACTTTAAATAATATGATACAGTCTATATATGTTTATATGTCACTTATGGTATATAGAATGAAACCCTTTTTTAAAAACTCATTCAAAATTTTCATAAGGAGTATATCCCAAATACATACATGAATAAAAATGTTTTATTTCTAAATATTTTACCTTACAAACAGAACTCTGATTCACCTAAATTTTGACTATCACTAAGATATATTTGTTAAAAAAACAATAGTATCCTATTTTCCAAAATAGAAAACCATATAACATTTTATTGACTCAATAGATATCCTTTTAAAAACAAGGTTAACATTCTACTCTCATATTATAACTGAGTATATAGGTATAATATTTTTTAATAAAACTCATTCTTTGTTTGCATATAACTATTACCTCAAGTTATCATTTTTCATAAACTAGGGTAATATGCCATTGATTTCATTTAACCATATAGTTTAACATCCTTTCAATTATAAATCAAAACACTTAGGATTTATGGATAATGGGTTAGATCTATGTATTTCCAAGCCAACCATAGGGTTAAACCTATATCCATTCAAAAACATATTCTATTTCCTTGACCCTAGGTATAATAAATCATACATAGAATTTTATTTTACTATTGAATGTAATAATAATACCAACCTTCTCAATGCTTCTATTTGAAACTATAAGAACTTTAAATCCCTTGGCTTTGTTGCTCTTTAATTTTCCTCTTTTCTTTTATGTGTATCTCCTTTCCTTCTATAACTCATCATTTTTCCTCACTGACCTTCTTTCATTCCAACTTCGCATGCCATTATTCACTTATTTCATAGTCCATACATTATATCCAAATTGTTCCTATAAAATCCACTAATCCATAGTTATCTCTCTATTAAACATACTATAATCCCTAATTTATCTCTCCTTCAAACTTTCTCAAATATTTTATAACATTTATATTGTTTTATAATTTTTGCATGAAAATTTTGTTATAAGCCCCTAAGTATCCATTACAGAAATCTATGTTAATCATTAACATAATGATATCTATACTTCTAATTTTAATGTAGTGTCATGAATGAGAATAACATACTAATATTATATTAGACTTAACTCTTAGGTTAGTATTTTTAGGATAGTTCAATCTCTTTGAATATAAAATAAAAAAAGGTCATTATCTTTTTATCAAAAGATAGATAAATCTATAATTGATTCTAATTATAACAAGATAGTTATTTTAGTCAATTAATAATGTATATATAGGTTATATATATGTCTTAATTTATTTTAATAGCTTAACTTATATTTATATTCTTGAATATCAATAATAGTAAGCTAAATGTTCAATGTCATTTTTAAAGACATTATACTAGTCTATATATATAATGGGAATTAAATATCTTTTATTTGATTTAATCTATAAAATAAAATACAAACATAAGTAATGTGCCCTCATGAAATATTATTGAAACATAAAACACTAACTCTACAAACAAAATGCATTGCATACAAGATTTATTTCATTACTACGTACTAATATTTAAAACAAACAAACACTAATATCTAATAATTCAAACATGCAATGCATATAACAATTTTAATTTAATGTGGTGTGTGCAAGGGTCTTAAAAATTCCTCTATCATCCTTCACTATCTCCATTTATACCACCCTCTCTAATGATTCTCTCCTTCCATCATTATCTAAGGGATGAACTCTCATGCATCCATCTCATGACAAGAAGGTAGTTAGTCAAGTATATCATGATACATATAAAAACAATGATATAATAACTAATGTAACATAATAATTATGTATAGAATTCATAATTTATCATCTCAAAATAATGAACTCATGAAATCTAAGTAACAAAATTTTTCCCATAACAACATATGACTTGTTATTTAGTTAAAAAGTAACAAAACAATTTAATCAACCTTATTAATCCATAGATAAATAGGTAAATTAGTTTAGTGAGAGAATCATGATGTAATATAAGTAGCCCCCTTAGCCTCAACTATGGAAGCATCATCTTTAAATCCTAGGCATGAGTTTGAATATTGTGATACCACCTTTTCATCAAACCTAGCCCACTTTTAGCACTACAACAAAGTGTTTTGAGCAATTGAATAAATGCAAAATCTCACCTTAAATGATGGTGAAGATGAAACATAGTTCCTTGATGAGCTTGTTTCCTTGGGAAATTAAAGTTTTCATAATTTTTTTACTAAATCAGAGGTTTTCCCATGCACCAATCTCTTTGTCATCATGTTGCATAGCTTTGTACACATGCATGATGATACCTAGGACTTAGTGTACTCTACAGTGTATAAAAATAATAATGGATATACATGGAGATACTTTAAAAAGTATTATAACCTCTCAAAGTATACATTACTTTAAGACTAGATCATAGTGGACATATGGAATGAGACATATAAGATATATAGATTCTTCTAAAATTGGGCCATCAATCCTAACTGATGGACTAGAAATGAGGGTATCAACATGTACCCCATCTAGCTCTTTCAAGAGGGAGTTCACATAGGGATGATCTTTTTAAGTTAGTTATTTGGCATAAAATATTTTATATGTGTGAAAATATTTTATGTACCTATATTAAGCATCATTCACAAGAGAAAGGGAGTCCCATACCTTGAAATCCTCATCAAATTTAATTTGGTCAAGGGCATTATTAAGGCCCAAGGGGATGGCAATTTATACATGCTAAGATATCTTATGGATGTGATATATATCACTCTCGCATTCAAACCTTTTATCTTTTGGCCATGGATCCCTATCAACTCTATTATTTATTTGGTATTCTACAAGTTATACACACACCATTATAGAAATTACATTTGGGAAATCTATGAGTCATTCTACCCAGTGGTCTACATAGTCCTAAAGGAGAGGCCCATGACACAACATTAAGATGAACTTAGGAGTATGTTCATACCCATAGTAGCTTATTTGTATTACTTATGGAAGGAATATAAAAATAGCCTCTCCGCATACTCTATTAGGTCCATGAATGGATTGTTGAGTGCAAATTGCTTATCAATTATTTGAAAGTGTCTTAGATTATTCACTTGATCACTAAAAAAAGACATACACAAATTTTGTAATATTTATCTACCACCATGAGTAAAAGAGCCTTCATATTTTTCAAAATATAGTGTTTAATGGGAAATCATATGCCATGGGGAGGTATGGGAATAGGTGAATGGGATACCCAAGGGTTATCAATGCCCATATGGAAATATATTCAGTTAGACTCAAAATCATATATTATTACAAGGCCCATAAAGATGATGATATTCATCTTAATCTGGATAATGATGCCAAAGTGATCACAATGGTGGAGGTGGAAAATAAGAAAGGGAATAAGACCCAATATAAGTTTGTCACTAAAGAAAGGCTAATTTTACCTCTATAATTTCCTTTAACTCATCCTAAGGAGGATATTTTTTAAATTTCACTACATATTTCTAAAATGATCATACAAGGGGTCCTTGTAGTTTTTACTCCTTAATCTTTACCTCCCTAACCCATGACACAAGATATGCCACCTCCACTTCCACAATCCACTCCATAACTGATGATGCAAGTGTTACACTTGGACATTGAGATCATCCTTGAGATGAGCCTAGAGCATGACCAAAAAGTGACATCCCTAGAGATTCCATCCCCAATTGTCATTATCCTTACACAACCCATTGTACCATCTCTAATATTCCATGATCCCACTAGGCCTATCCTAATGATGCTTTCCATAGTTTCCATCACACCATCTCCCCAATTCACTAAAATACCCTTAGATTCAACCATGTTTGGCATCCTCACTTCCCAATTCCCCTTTGTTAAACTCATTCCACCTATAAGAATCCCCATATGGTCTATAAAATTCTCAGTTGTGTGGTCTAATTCTTTAGGAGTGTCAATTTTGGTTTAGGTAAATTATATGACCTAGGGAAGAGCTCATATTCTAGTGGATCCAAACATTACAACACCAACATAAATTATTGTATCCATGTTATTGTCCCCATTAGTTACTCCTCTAGCATACACAATTCTAGTAGTGCTTAGTTCTTTAGTACCTAGAATTAATCCACTAGTATTTTAGGTTCATATAACAACAATTTAAACTATGGCTCCTTTGGTTACCATGGCATAGGTTGCTCTGAGCATAAAACCCCAAAATAAGAAAGAGGTAACTTTTTCTATGCCCTTAGCTCAATTTTAATTTTCCACTTCAATCCCTATAGCCATGGCCATAACTCCAATTTACCAAGGTAAGATACCTAAGAATAAATATAAGGTATCTCCCTCTTATCCTTTTATTCAAAATTTTCCTCCCATTTCTCCCTAGTCCTCTCTCTATTAACCCAATGATCCAAAGATTCAAATTTAACCATATGATTTCCTCATTCTTATTAAACACCCCACTACCATGTCCTATTTGTCCACATCTCAACATGACTCCTAACCAATGGTATGCCTAATTATTCTCATTGGGTTCCCCATTAACCCTACTTACTTTCACTCCCATGCCCCCTCTTCCCCCACTCCTCTCTTCCTTCCTTCCTTCCTTCATTCCCATTCATCCATTTATCCTCCTCCTAGACCTCTTCCATCTAATTATACCTTTACCATATCACCTTCATCCTCTTCCACCATCTTAGGAGTTATTTTAGGTCTAGGCCAAGTTAGTCCCCTAGTACCTATTAAAGTATAGAGGATAGAAATAGTCTATTAGGGTGACTCACATGCCATTAAGAGTTTGATAGAGTGGTTAAGAGTATGAAGAGGGTTTCCACATAGATATTTAGTTAGGAAGGAGACCTAGTGGTGTTGAGGATCGAATAAGATATATTCTCCCTCACCAAAGTAAGAACTATATGTGGATAAGAGAGGGTGGTAGAGGAACCTATCTTAATTCTCTAATTAATGAAAGGACTCATGGATAAAATAATGGAATATCATAGTAATTAGGTGATAACATTGGAGTCTTGGGTAAGGTGAACCTTCCTCATAGGCTTAGTTATTAAAGTGGATGAAACTCTCACCTAATTATTTGTCATCCATAGGAAAGTGACCAAAGATATTTATCAAAGAAAATATATCCTCCAAAGTATGTATACATATTAGGAGAGTCTTATCTAGGTGGATAATAAGTGAAATAAGTTGGATGTTATCATCAATAAGGGAATGTTCCAAAAATTTAAGTCAATGCCCCTTGTACAATTGACATTTACCATAACTTTGTAAGATCTATGATAATGTCCATTGAAGATTGGTTGAACTTATACCAAGTGATAATCAAGACACTAAATAAGAGAAAATACCAAATCCTTACTTATTTCAAGAATGTCATCATTTTAG
This sequence comes from Torreya grandis, assembly GCA_037957365.1. Classification (NCBI taxonomy): domain Eukaryota; kingdom Viridiplantae; phylum Streptophyta; class Pinopsida; order Cupressales; family Taxaceae; genus Torreya; species Torreya grandis. Next base: position 2,100,796 of record JARHVA010001811.1, on the reverse strand, counting down.
TGTTATTCTACCCTAATGTCACTCTACTAGGGAGGGATGAATTTGGGGTCCACTTGGAACATTTTGATGATATCATGAATATAAAGGTGGATAAATCTTATAATTCAGGAGCTAAATACATCTTGGAGTTATTCATTCAATCCACATAAAGCATCAGCTAGGTCTAAGAGGTTAATTAAGGTCTCTTTGTAATCCCCACTCAAGGCTCATGAAAAATGACTGACTAATGTAAAGATAATATTCCATGAGACACCTATCAACTTAAATAAGCTTGACTGGGAGGCCAACCTAATTGATCAATCATTGGTGGCTCATCAAGGCTTGCTAAATAAATTGGGAAGTGGTGCACCTATGACCTCCTCTTAGTTCCCTTTTTAGGCCCTGGGGATTCACCTCTCTTTATTATATTAATAAGAATATTTTGGTATAATTATATTACAACCACTTCAATCCATGATGGTCTGAGGTGGTAAATCATGATAATAAGAGGTTACTTCCATCCTTCTTCTATAATCACCATTATGTTTTATTTTTTAATGGTCACTTCTATTGGCAAATAAAAGTTATCAAATTAATGTAAAAATTATTTTACTATGTCAATAAATCTACTTATCTTGGATGTATTCCACTTTATTTATATTTTAATGGAACAATATCAATGTTATAATATCATAATATGTGTTTTTTTAATAGTTCATACATTAAGTAGGATGCGATTATTTCTATTTTGGTTATGTTATTTGACCCCTTATTTATATCTAAAATCAATAAGGATCTATGTGAAATTAACTATAGACATTTTTTTCATTCATTCATTAAAAAAAGTCTTATAATTGATAATTTAACCTATTTTCTTATATCCTCTCTTTTTATGACTAGAACTTGATCCATATTGAATCTTAGCATATAGTGGTGTAACTATAACTAGGCATGTTTTAGTTCAGGAAGCATTCATGTTGGTCTTTTATTTAGAAGTATTTATTTATACCTTACTCTTTCTCTCTCTATATATATATGTTTATTTATGAAAGAGTGACCTTTATTTCCCCATTTTATAAATGATGAAGTGAAATACATTAGACTAGTTATAATAGTAGATGTTCTGAGAGTTAGTGAGAAAAAGTATTGGACCTTTGGTGATAGTGCTACATCTCTCAAAGATCTATTCCAAGATGTCTATTTAATGGATCCTGATCACTACAACTTGTGCCCTAGATTATATCATTATAAATAATAAAATAAGAGGATACAAGTACCCCTATTATTCCCTAAGCTTGCTTAGTGCATCTATTCTAATAGGTACACCTAAGATTGATATCTTATAATGAATAACATATAACACTAGGAAGGATCCAATTATCACCATCTAAAATTTTTATAAACTAATAACATATCCTTGAGTAACATGGATCCTATTATGTGGATCACTAGATCTCAAGCTTATCATGGATGAATAATAATATTCCCTTTTCAATTCCATAGGATAAATAGAACTGATAAAGGGAGACTAAGACTTGAAACTACACCTACTACCTCATCCTTTAATTTTTTCCCTAACAAACCTCCACCTATGATGTGATTGCTCAGATCTACCATCAAAATTCCTAGAACATCCCATGATTTAACTAAATAGAAGTTATCAGCTCTTCCACTCAACTTAATATGGGTGGAACAACCCTTCATGTAATGAGGGTTAGACTTCATACTAGGTTCATACTAGGTGTGGGGTGTATTACTCAGGAACATGTGACCTCATACAAAACTACTCTTATTGTTCTAAATGTCAAACATGAGGACATTGCCTATAAGATTTTACCATTCAATCTGATGGACATGGAATATGATTGGTTATTTAACTTATTTAAAGGTTTTATAACAAGTTAGAACTAATTCAACAATATGTTCCTCACCTAGTTTGGACAAGTCATTTCCCCATGTTTTGTGTACCAATAATTTACATGAACCAATAATGAACCAAATGTGCCCATAAGGAATTTTAATTCTAGGTTATAAAATATGTATAGCTAGATCACTTTTCTATATAGACTAGATTCCTAGTTTTCCCTTAAAATGTATAAAAATTCACTCAACCTTTGGATGGATATGGTCGTGTGCAAAGATCCTTTAGTGTTAGATTTTCCCCTAGATTGCATTAAGTCCATTAAGGTTGATATGTATCTCAAATATGATGATACTCACCACTTTAGATGTAGTTCTAAAACTACCTACTATTAATCCACTCTTTTCCACTAACCAAAATGTACCTATGCCATAACTCATGCTTGTAACATATCATCTTCCATTAAGACATGTTGATCCTAACCATCACTTGGGCTTACTTATCCTAGTATATAATGAATTATCACCTCAAGCCCATAATCAAGCACTAGTTCATATCATAAATAATCTCTTAAATGTGCCCTAAGAATCCATGAAGTATGATTTTTATATTATAAAATACATGTTACATAATCTCAATAATAAATTAATGGACCTCCAAATACAAGTTGGGAATATTGTTGGTGAGAGTTCAACTAGTAAATTCTCCTACCAGTGGTATAATAATCCTCACAACTACTCCAATAATAATGTAGAGACATTTCTTGATAATATCCTTGAGATCAACATTTGTGAGTTAGCCTTCACAAATTGGTGCCATGTGCATAACACAAACCATCATGAATAGTTTCACTGTATCAAAGTATATATCACCTTTGATATCTTTCAAAGGGAAATGGTGTAATATGAGATAGTCTTGAACTAACCCAATACTACTAGTTAAATTGATGCTCCAAGTTCCTCAATACCCTTAAGCATTGTAATGGTGTTAGAAACCTTGGACTTCCTTATCCATGACTAAAATCAACCAAAAAAGACCACCAATGAGGTGTAGGCCTTCTAATAGCTCCAATAGAGAAACTATGCTCTTAGGAACTAGATGCTAAAATAGCCTCTTACCACATCCACTCCTAAAAATGTAAAAACCCATCTTGACCCAAGATTCAAACATGATCCCCCACTTCTAAAGGCTAATAATCCAAAGCCACATGGAGATATCTAGCCTACCACTATCAAAATGGGGTATAACATAGTAGAAGACATGAATAAGATCAAGGTAATGATCACTCTATATGAACTTAACCATATCACAAAACAAAGAGATATCCTCATAAAATCCACCATAAACAAACCTATATATCCTAATTTCAATCATGTGCACACTAATGTGTTGATACACAAGAACAAGGTTGAGGTTCCACATTTCCTCCTTAATATTAGGTAGTTTATAAAAAAAATCATAACTATCTAGTCAACTCATGAGCCTCTAAAAATGTCATGCCTATTGGAATTTAAAAAAAATTAGGCCTAGCACCCATTAATTCAGATGAGATAGTGGTTGAGTTAGATAATTCCAAGGTTAAAGTGGTACGTTGTCTCTTAAATGTGCATATGCAACTATAATTTAAATTAGGATCCAATAGTTCATGGCCATTAAAGTAGTAGATATCTCAAAATCTTATGAAGTATTAATAAATAGATATTAGTCTAAAAATTTGAATGGATACATGACCATCGACTTCTCACATATGTGGTTGCCATGGAGATGTGTATCCAACTAAATACATGTTAACAGATAACCTAGGATGAAACACATGATCACATAATATAATGTGGTCAATGAAAGAATAAACCTCATATCCTTTAACAGAGATATCTACACCATGTTTATGAAATATGTTAAGAACCAAGTCAATAAATACCCTAAGATAAAAAGTGGCTGATCCTTTTACTTTGATGGGTCCCATTCTAAGTAAGGTTCTAGATTGGGATTTATTGTTAGTGACCCATCATGAAAATGAAATTTGGTTGCTTATAGGCTACAATAACCTTTCACAAATAACCTAGTAGAGTATAAATCCTTGATCTTAGGATTATAATTTATGTTGAAACATAGGGTCAAAAAACTAAAATTATTTGGGGATGTTTCATTAGTTATGAAACATGGTAGGAGAAAATTCTAATGTAATTTGTCCTATTTAAGGAAGTATAAACATAAGGTATGGAATTTAATAGATATGTTCAATGTTTTTAATGTTATCCCAATACCTAGGGAAGACACCAAGGTGATTAATTCATTAGAAACTATTGATGCAAATATAACACCCTTTAATGAACTAGGGCTAAAAAAATTAAGTAGACCTCATCCCATCACCCTTAGTACCAAAAAATATTATGAAATTCTAGGTATTTTAAGACAACTTACAAAATTAAAAAATACTTATTAACTTAGGGGTATTTGAGACCCAATTTATAAATGATGTAGAAAGAAACAACTTTCAAAATTAAGACTATGACTAGGATGACATCATGAAATTGAAATAAAACTAAGTTTTAAAGGACATGATCTCCCTTGATAGGATATTAGACTTTGACATGTATATGCACTAACCTAAGAGGATAGTATGTTTAGATTATAGGTCAAAAACTATCAATTTTTTATTATCAAACCACCCCTTGGATGTCCATATTAGCCCATATTATAACCATGCTAAGATAGAACAACATAAGAGGCTACTAGTATAATACTATGATGTTATCACCTACACTTATGGTGACCTTAAAATATTTCACCCAAGTGTGATTTCTCACACTATTCCACTCAAGTAGAATCATAAACCTTTTAGATAGAGGTAGGGAATATTGAAATTTATCTTATGACCCCTTATTCATAAGGAGTTTTATTATGTCCTCTTAGTTGTGATTATTTTCCCAATTCATCTCTCAATGTTGGTAGCCAACTTGGTACCCATTCACAAGAATAATGAATAAATTTGGATGTGTAGATTTTAAAAATCAAAATTGAGATTCTAATAATCATAGCTACCCTCTAATTTCCCTTGATGAATTGATCTGTATGGTAAATGGATATCATATAATATCCTTCGTGGATGGATTCTCAGGATACAATCAAGTCTTGGTTAATCCATAGGATTGAGTATAATCTATGTTCATAACCAAGTGGGGAACCTTTGCCTACAAACAAATTTAATTAATGTTAATCAATGTAGGACAAAATTTCCATAGATCCATGGACTTCAATTTCAAATTTCTAATAATAATGTGCATTGTTATTTACATGGATGACCTAACTATCTTCTTAAAATGCATATCTAATCACATTCATGATCTCCAAAGGATATTCGAATGATGGAAAATGTATGGTATCTCCATCAATATAAAGAAGAGCATGTCTGATATTATCATAGGTAAGATTATTAGTCACATCATTATAACATAAGGTATTTTTATAGACTTTGAATGTGTTAATTTTATTTCTATATTACCTCTACCTAAAAGTAAAAATATTTATTTGGTAAAACTAACTTTGTATGAAAGTTAATCTTAGGTTCACTGATATTTTTACACCTTTTAATTCCATGTAAAAGTAGGAGGAAAAAGTGGAATGGAGTCTTAAAGTGAATTAATATCTATAGTATTTCAAAGATTTCATTAAGTGCCTACACTGATAGGTCCAGACTACACCAAGGATTTCTACCTTTAAAATTTTTATTCTAAGCACACCATACCTATAGTTCTCACCCAAAATATAGATGAATATAATCACCCAATAAATTTCATGAGAACAACCTTAAAGGATGTAAATCTAAATTATTCCATCTTGGATAAGCATTCCTACACCTTGGTTAAATATGTGAAGAATTTTATGTGTTATATTCTCATGAACAAGGTGCATGCCACTATCTTGGACCTAGATGTATAGCTCATAATAGGGAAGAATGAGTTAAGAAAACATAAGGGTCAATGGATGTGAACATTACAATAGTGTGATATCCAAATAAAACCTATTAATTTGGTCTAAGGTTAGGGTATTACTCAAATGATAATTGATATTGACCCAAGAATCATGGTGGTTCAAGTAGACCAATGAAATATGATCTATCAAGATTCGTATGATCTAATTATCCATTACCTCCTTTATGGGAGTCTACCTCTAGCTTTGAATCAAATATATTAAAGATGTCTTAGACTAAATAAACCCACTACATGTTGAATAAGTACTAAATATAAAAAACTATAAAGGCATATATCTCATATGTTTATCTAAAGAGGAAGCTAATAAATTCATGACTATCTTCCATGAGAATTTGGGTAGTAGTCACCATTAAGGGAATGCAATTTCTCATAAAATATTATGAGCTATCAATTTTTGGCCTATAATATTTAGGGATGACCATGCCCATATGATTTCATGTCACCAATTTCATACATTTACTAAATGAGATATCCACATACCTATGCCACTTTAACCTATAATATAAGATCATTATTTCACTTAATGGGGACTTGAATTAATTGGAGTCATCAACCTAAAATCATTAGCTAACCATAGATTCATACGTATATCCACTAAATAATATACAAGATAGATGGAAGTAGTGAAAAAATAATAATATTGTGTCCAATAAAGGCATCAAGTTCCTTTAATAAAACATAACCACATAATTTGGCACCCTAGTTTATGACAATGGACCTACATTCCAATTGGTAGAATTCACTGAGTGGACCTATGGAAACAACATCACCCTAAGATTCTCATCCAACTACTACATGTAATGGAATGTCTTGGATAATTAAACCAATAAAAACCTAATTGATGAGATAAATAAGTCTAAATAAAATAATCATATGAAATTACATTAATTATTTAAATATGTTTTTTAGGATAATCATACTAGATATAAGAAAGATCTCAAGAACTCACCTTTTTTTTTGTTCTATGGATTCGACATCATCCAATTGGAGGATGCCCAATAAAAGGCCTAAAAAAAAATTTATAGACATTAAGTGACTATTAAGAGATGGTTTAAAAAGAGGACAAAGATCAAATCCTTTTGGATATCAAAACTTGTCCTACTATGGGATAAGATATATGATAAGAAAGGGTAGCATTCCAAACATGACCCAATTTGGATTGGCCATACTAGGTATCTAAATTGTTGGGATACAACACATTTATATTGATAGACCTTAGAGGAAATGATCTTCCACTATCTATGAATGGAAAGTTCTTGAATCACTACTTCTCAGTTGTCTCCTTAAACATAATTTTATAATATATTATAATAAAGGGTATGGTAATGTATATATATTATATATATATATATATGTATATATATATATATATATATATTTAGTTACGTTTTTCATTCCATTATGTCATGATTTTTCATTTTTATTCTTATTTTCTATTATTTTTCCTATGTTTATTCCTTGGGGATTTATCTTGGTTTTCACTTGCCTACCCTAGATAATATTTTTAAATTATATTTTCATTCATGTGATTCATATGGAGAAAGATATAAACTAGTTTTTAAGGTAAAATCTAATCCAATAACTAGTCCCCATGCTTGATCACATGGAAGTGATACAGCACTAAAAACGTAGTCCTAGTAGTAGAAGATAGAAGGTAAGCTCCCATTATTTAACAGTGTGATAGTCAAATGAACCTCTCTTGAGATACTAAAATAAATAATATTAATTTAATCACAAGTGTGAAAGTGAATTTATAAAATCCATATTTTAACAAAGGTCATCAAAACACTTGAAAGGAACATAACCACAACAAAATCACTAAGAAAGTGAATGACCTTGGTGTAAAGAGTTTATTGAACCATTCCTTACCCTTGGCTACATTTTTCCCCAACCCTCCTAAATTAAGAAAAATAAAAAGAAGTATGAATCTCATGAAAATGCAAGTTTCATCCTAAAAGGGGTGATTTGGGTAACCTCTATCACGGTATTTTCACCATGGTTGGCAATGGAGTAAGGAATAAAGTGGTACCAAAGTCATATATTTTATGGATATAGATACTTTATTGGAAGAATATAAATGGTTTAACCCTCCTTTAATTAACCAAATAATGAAAATCAATTACCTTTTCAAAAGTATTTGAGTTCCTAAAATTTGCTTAAACTTGCATAGTTGATTCAAAATAACAATAGAATCACTCTTCTCCAAAAATAACCCTCTAAAGAATTTAGGCCTTATTAAGTTGTTTTTTGAAGTATAATTGAGTACTCTATTTTTCTCTAAGTTTACCTAATGAATTTCTAGTTACTTATTTTACATTTCATTAATGGAGGCCTACAATCTAGATTCTAAATGTTGAGGTGGTATTTTCCTAGTAGAAGTTCCATTCATTGTAACCAACATGCCCCATTTTAAAAATCTCAAATTAGGACCCTATTTGAGTTTTAAATTATATGTGTATGCCTTATTATGAAATGAATCAGTCCAAGATCAAGATAAAATTCATTACCTTAAATTTTGGATCAAAATATAGGTTATTACAAAATTATTATCATAGGCCCTCCACTTTTAAATATAGGCTTTAGTAGAATGAAGAGCTGGTTTTATTTTTAACTAACCAAGATAGATGAGTGTTTCCTATGTCTCTCTACCAAGATAAATGATATCTAAATCTAAAATTCTAAATGGACATATTTATTAAAGTCATTTAATGTATATATTTAACTTTTAGTTTTGTGACATTCATTGAATTTAGTTTTTCATTTGATTTATGAACTAACTTAGATAATTTTAGTTGCCCATTTTTGTGATCTTTTTAGGATTATTAATACTACATAGTGATAAATTTACTCAGGCCATTTTGATCCAACCTATAAATATCTCCTGTGATATGGTGATGTTTTTATACTTAGTCATTTCACATAAATTTCCTAGCTAGACTATCACTACCATATATTTTGCACTAAGATCAAACATAAAATTTAAGAGTGGTAATACATTTTAAATTTTAATAATTAGGTCTTCAGCCCTAGGATTAGGCCACACATATTTATCTAATTCACTAGTTTATATCAACTAAAATGACTAAGGTGTAGAATCTATGAGCATTCAAATAAGCATGGAATATCTAATGTCTGAATCCCACTCATCCAAAACCTATAAATAGAGTCACATTTCACAAGGTTATCTAGGCATCCATATGATAAGTATCATGTCATGTGGAATGATATTTCTAATCTATTTCTTGTTAGGTAAGTGTACACATTCAGATATTAAATACCATTTAAATAATTTTTGACCATTCACATGATAACATCCTATTAGCATAGATCATATTATATTTCTTAGTCTCTTGGGGGTGTTATAAAATTTAGAACCCAAGGGAGATTCTAATGAGTGAGAGGATGACATGTAGAACCTATCAAAAAATTTAGTAGCTTGAGACTATTATAAATGTTATAACCCCTTGGAGATCTCAATGAGTGAGTGGATGTCATGTGCATTTTTTCATAATTTCTAGTCTCTTATGGGTGTCATAAATGTCATAACCCTATGGAGAACCTAAAAATTTAGTGTATGTCACATGTAACTTGTTATAATTTTCAATCTACCCAAGATGTTAGAAATGTTAGAATGTCAGGGAGATTTGATGAGTGAGAATATGTTACATGTAACCTATTAGAGTTATTAACCTCCTAGGGGTGTCAAAAATGTCAAATATATAAATATCCCAAAAAACCATAGGATACCACATGTAACTTACATATAAATTGATAGGGAAGGCTTGAGGCCTCCTAATTAAGTTTGGAAGTACAATAAAATCCTAGGACCAATCACAAAGTGCCACACATCACTCCCATACACTAAAGGGAAGAATAGATCAAAGTATCCCAAGTAAGGAAAAGAAATATATAGGTTGGACCATAATCTAATAATGAGATACCATGCTAACTCAATAATTCCAAGTGGATGAATATAATACACATCAATATAAAAGAGTGATACCCTAGCCACCTTAGTTGGCATAGCCTATAAATAAATGTCCAACCAAAAGAGATCATGTGGTGTGAATATAAGGTTCCTAAGGTAAAACACACACTAGGATATGTGTGTGTTTATCATTCCCTCACATTAATTAAATTGGGTAACTGGGATCTAATTGGAAAACCCATAGATGTCCCTTCACTGTTGCTAAATCCAAGTTGAGCACACATTTTCAAATTTCTTAGAGTAAATGAAAAATTAGGAAATAATCAAGTGGATTATGCCACCTAATTAAAATTTAAATCATGGAAGGAGAGCCCCCATACACCATTAATATATGATATATTTTTGGAACCCTATAAATCCTTAAATCAATCAGCTCTATTGTTACCATCCTAACTCCCAAGTATCTTTATTTTCATATCCTTCTCAAGGTTCCAATGCTTCCCTCAAATTTATAATTCAATACTAATAATCCCATTAACTATTATCCATGGCTAAATAATACTCCAATCCTTGGTGTAAGACTAAATTCAAATATACCACCTTTTCATTAGACCTAACCTTCTTTGATCACTAAAACAAAGTGTTTTGAGAAATTGAGGACATGAAAAATTCCACCTCAGATGATGATGAAATGAAACCCAATTCCTCAATGAGATTATTTCCGTAGGAAATTCAGGGTTGGTCATTTCCATACTACATCTATTCCCATATGCTTATCTCTTTGGAAACATGCTATAAAACTACGTGTGCATGCATGAAGCTACCCAAAACCTAGTGTACTCTATAAGGTCTCAGATCAAAATAGAATATATATATATATATATATATATATATATATATGTATGTATAGCTAATTTTAATAATTATTATAACCTCGCAAGTATACCCTAGGTTATGAATAGAGCATGGTAGATATATGGACTAAGACATATGATATATATATATATATATATATATATATATATATATATGTATAGGTTCCTCTAAGATTAGGTCATCAATCCTAATTGATGAAACAAAAAGTAGGATATCAATGCATACCCCATCTATCTCTTTCAAGAGGGAGTGCACATAGGGATTATCTTGTTAAATAAATTGATTAACATGAAGGATGTCATACATGTGAACATACTTTGGGTGGATCTACTAAACATCATCCTTGAGGGAAAGGGATTCCAAAACCTAAGTAGCCTCATCAACTTCAATCTAGTCAAGGGCATCAATGAGGCCCAAGGGGGTGTGAATTTATACATGTTGAGTTATTTTGTGGTCATGTTATATAACACCCTCACACTTAAACATTATGTATTCCCTTCATTACCCTATATTATATCTATTTTCCATGTGGTATTCTAAAATATATATGTGCACCATTACAAAAATAACATATAAGACATATGTGAGTCCTTTAACTAGTGTTCTACATGTCCATAAATGAGAGGCCCATGCCATGACTCTCATATGAAATCAATAAGATGATCCTACCCATAGGATATTATTGGTACTATCAATACCAAACCATCATCAAGGTGGAAGACATTTGGAAATTCCCAATCCTCCTACCCTATCAGGCCCTTGAATATTTCATTAAGTAATAAATCACTTATCAATTAGTTTATGGTGTCCTAGGTTATTGACTCAATCACTAGTATAAGGAATTAAAATATTTTCTAATTTTCATCCATCACCACAATTACAATAACCTACCCAACTTCCATAAGATTTTGTTGAACAAGAATTCATACACCCTAGGGAGGGTTGAGTATAGAGAGTAGGATCCCCAAGGGGTCATCAACACCCATGTGGAAAGATATTTATCTAGGATAAACATAATGTATCACCACAAGGCCCACAAATATTAAAATATTAATCTTAATCTATCTAATGATTCCAAAGTTATTGAAAGGGTGGAGGTGACAAATAAGAAAGGGGTGAAGGCCTAATCTATGCCAATCACTAAGGAAAGTCTAGTACCACATCCAATAATATCCTTCAACTCATCCCAAGGATAATATTTAGGGTATTATGCCACATATTTATAGGATGATCATACAAGGGGTAATCTTACCTTTGGCTCCATGAGTTTCACCTCCCTATCCTATGCCTCAAGTTACACCACTCCTACTTTCATGATCCATTCCACCATTGATGAAGAAGTTGTTCCACTTTGACATTAAGAGTATAAATAAGTAGTGTCCTTAGATATTCCTTTCCCCACTATCATCATCCCTCCATAACCCATCAAAATACATATAGTATTAACTACTCCCACTAATTCTATCTTAATGAGGCCTTACCTAGTTTATGTCATGTTAGATCCCCCACCCAGGTTCCCTTATCTCTTGACATGTGCAACATCATCACTTCCCAATTCCCCTCTACTCATCCCATTACACTTGTAAAAATCCTTACAGCCTACCTTTGGTCTTTTAGACTCTCAAGTGCATGGCCCTCATCTTTAGGAGTGTCAAGTTTGATTTATGAAGCCTCTGTGAATGTAATAAGCACTTATATTATAGTTAATCCTATATTATTGTCACCAACATACACCATGGAATCCATATTAGTGTCCTCATTAGTTAATCCTTTGACTTAAGAAATTATAATTACCCCATCTCTATAGTACCTAAACTACTACAACAATTTAGGTTTCTTTAGAAAAAATTGACACTGTGGCTCCTTAAATTACCATGGCATAGGCAAATCCAAGAATGAAACCCTAAAAAAAGAAGGAAACTTTTATCATGCCCCTATCTTAGGTTTTAGCTTCCACTTTAGTCCCTACAACCATTTCTTAAACTCCATCCAACTAAGGTAATAGACCCAAGAAGAAACATATGGTATCTCCATTCTAATATTTTATCTAGCCTATTCCTACCATTACTCCTTAATACTCTTTCTCTATCACCCTAGCGATCTAAGGATTCTACTTTAACCTATATATTTCATTGTTCTTGTTGAACACCCACGTATAGGTTTCATTGGTCTATAAATATACATGACCCTTGATCAATATCATTCCCAACTATTCCCCTTTCATCTTCCCTTCTTCCACTCCTATGCCCCATCCTCCCTCACTCTTTTCTTCCTTCCTCCCTCTTCATCCATTTTTCCTCCTCTAATACCTCCTCCATCTAACTCTGCCTATACCATTCCACCTTTTTCCTCTTCCACCACCTTAGGAGTTATTACATGCTTAATTTGGGTTAGGTTCCTAGCACCTAATGAATAATAAAGGCCATAAATGTTCTATTAGGATGACCTAGAGGTCCAATGGGAGTTTTATAGAGTAGTTATGAGCATGAATAGGGTTCTTACAAGGAGATTTAATCATAAAGGAGACCCATTGATGTGGAGGAATGAATAAGATATCTCATATCTCACTAAGGTAAGAACTAAAAGTGGAGAAGTGAGGGTTGCATAAGACCTATTCTCAGTGCTCTAGGACATGAATGACCTCATAGATAAAATTATGGAATATCTTATGGAATAGGTGATAAATTTTGATTATTAGGTAAGGACCACCTTCCCCATAGGATTAGATATCAAAGTGAGGCAACTCTCACACAATTATTCATTATCATTAGGTAACTGACTAGATCCCTCTTTCAAATAAAATATCTCATACACAGGACATAGACATATCATGAGAGTATAATCCAAGTGGATAATAAGTGCAATAAATAAGTTGGTTGTTATCATCAATAAGGGCATATTCCTATAATTGATGTTTATTAACTTTTTATTTGTGACCTTATACCATACCTTTTTAAGAGCTATTACAATGTCCATTGAGGAATGGTTAAACATGTCCCAACTAAGCATTGATCCAATAGAGAAGAATAAGGACCGAATCCTTACTTATTTTAAGAATGTCAACATTTCAATGTTCTTCCACCCTAATGGAACCCTATTGGGGAGGGATCAATTTAGGGTACACTTGGCACACTTCAATGAGATCATGAATATAAATGTGGCCAAATCCAATAAGGTAGGAGATAAATAAATCTTGGAGTTGTTAAGATGAAATTGTGACTCACTAAAACATAGTTAGGAACTAACTAATATTAGTGAACAAAAGCATTATACATCTCATAGAACAAATATTCCCCTTATTTTAAAGACTTGTTAGTGATTCAAGGGATAATAAATTCTAAATAATATAGCATGGGTAGGATATGTTTATTTCCACCAAAGGTTATCAATGGTTTCTTCACAACATTTAGAATCACACTATTGATATCCTCTAAAAATGGAATATTTATAATGGAATGGGTATATATTTTATCATTAAAAAATGTAAAAGAGAGGGAGAGATTAGGGTATAAATTAAATAAATTCCTTGATCAAGATAGGTATTTTAATACCTAGAAATTAAATCAATGTTGGATTCAATATAATCACTAAGCATTAAGTCTAGTTAATGCATAAAAATAATACCATAATGATCAAGATTTAAATAAAATTATGTGAACATGAAATATAGTACTCTTAAAAATAAAGATAATAAATAATCCTACATCTATTTACATACTATGAATAATGTAATCCTCAAGAATAATAAAAATGATCTCTTAGATCCAATTAAACTAGTTAATTCACAATATAATTATACATCCACTTGCACACCAATAACATCTCAAAACTTATTTGCACAGATTACTTCCCAAAACAAGATCTTTGGCAAACCATCACGACAAAACTAGTAGGAAGGGTAGGTGAAATCCTACCTCAATATCCACAAAGTTTTAGTAATCAAATGTGTCAACCCTAGAGGATAATCAAAGCTCAAAAATAATGAGGTAACAATATGTGTAATCTTGTCATGATTCTAATTGTGTTTTAGATCAAATTTTGTCAACCCTTTAAAAAAATCAAGTAATGCTACGTATATAAATAATGTTAGTCCATCATGGGTATGATGCAAAAACATAAATTAGATGTTCTTGATATAAAATATTAATGGAATGACTAGTAAACTCATTTTTTTATAACACGTTGATAAAGAAGAAGATAAGATCAATCTAGCCATGACACAATTTTAGATAAAAAGTCCAAGATGGAAGTGGATTCAATATCCAACATACTCCAAACTCTAAGGAATAATAGGCACTATGTGATATTTAATGTCTTCCATTGACACATAATCAATATAAATGAGAAGAGATGCCTCATTAGAAACCAATCCTAAAGATAGCACATTTAGTTCATAATCTTATTTTTTATTCCCAATTTCTTATACTTATTTCAAAGTAATAAAATTGATTCTATATGAATGATTTTTTATTAAATTCCAATGACTAGGTGACATTGGAAGAATGGTTTGTTCCAATATATAAATATATGAGTTCATTCCTTTCGATGAACTTATTTGGTTCTTATGACCTATGTGGAAAACTCATGTTAAATAGGTTTTCTTTGATCTTGTTTTCACCTCAATCTACGTCTAATTTTGTTTATTCTATATTTTACTTTCTTTGCGCATGCTAATATCATTACTTCCCTATGTTTTATTTGAAAATAAATCTATATATCTTATATTTAGGTTATTTTCAACTGAATCTAGGTTCATAATTCTTAGGTCTATGAAATATAGTCACCCACTCTCAATTAGAAACAATTCATCACTTTCCCATCACTTAGTCTTTGCCTTGGCCATAAAATTTTATGTATTTGTTTTTTATAAGAATGCTTATGTGTTTACATCATTGACACTTTTTACATTTTGAAGTATCTATTGATTCTCCTTTATTAAACTTCATTCCTTTACCCACTAGATCCCACTTTAACACTTGGCAGTTTGTCATTATTCTCAGGCATTACCTCATTGTCTACCTTCATCATCATTACATGTCTTAATCTCAATTTTTCAATCTATTCTTGTTTTGATATCTCAATATTGTTAATGATCTAAGTTTTTGTGTTAATTTTGTTAATCCTTTAGGGTTTCAAGTTTTTGAGATGGTGTCAAAATATTGAGGCCTCAGGGGCATGGAGCTTTACATCATTGGTTTACTCCCAAGTTAATGCCTTAATTCTTCTAAGGTTATAAGGTTCTAAGGTTTCAAGGTTCCAAGGTTATGAGGTTTTGACATCGTGCCATATATCACAATCTTAGGGCCTCAATGCTTTACATGAATTATTTACTTTTTAAATATATTTAAATATATATCTATCTAAGGTAGTGATATTTTAAGATGTGGACAAATATTGATGGATCCAAAATATCTCTATTAATAAAACAAAGAAAAATTAGACTCAGGAAATAATTAGTAGGTTAGTCAAAAACCAAAATTCATCTAATTATGAATAAATAAATGTAAAGAAATCATGAAATAACTTAATCTAAACTAGTTAAAAATGTAAACAAGACTTTATAAAACATAATATTTTATAGAAGTACAACCTATGAAGGAAAATAGTGTCATATTTAAATGTAAACATGACTAAACAAGCACCATTCCAAATGAAATAAAATGATTTAAAAATTGAATGAACATTTCAACCTATGAAGTTCAAGATAAATATTTCTAGGATAAGCCAATAGATGATAAAATTATCATGAAATAATCTAAATTTCACTAAAAATTTGAAATCACATGAATAATATATATAAATAAATGAGAATGTGATAAATAGGTTGAGCTCATGAGTTAGAGACTATACATGAAACCAAATCTCTACCTTTTTAGTGACATTCATAAATAAGTCTTAAAAGTATTGAATAACATGAAAATAAAATATCTATGCTAGATCAAGAGGGTCCCCATATTAAAAATATAATTATGAGGACTTTTGGACTCAATAATAGTTAGACATGCAATCCACGATAGACATAAACTAGGTCCAAGAGGTCAATGTCTCTTTTGAGGCCCCACTCAAAACTAGTGATAAACTATTAACTCAATTAGAGATCATCTTCCAAAATTCACCTATCAACCTGTATAATCTTGAATTAAATTCCAACCTTATTGATCAATCACTAAAATTTTATCAAGGCCTACCAAAGTGTTTTGGAAGTGGTCCACCTCTAACCTCCTCTTAATTATATCTTAGTGGGCCTCAGGGTTTCCTCTCTGTTTATTCTAGGAATAGGAATATTTTAGTATAATTTAGTTAAAACCACTTTAAACCATGATGGCCCAATAAGGGAACTTATGATAGTAAGAGGTGAGCCCCATCCTTCTCCTATAAGCATCATTGTGTTTTATTTTGTAATTATCAACTCTATTGGGAAATGACTATTAGGTTAATTAAAAATTAGTTATTCTATGTAAATGAATTTGATTGTCTTAGATGTATTCTAATTTATTTATATTTTAATTGATCAATACTAATTTTATATGATCATAATATATGTTTTTCTATATATTTCCTACATTAACTAGGATGTGCTTCTTGTTATTCTGGTTAAGTTCTTTGATCCCTTCTTTCTATGTGAAATCTATAAGGATCTATGTGTAATTAACTACATCCATTTTATAGTTAATTACTTAAATGAGTCTTATAATTGATCATTTAACCTATTTTTATCATTTACTCTCCCTATATGACTAGATCTTGAGCCATTTGAATCTTAGCATATAGTGGTGCAACTATAGTTGGGCATAATTTAGTCCTAGAAGCATTCATGTTGTCCCTTTATTTATAAGGATTTATTAATGCCTTAATATTTTTAACTCTTTTGATGTGTATTTTTTAACTATCAATATCTATTTACCCCTTTTATAAATGATGGATTGAAACATAATAGATCCCATAATCCCATTTGTTGCAATCAAAATGGCTAGAAGTGTATAAATTATGAGAGTCAATGACAAAACTATTATTGAAACTTTAGTGATAGAATTTCATATCTTGGAGAGATATTCTAAGAAATATACATAATGTATCCCAATATTTTCAACTCATGCCTAATATTGTCTCATCTACAATCCTAAAATGAAAGGACACAAGTCTCCTAATTATTTCCTTAGCTCACTTAGTGCATCTATCCCTATAAGTGTACTTAGGATTGAGATATTGGACCGAACAATACTATCTATAGATTAAGGGGCATGTTCAGTCATTATCATGAAATAAAATTCTATTACAACCCAAAATCATGTGTATAAAGGAAAAAAGCAAATCTTACATGAGAAATCAAAATCAAATATACCTCTTCATTAGAGCCACTTGAATACATGATTATTTGGTTTAGATTTAATGTGGGAACTACCATAAACCATATTGGTTTTTAATTTTACACCTTTTACATGTGGTTCATATCAAAATATCATGTCACCATCTCATGAATTTTTCTACTGGATATATGAACATATATCCCACTCAATAAATTGGTAATGCCACAAGGGTTACGAAGTGTCATGAAGACTAAAAAGTGTTGTGAACATTATGAAGTTTTGTAAATAATATTAAGTTCCATGAATATTGTTAAGATCCATGAATTGATCCAAATTATATATCATTATTACATCTTGATGTTGTATAAAAGCTAAGAAACATTGGAAAGTGCCACAAAGTATTATAAAGGCCTATGAATAAGGAATAAAAAATCAATGGTCAATACTTGATAAAATGAATAATTAAATATAATAACAATGCTTTAAAGGAATGAACTAAATTTATTAAAAATAATTTACAAATATTTTAGCACAAACTGAATAAAACCATGAAGTATGAAGGACTATTGATCCTAAGAAAACATACTTTTATGATTATCTTCATCGAGTTGTAGATGCTTTTCTAATTTTTATGTTTCAAATGTGGGTCCCCATTATAAAAGATACCATGGTCTTTTGGACACAACATAGTCAATGCCTCATATTCCATTATGTTATTTATTCTTGAGAACACTAAGTAGTATGCTAAGGTCATATGTTATCCATAAGGAGTGATTATTACTATTCCTTCTCTCAAAATTAAAGTGAATTTATATCCATCAAGTGTCATCATCAAAATTATATTCACTAAGACCATCTTGAAAATTATCATTGATTTATGTTATTTCAAGTAGTGGTGATTTGGCTAATTACCTTTACATATTTTAGAAATTTTAAATTTAAGTAAAATTACATAATTAAAGTCACCCATTTATCTACACATCCTTGAAATGTAGTTTCATCATAAGATACTTTAGTGGATCCATCTTTATGATGTAATTTGTTTCATTATTAGGCATGTAGAGTCAAATTTTGTTTGATAAAAAAAATTACCAAAAATAAATGTTTCATTACATATTTTTCATAATCCAAAAATGTATGTTTTATGTAATAGATTACAAATTATTTATGACCATATTTTTATTGTGCCAAAAAATCTCCTAATTAGTGATCTATATAAAAAAATGTATTATAGAAAAGGATTATCTAAAATTGGAGGCATCAAGATTTGTGTATCAATTATATATTATTTGATTACATCAAAATTATATTTAAAATGTTTATCCCATTATAAATTTGTATATTTATTTATCAAACATATAAATGGTTGCATTTTATTAGCTAACCAAGACACAACACACTTGACTTTCTAAATTATTCATTGTAATCACCGTAATTATTTTAACCCATTGGGTGGAGACATGTGCATAAAATAATTTAATTTATTTGGATTAATTTTTATATCTCTTTGATATATGATATATCTTAGTATTTTCATGGCTATTTTACAAAAATAAATTTATTTAAATTTAAGTGCACATTATATTTGCACAATTACTCAAAAAAATGGTTAGTTATGGAATTATCTTGTCAATGTTTATATTTTTCAAATATATCATCAAAATAATATTATATATTTTAATTTATAATTTCATGAAAGATGTGTCATATCCCTTTGATAAATGGCTCCCAATTCTTATACAACAAGCCCACTAGGTTTTACCAGAATATACCACAATGTAATAACCCCATAGGGTTTTACCAGAACATAGTAAAATTTTATTTTATTTTTTAAAATTAATTACACGTATTCATCTTATATATTTCACTATGAGAAATATTATTAGTTATATTTAAATAACTACATTAATTTAATTAACCATGAGTTTTATAGCTAATCCAGTTAGTTAATAATCACCATGAAAAGATATAATAAATCATGCACAATGTTGAATAAATAATAAATATTGCATATAAATAATTAAAGTAATAGTACATTTTTAGCCATGACTGATACAACAATACAAACCTTGTTGTAAAATTACAATTAATAAAATTATAATTTTAACAATAAATAATAATACATGATACAAATCTCCATGAAGTATGAATCTTTACAACTCAAGATTCTTCTTGAGTCAAGTATCAATCTGTAATCTCAAGTGTAGTCTTTAGTGTAGTAATCATGTGGGGAGGGAGAAAATCATCTGATTGTTTTTCCATACCAACCAAAGACCATATATCCCTTGCACTATCTCCCAACAAGGAAATGGTCCTCCCTTCCTAGATGGGTAGATAATGATGGTGTAAGAATGTAGATTGACAAACAAGAACCCATGTGCCATAGATATCTAATACATAATTTTTACCATAAATACATCCATTCTAAGATGATATCACATAAATATGAAAATTATATCAACATATGAAATAAAAATGTTTAATTATAAACATTACTTTGGCTAAAGTTTTCACATAGTTGTGATCTCTAGGATTAGTCAATTTCATACACACCACTCAATTAGATTACACCTCATCTTAAATTAATGGTGCCAATTAAGATAATGGAATAAATCCAATACTTATTTAGTGTCATAAATGCAATATTTGGTTAAAATTTATAATATAAAAAATAATAGATTCATTCAAAATATTTCCTTTTAGTTAATAAAAATATGCTAAGTATAGATATATCAAATACACACACTTCATCTATCAAATATAATGCAATGAATCTAATATCATCTAGTTTATTACTAAATAATAAATAAAATAAAAATGGCCCTTAATATAACATATCATTTGGGTAAATATTATAACTAGACTGCTAGTTACCCAAATCACAAAGTAACTTATAATGCAATTCCATCCATAAAACAAACATTTAAAACATAAGATTATTTATTTGTTCATATTACACATAAATAACAAAATCTAGTAAAAAACACTTAACAAGATCTATATTATAACCTTAAATACCTTATTTTAAAGTTTTTATCCAAACATTAAATATATAACAAGCACTCATTTTACCTTGTTATGTTAATAATATTTCAACCACATCACTATTTGAACACACACACACACACACAGATATATATATATATATATATATATACACACACACATATATATACATATATATATATATACATATATATATATATATTCATATATATATATATATAAGTATATATAAGAGGTACAATCCACTGAGGGGAGGTGAATCAGTGGTGGAAAACAATCTAATTCAATTTACAAACCCTTATAAATATTTAATCATTCAATACAATCATTCATGAATCATACAGATCATTCATAGCAGTGAACAATTAACATAATGCAAAATCACATACACAACACAAGATCTATGTGGGAAACCATCTTAAAAAATAAAACCCACTCTCAATCCTACAAACACATGGACTACTATCCTATAAGATGATCACAAACAAGAGACTAATCAATTCATTCTAATCAGGAACCTTTGATCAAGTCCTTTTGACCTAAAACCTTGATCAAGTCCTTATGATCAAAGGTCTTTAATGAAATCCTATTTTATAAGGAGAAACTAACCCTAAATAAGGTCAAATCCTTTAGACCCTCCTTGAGAATAACACTTCCTCCTTAGAATTGATGTCTTGAACACCTTATGATGGAGCTCTACTTTCTCACTCTTCACCTTCATTCATACTCAATATGAAACAACACTATTCTTTTAAAATAATTAAGACATATAGGTCATACAAATATTCCTCAATTTTTTCTTCTCTTCAACTCATCCTCAGGGCACTCTACCCCTCCTTCACTCCATATATCAGACACACAAGCCTCTCTCTAATCTCTCCCAAATCTCTCACCCAAAGTCTCTCACTTCCAAGTCTAGAATTAACACATTTGGTTTCACTATAAATATTTAAATCATGAATTATCAAGATCACAATATTTCCTTGTCAGTTACAAAACATTCTTTTACCCTTAATTCATCTCATATGGGTCACACTTAAGCACAATCATCTTTCAAAATAGACCTAAGTCACTTTTAGGTCATATGGAGACCCATTCACCTTTTTGATACATCTTTGAGTAAATTAAAAACACAATACCATTTAAAAATACATATGTCCACTCCCTATATCTCCTAATACATCCTCAAATGATTAAAATCACCTCTACATATGCTCAAACAAATCAAATAGAGACCTTATACATAGGAACACAACTACCAAACATATAGTCAACTTTTTAAGTATTATTCAAACTCAAGATATATTTATCACACCTCTAAACTACTCATAGGTCTAAAACACTCCCCAATATCCAATTCATCATGAAATATCGAAATAACATCAAAATAAGTTTAACAATCCTTCTCGGGTCTTTTGTAGAATAAGCATGAACACATAGTCAAATTTGAGTATTAATATATTTGACTATACACACTTCTATATATTCAAATTAGGTTCATTACATGAGCCATGGAGTCATCGTCATCTTTGATTTTTATAAAACTAGCAAATTTGACTTTTATTGAAAGATATGGATAAAATATAGAGCTATGGTTTTTGCCTGTGTTAAATTTAAATATTTGAATAGAAAAGGTCACAGTTAAATCTCAAAAACTTTGATCACATCTCATGTCATCTTATATTTGAATCAATCTTGCACCCTTGATCTTTTCCTAACTTTAACACATAGTCTACCAGACCCAAACATTAAATAATAGTCACTTTGACCTCATCTCATGTAATCTTGAAATGCTGACTCAACACACTCTATTGATCTCTATAGATAAATGAAGTCTTTAGTAATCAATGTTCACCATTCAATCAAATTATATGATCACTTGCTCATTGTTGAATACTTAACTTGCACCTTTACTCAATCATTAAACATCATGCATCTATCTTCATCTCACTACTTCTTGACTTCTTGGAGAAACATGCATCATTGATCTTGCTCAAGATTTAACTCTTTCAAAATTGACTAAGTATGGGAACCTTTTCAATATGCCTAAGTAGCCATTTTTGAACCTTAATAACTTATTTTATGCTCCAATGCATGATCTCAAATTTGGATCAGATGGTCTCCTCATATAGGAGAATCTAACCATATAACAAACATCTCTTGGAGCCCTTATGACTTTAAGATATAAAACTAGTAAAATTCCTTCTCAAAAACTTCTATCATATAGACATCTATGTAAAAATTTATTTGGGAGACCAACTTTGCTCTTACGTAACTTTTATTTTGCTTCAACACAAGATCTCAATTTTAACACAAATAAACTATGCTCAAAACTGAACAAACCCATATGATCATTTTCTATTGACACCTTCACATGTGTAAGATATAACACCACAAAAATTCTCACTCGGCTCTTCTTGCCATATTTCAAAATTGGCTAAGTATGGGAAAACACATTCAAACTACCTGGGAACCCAACTTTGCATATGTATATCTTTTGATGTGTTATATCACATGATCTAAAATTTAGAAAAAATAAACTAAACACAAAAATGAACAAACCCATATGATCATTTTATCCTGATACCTCCATACATGCAAATGCTGACCTCATCAACATGCTTACTTGGCTTTTTTTGGACATATCAAATTTGGGTATGGGAAAATAAATAATTATGATTGAGAAGCCAACTTTGCACCCTCATATCTTTGAATTTTATTTGATGTATTATGTAAGATCTAGTGCATATCAACTAGGGACTAATTTTATCACAACCATATGACCAAATCCTCTTGACTCATTCACACATGGCAATGGTGACATCATCAAATTACCTACTTTGATTTTTTGACATTGGACAAACTATATAGATGAAAACTATGGACAACTAGATGAATTGCACTTATGCACACAAGCTCTAAAATCATAGATAACATATTAAGGACTTATTTTACATGCTCTAATCACCAAACTCATCCTTGAACATCTCTTATCATGCCAAAAATGAATATCAATGAATCCAACATAAAACACACTAGAACAAGCACATTACACACTTTGTCATTATTATTTAGGCTATCAAAATTACTTCATACACTCACCAAGACACCTTTATGACATCACTAAAAAATCTCCAAAAATCTCCCCCTTTGTCATTGATGTCAAAAAACATCATATATAACAATATACAACTCACCTTCTCTCTCTTCAAACACTCCCACAACATAAACTTTCTCCCCCTTTGACATAATGACAAAGTGGGTACCAACTAATCTTGAGGACCTAAAATGACCATAAAAAGGAGAGGACCATATTATAAAGATGATGCAAACTCCCCCTTACCTTGGGCCTACTTCTACTTATCTTGACAACTTCCTCTTGCTTTATGTCAACACTCTCTTCAACCAATCATTGCAATCAATGAATAAAGAACACACAAAAAACTCAAATTTTAAATTTGATGGAACTTACCAAGAAACATCTGAGAGGTACTCCCCCTATAACCTATGAGCCATTGCATTATTTGAGTATCTTTATATTTCCACACACCATGAATAAATAATACACAAACTTACTATCCTTCTCTCTTAAGATACTACATGCACCACAAAATAGAACTTCATGACACTCACCAAATAGGAAACATGCTCTTAATCAACCTAAAAAACACCCATTTTGACCCTGTATAAAAGCTTATTCACAAACCTCTAGATCAAGCTCATGAACATGTTTCCCCCCTTAACCAAAGACCTTATATTGATTCATAGAGAAATAAATAACACCCAAGCTTTGTCTTAGATACTCAAAAGTAGCTTTTGATAATGGTTTGGTCACAATATATAAAAGCTACTCTTTTGTAGGCAAATGCTCTAGCTTAACACATTGATTAATCACTTGTTCTCTATTTAATAGTAATGTGTTTAGTTTTTGAGTTCATAACAAGATTATTTGAGATACTAATTGCACTAGTATTATCACAATAAATAGGACAAGGTCCATTTTATCTTACCTTGTAATCCTCTAAAGTTTATTTCATCCACATGAATTGTGTACAACAAGAGGAAGCTACTATATACTTAGGTTCTACAGTTGATAGATATACTAAGGCTTGCTTCTTGCTTAGCTAAGACACTAGACATTCTCCCATGAAGAAGACACCACCACTAGTACTCCCCCTATCATCTACACATCCTACCTAACAAGCATTAGTATATGATTTCAAAGAGAATTATTTACTCCTAGGATACCATAAAACATAGTCTATGGTGCCTTTGAGATATCTCTAGATCCTCTTGACTACTTTCAAGTGAGATTCTCTATGATCAACTTGAAACCTTCCTACAAGACCTACTACTTACATGATCTCAAGACTAGATGTAGGAGAGTATAAAACACTTCCAATCATGGATCTATACAAAGTTTGATCAAATTTTGGTGAGTCATCTAGTTTACTTAACCTACATCCTACGATAATTAGAGTACCCATTGGATTGAAATCCATCATGTCAAACTTCCTTAGCATATCCTTTATGTATTTATCTTGAGAAATGAAAATCCTTGCATCAGTTTGATTAATCTATAATCCTCAAAAGTAATAAAGTTCTCCCAACATTGACATTTCAAACTCAATCTTCATAGTATCTACAAATTCTCTACTCAATTTATCATTGTCGTATCCAAAAATTATGTCATCAACATATACAACAACTATAAATTGATGATTACCTTTTGTCTTAATGTACAAATTATTATCATCTATCCTAGTTTTAAAACCTTGACTCAAAAGATACTTATCTATCCTCTCATACCAAGTGTTAGGAGCTTTTTTAAAACCATTGGAGTCTTCTTCAATTTACACACAAAGTCTTGATTACTTGTCATGAAGTATCCTTTAGGTAACTTAGTGTAGAATTTTTTTAAGTTTCCATTTAGGAATGAAAATTTCACATCCATTTAATATACCTTAAAACCTTTAAAACATGCATATGCCAAAAAGAGTCTAATTGCTTCCATCCTTACCACAAGAGCAAAAGTCTCATCAAAATATATTACTTTAACCTGAGTGTATCCTTGACACACCAATATATCATTATTTCTTATGACTTGTCCTTTCTCATTCATCTTGTTTTTGAAAACCCATTTGGTACCTATCACATTTTCATCTTTTAGTCTAGGAACTAAGTCACATGTTTCATTCCTTTCTATTTGATAAATTTATTCATCCATTACATCATTCCAACTTTCATCTTTGATAGCTTTCATAAATGTCTTAGTTTCAATCATGGATAACAGAGCTGAGTCTTGTTGATTTTGCTTGATCAACATTATCCTTCTAGTTTGCAACCTTGCACCAACATTTCCAATAATCTAAGAGATTGGATGATCTTTCTAAATTATTCTAGATGGGGCTTTAGTATATAGTCTTTATTCTTACTCTTCATCTTCATCATCTATTTAAATAGATAAATCATCATTGTTTGCAACAACATTCTAAATTGAGTCACTTACCTATAATTTTGGCTTCTTAACTCTACTTGTCTCATCTGCCCTTACATTTAAACTTTAAACAATCTTGTGAAGTCTCTTTTTGAAACATCTATAGGTAGTACTGATAGAATAATAACCTAAGAAGATGCCCTCATCAAATATTGAATAAAATTTTCCAAGATTATCTTCATCTCTTTTGATGAAGCACCTGCTTCCAAAGACTCTAAATTTTTTGACATTAACCACTCTATTATTCCATAAATCATAAGGAGTCTTATTATCATTTACTCTAATTTGACACCTACTTAGGATGTACACATAAGTCTTGGATACCTCTTCCCAGTAGCCATTTGATGTTTTTTCATCTTGAATCATAGTTATACCCATCTCAATAATAGTTCTAATCTTCGTTTAAACCACACCATTATGTTGTGGTGTTCTAGTATCAAAATATTATCTTCTTATCCCATGTTCATCATAAAAATCATCAAACTTATTAGAATAAAACTCACCTCCTCTGTCTAATCTCACACACTTGATCTTTGAACCTTTATCATTTTCCACAAGAGCTTTGAATGCCATAAATTTTTCAATAGCTTATTATTTTTCTTTAAGAAATAATATCCAAGTCATCCTAGTAAAATTATCAATGAGAAGCATGAAGAAACTATTACCTTGAATACTTTGAGTTCTCATAGGTCTACATAGATGAATGTATATCAACTCCAATGGATCTATAGTGAAGAATTCCTTATTTTTGTATCTTCTCTTAGTTTACTTCCCATGAAGACGTGCCTTACATATAGAATGAGGAATCTTAAAATCTTGGGCATATGCTTTACCAACCCCTTTGAGCTAATCTTTACCATATTATCAAAATTTATATGTCCAAGCCTTTTATGCCAAATACAAATTTCTTCCAAATGACTCATGAAGCATTTCTCCTTTTGGGATTCATGGAATACATACATGTTATTATTTATCCTATGAACCTTTGAAACTAATCTATCATATTTTGCATGTCTTACTTCACATACATCATTATGAAAAGTTAGAATATTTAATTGCTTACATATTTCGCTTAAACTTAAAATATTATGTTTAAAACCTTCTACATATAAGACATTCTCAGTCTTCATATGACCATTTTAAAAACTCACAATACCTTTGCCAAAAGCATTAACATATTTGTTGTCACCAAATCTCACTACACCTAGGTTGGTCTTCTTTAAAGATATAAACTTGTTTTTGTCTCCTATCATATGATTTAAGAATCCATTATCTATGAACCATCTCTTATTCTCATCTTCTTGATTATTCAAGGTTTCTTGAACAAACAATGACTTATTTATTGGTGGTTTACTTGAATTTTTATTCTTTAGACTTAGTCTCCTTGAATAGTTTAATGGTGTCAATGACTTGTATATCCTTTTTTCTAAAATGATCTTCTATAGTTTTTAGCTATATGACCTTGTTGATGATAATTATATCTTATGATATCCCTTTTGATCTTTGGAGAAAGAGAGCAATTCCTATATCTATGACTGAATTAATTGCAAGAGAAGCAATACCCATTAAAGACATAGTTCATATTTGACCTCCCCTTTTCTTAACCATTATTGATTAATTAATTTTCATTCTTGACCCTTTTGGTGGAGATGTAATCCCTTTTATCCTTAGATAATATCACATTTGAGTAATTCATGCATTTACTTCTTGATTATTCTTTATTATTCATGATCTACAAATTCTTGAGTGTTTCCTCTATATCTTGCACTTATTTCTTCACACCATTAATATTTGATGAATTATATACTAGATTATCTTGAATACAAGCCATAACCTCTTTGTTAACCATTTTACCTTTGAACACCTTTAAGTGATTAAGCTTTACAAGAAGGACCTACTCTAAGACCAATTGTTACAAGTATAATCCACTAAGGGGGGTGAATTAATGGTGGCAAACAATCCAATTCAATTTCCAAATTATTTCAAATACTTAAGCATTCAATATAATCATTCATGAAGCATACATATCATTCATAGTAGTGAATAATGAACATAATAAAAGATCACATACATAAAATAATATCTACATGGGAAACTCTCTTAGGGAATAAAACCCACTCTTAAGCCTACAAACACATGGAATATTATCCTATAATATGATCACAAACAAGAGACTGATCAAGTCCTTCTGATCAAAAACCTTTAGTCAAGTCCTTCATACCTACAACCTTGATCAAGTCCTTCTGATCAAAAGTCTTTAGTGAAACCTTGTTTCACAAGGAAAAACTACCTCTGAGGAAGATCACATCCTTTATACCCTCCTTGAGAATAACACTTCCACCTTAGAAATGATGTCTTCAACACCTGATGATGGATATCTGATTTCTCACTCTTTACCTTTGCTCACACTCAATCTACAAGAGCACTATTCTACCAACAAAATTAAGACCTACAGGTCATATACATTGTTCTCAATTTATTCTACTCTTATATTCATCCTCAAGGAAATCTACCCCTTCTTCACTCCATAAATGACACATATAATCCTCTCTCTAATCTCTCCTAAATCTCTCACATAAAGTCTCTCACTTCCAAGTCTAGAAAGCAACACATTCAGTTTCACTATAAATAGAGCAGTCATGAATTAACAAGATCATAATATTTCCTTATCAACCATAAAACATGCCTTCACCCTTAAGGCATCTCATATGGGTCACACTTAAGCACAATCCCCTTTCAAAATAGATCTATGTCACTTTTAGATCTTATGGAGACCCATTCACATTTTTAATACATCTCTAAGTAAATTAAAAACATAAGACCATTTATAAATACATAGGTCCACTCCTTATGTCCCCTAGAACATCCTCAAATTATCACAATCACCTTTGATCACATCTAAATATGCTCAAACAACTCAAATAGAGACCTTATACACAACAACACCATTATCGAACATACAATAAGCTTTTTAATCATTGTATAAACTTAATATAGATTGATCACACCTCCAAACTGTTCACAGAGGATCCTCATGGAGTCTAAAACACTCCCTAATAGCTAATTCATCATGAAACATTGAAACAACATCAAAATGAGTTAAACAATCCTTCTTGGGTCTTTTTCAGAATAAGCATCAACACATAGTCAGATTTGAATATTAATATCTTTGAATTTACATATTTATATATCTTCAAATTAGTTTCACTAGATGCACCATGTAGTCCTCTTCATCTTTCCTATTTTCGACACCAATAAATTTGACTTATATCATAAGATATGGACAAAATACAAAACTCTATTTTTTCCCTATGTTAAATTCAAATATTTGAATAGCAATGGTCACAGTTAAACCTCAAAAACTTTGCTTACATCTCATGTCATCTCAATTTTGGATCAATCTTGCACCATCAATCTTGTCTAAACTTTAATTCATAGTCCATCAAATCCAAATGTTAAATAATAGTCACTTTGACCTTATCTAATGTAATCTTGAAATGTTGACTCAACATGCTCTATTGATCTATATGGATAAACTAGGTCTTTAGTAATCAGTGCTCATTATTTGATCAAACTATATGATTACCTGCTTGTCATTGGATCCTTATCTTATACCTTTTCTCAATCATTAAACATCATGCACCTATCCTCATCTTGTTTCTTCCTAACTTCTTGGAAAAACATGCACCATTGATCTTGCTTGATCTTTAACTCTTTCAAAACTCACTAAGCATGGAGACCCTTTCAATATGCCTAAGTAGCCATTTTTAAACCTTAATAACTTCTTATGCACTTTGATGCATGATTTAAAATTTAAACCAGATGATATCCTCATATAGGAGAATTTAACCATATAAAACTTATATCCTAGAACCCTCACACTGTGAGATATAATGCCATTAAAATTCCTTCTCAAGAACTTATATTACAAAGCCATCTATGTCAAAATTTATCTAGGAGACAAACTTTGCTCATGCATAATTTTTTTCATGCTTGAACGCATGATCTCAATTTTAGTGTAAATCAACTATGCTTAAAATTAAGAAAACCTTAGTTTCTATTGACATCTTCACATGTGTAAGATATAACACCATAAAAATGCTCACCCAACTCTTCTTACCATATTGAAAAATTGGCTAAGTACCAAAAAACATAGTCAAACTATTTGGGAACCCAACTTTGCATACATATATCTTTTGATGTGCTACATTGCATGATATAAAATTTAGTGTAAATAAATTATAAGAAAAATTGAATAAACCCATATGATCATTTTGTCTTGATACCTCTATGTGTGAAAATTATGACCTCATCAACATGATTACTTGGCTCTTTCTAGCCACATGCAAATTTGGCAATGTATGGGAAAATAATGAATTCTAACCAAGAATCAAACATTGCACCCTCTTATATTTGACCATGTTTAAATGTATGACTTGAGATTTGGAAAATATCAACTAGGTACTAATTTGATCACACCCATATAACCAACTCCCCTTGACTCATTCCCACATGGCAATGGTGACGTCATCAAATTGTCTACTCATATTTTCTAGCACTAGACCAAACTGTCTAGATGAAAACTATGGACAACCAGATGAATTCCACTTATACACACAAGATATCAAAGCATGGATAGAATATTAGGGACACGTTGAACATTATACAACCATCATACTCATCCTTGAACATATTTTATCATGCCAAAACTAAATATCAACCAAGCCAACATAAAACACATTAGAACAAGCACATTGCACATTTTGGCATTGTTACTTAGGCTATCAAAGTACTTCATCCAATCATGAGGACACATGTATGACATCATCATGAAATCATTGACAACTCTCTAACATTGTGTGTGTGTGTATATATATATATATATATATGTATGTATATATATACATATATATATATACATATATATATATATGTATATATATATATGCATATATATATATACATATATATATATATATATATATGTATGTGTATATATATATGTATGTATATATATATATGTATATATATGTATGTATATATATATGTATGTATATATATATACATATATATATATATATATACATATATATATATACATATATATATATATATATACATACATATATATATATATATATATATATATATATATATATATATATATATATATATCAAATAAAATTTCTATACAGTACAAATATTTATTGTATATGATATACTCTAAGAAGACATCTACTATTTATGTCTTAGAGTATTCTGTATACTCTAAGTATATATTCAACTAATAAAATAGTCCAAATACCCTTTTATATATTGGATAAATATTGATTTAGTTATTTGAATAAAAACACACAATATATGTGATTTATAATTATTATACAACTAAATAATTATACTCTAATTTAAATTACTCAAATCATTTGCTTCATAGTAACACTTCAATTACTTGTATACAAAAATGATCAAAGATATACACTTCACTAAATATGTCCAAAATTGATAATTATGATAATAATTTAGACCTTTACCACATAACCATTCATACAAAATACTTATTTATCTGCATATTCATTCCTCTCATAAACTGTGTAAAGCTCTACATTCAAAAATCATAGTCCAATCTAAAAATACACAAATACACAGAAGTAACTAAATATTCCATTTAAAAAAAAATTAATGTTTACATAATCCGAAAATAATAGATTTATTTGATAATCATAAACTCAACCCAATCAACATTCAATTTTTATGTATATATTTCTATGCATAAAGCTGAATATGCAAACAAATATTCATACCCTTACCCGTCCTAGGATTTAATTATTTATGGCTTAACCCAATTTATCCCTAAACCTATATATGTATAAATATGTATGCTACAAGATTTAAAATAGAACTAAACATACATACCATGAACATGATTTATATTTTATAAATTTTGTTTAAAAACTTGCAGCAAAAAGAATTCACTTAAAAAACTAAAACTTCAAAGTCATTTATACAAGCACCCTATATTGGTTATGGCTAATAGATAATTTATTTCAAAAGCCCTAACTTTTAGGAGACACACACACCCAAACCCACCCACCCACACGCATGCACACACACACACATGCGCGCGTGCATGTACGCACGCACGCACACACACACACACACACACACACACACACACACACACACACACACACACACACACACACACACACACACACACACACACACACACACACACACATCTATGTATATATCTTCGAATTCTAATTTTATATAAATAGCCCATATGTCTATACCAAAAATTTCAATTAGGGTTATATACAGTCGAGTTCCTCATACAAACTAAAATTTAGTCTATTTTTTTAATGGCTTAATGAAGATATCCCTTAACTAATTTGATAACAAAACTAAATTGAAGGCTAGTTCTAAAATACACTTTAAAGGAAATAATCATTTAATTATTTCATATTAATTTTTGAATTGAATTACCAATTAAGATAGAGCTTCCATATATCCATAATGATTATGGTAATATCTTACAACTCTACCCATTCCACTATATTTATCCTGGGTTGGATGTAGGGTTTTATCAAGAGCCGAGCCTTCCACAGTGCCCTACATACAACCCCTTTATATTTTATTTATAATTTCAAAACAAATGAAAAACCTAGTAAACCATTTAAATTCCAAAATCCATCAACATAACATAGGAATTTAAAGTATGATACTGACATTTAATGATAATGACAATGCCAATAAATTCATGTCTAATATTCTTCCTTGACTCAAACTCTATTATTTTTCTACCTACTACTCACCCATAATCACCCACTCATAGTCCTCCTTTTCTCTCCTTTTATTTTTCTCCGTCATTTATTTCCACTAAATTCCCTTCTTTCTCAATAGACAAAAAAACTAAAATAATGCATGCCTATAATAGCTCAACTAAACTCCACTAAGTTACATTCTATCACCATTCTCATGTATTCCTTCCAAATTATATAATGATTTTACTAAAAATAATTATTAAATGGAGTTAATGTGAGATTAAAAACCCTAATCATCTCAAAACTTCACAATATTTGATTAAAATAATCATTATATATCCATCATATTATACATGCCTTTTGACTTTATCAAATCTAGCATCAACTTCCCTTAGTCAATACAAACCAACTAAATGACAAGTCATAATCAATATTAATCCATGCAATGTCAACTATCGACAAATCAATATAACATAATAACTATGTGGCAAGGTAAATACATATATGACTTTAAAAGATTATCAACTATGTTTTTAGATTATGATAAAAGCAGGTTTTGAAGGGACCCCAAAACCCTTTAACAAAATCAAGAAAGATAAAGCATTAACAACCACCAAGAAAAGCAATCCTAAGACTTGCTGAAGAGGAGTATCAAAATCAAGTTTTACAGGGACCTAAAACCACAAACATAGTCCAATAAAAGTACCCAAGTTTTACAAGGACCTGAAACCTCAAAGAACTTATAACATAGGGTAAAGAATGCTATATATATATATATCCTTAACATTCTTCCCTAGCCAACAATGTAGGTTGCTATTGCAATAAACAATAACGACACACAAGCATTTATCGGGACATAAAAATTTTGTAAAATAGCTTTGGTTCTCTATCCCTTTGATTTGATGGAAACACCATCAGATCCTAAAATAATGATGGCCATAGCCATGTCGAGAGAAAGCCCATACTCCACCACACCCTTAAACCCTAAAATTACACTGCCTACAACCCTAGCATCCTTACACCAGTGGATGCCCCTTGTCGAACACTAGAACCACATTATTCAGCCAGTTCTACACCCCACTTTTGGGATCCATGTTCTGCACCCTGATTACGTTTCATAGCTTCAATAGCTACCTCAAGATTATAAGGATGTTAGATAGGTTTTGAGCGAAGGAGATTATTGACTATGTTACCAAGTCATCCAATAGGTAAACACAATGTATTCAACTTCAATAGAAGTTAACTCCCTAGGTTAGACAAATAACCATATCCTTTATCAAAGAATCAACAAACATAATGATATCTACATAATCATTAAACAATGATATTGTCTAAAACACTTTTCATAGTATTTCATTTAATGCTTAAGAACTACTCTTACATGAACACATTAATTACATTTAATCATGATAACCATTATAATGATAATAGTAACTTTATAACATAATCAATAAATTAAATAAACTGATCAATCTAAGTAATAGAATACATTTGCTACCAAAACAAAGAATCCAAACAAGCACTATCAACACAAACACTTATCTATGTACCATACTACCAATGAATTATTATCAAATAATGGTAAGTCACATTAATACATAAATAAACTCATTCAATAAACCCAAATATAACATTAATAGTTAATAATGTAGTAATAACTAGATTATGGAAATTATGTTAACAGCAATATGATTATATAATAACAATAGATCACATTAGAAAACAAAACATAATACAATTATCGACTCACAAAAATAATCACAAAACATATTATTCTACTATGTTGTGTGTGTGGGTTTCCAATTTTTCTCTCTATCATCCCTCAATGCCTCCATCTACACCATCCTCTCTGATGATGCTCTCCCTCTACCATACTCTAAAGGATGGATTTATCCTACATCTACCTCATAAAAATAAAGGTAGTTAACCCAAAACATAATTAATATCCATAAAATATTATTATATAACTAACAAACATGATCATAATGTATAGAGTATAAAATTATATCTATCTAATATTAAATCAATCATGTAAATTAAGTAACATATAACTATGCCATAATCAACATATGACATAAATCTTAATAATATAATATTTAATCAACTAATAACCATAATAACCCATGGATCAATTAGGTTATTTAGCTTAGAGAGAAATTGGTATGTGATATCCTTCCCCCTAAAGATAGTCATCATCTCGATGACATTTATTCAAACATAAGTTATGAATTTAAAACATTATCCAAAATAAAAGTATATAATATGTAGTAGTAAATCAAGCAAAAAAATATGGAAACATCTTGTAAAACCCATCATAGTCCTCCCAAGTGGCACTATCTTCAAAATATTTGTCCTATTAGACCTTATATTATGACACTTCTCTATTACACAAACTAAGTTTATGAGTATCAATAATTATAATTGGTTATACCATATCCACCCAAGGATATAAAACCTCCAAAGAATTCCAATCCAACACATGTGAGGGATCAACAACATACTTTTTAAGATAAGATACATTGAAGACATTATGCAAAAGAGATAGAGATGGTGATAATGGAATCCTATATGCTACAAGATTGACCACTTCCAAAACCTCTAAGGGTCCCACATATCTCAATGAAAGTTTCACTGAATTCCTAAATTTAATTGAGATTTTTTTAGGCTTAACCTATAGAAACACTTTATCACATACAAAAAATTGCCTAATTATTCTATTTAGATCAGCATAATTTTTTTGTCTATAATTAGTCTCAACCAACATTTATCTAATTGTCCTAAATTTATATTCCATTTATAAAACCATCTTAGGCTCAATGACTACCCTATCTTCTAACATGTCCTAACTTATTGGTGTTCTACATCTCATTTTGTATAATTCCTCAAATAAAGCCATATTCAATGTTAGTTGGTATGATTCATTGTAATCAAACTAAACCAATGGCAGGTAATCCTTCCACTTATATTTCTAATCCATACAATACATATGAAGGATATCTTCTAAAACTTGGTTAACTCACTTTGTCTACCCATCAGTTTGTAGGTGATAAGTAGTGCTAAAATTTTATTACATACCTAGAGTTGAATCTAATTTCAACTAAAACCTATAAGTCATATTTGGATCTCCATCCAAAATTATCTTCTCTATAAAAACATGCAATTAATACACCTCTTTCATGAATCTCGTCATAAGCATAGGTGCATCATCTGTCAAGTTGCTTGGTATGAAGTGGGATACCTTGGTTATTATGCCAACTACAACCAATATTATATCATGTTAATTTCATGATAACGACAACCCTTGGATGAAGTATATGTTAATCATTTACTACTTCCATTCTAGTATATCATGTGGAAATAAAAATCTAGTTAGATGCACATGTTTAGCTTTCACACTAACATTTCAGATAATGAGACACAAAATGCTTGCATCTATCTTGATTACTTTATAGAAATATGGTCTAAGCTCAACCATGAGATTGCTTACTCCTATATGTCTTGAATATGGTGCTTGTGTAATTATTTTAGCACTGTGCTCCTCAGATTCTATCTATTAGGCACATATATCCTACCATCATACCATAAAAGACCATCACTCTTTATCTTGAATCCTTTATACCTAGGATTATGAGCATTCTCAAATAATGTTTTCCTAACCTAATCATATAATTCATCTCTTGGTGAGAATTTTATTTCCTGATA
Source organism: Torreya grandis (assembly GCA_037957365.1). Classification (NCBI taxonomy): domain Eukaryota; kingdom Viridiplantae; phylum Streptophyta; class Pinopsida; order Cupressales; family Taxaceae; genus Torreya; species Torreya grandis. Next base: position 2,063,881 of record JARHVA010001811.1, on the reverse strand, counting down.
GTGAAAATTACTCCTAATATTAGCCATAACTACTATGTACCTCCTACAGCTTATATCATTAGCTACTCTATTATCCTTTCCTTTGATATAATTAATATCAAAATCATAATCAAATAAGGAATATAACCATCATATTTTATTATCATTCAATTTCGATTAGGTGAAGATGTACTTGAGTTCTAAGTTATCAGTCTTGAGATCAAATGGTTTACCCATTAGATAATGCCTCCAAACTTACAAATCATGCATAATTCCTACAATTTCTAGGTCATGAGAGACATAATTCACCTCATATGGCTTCAGTTTCCTACACTCATAGGCTATCACTAATCCATACTACATAATAACTCCTCCAATTCCATCACCATATGTATCAGTGATGACTAAGAATTAACCATTAGGATCAGAAAATCTTAGCATCAGTGCTAAAGTAAGCCTCCTTTTTAGTTTATAAAAGGCTATTTCACATTTAGCTGACCAAATAAAACTTTGATTCTTATATTTAAGAGAGGTAATTAGATTAGCTATCTTAAATAAATTTAGAATGAATTTCCTATAATATCTTGTAAATCCCATGAAAATCCTTACCTCATCTACATTATTTGGTGCTAACCACTCCATATGGATTTTAATTTTTTATATCCACTAAAATACCATCTACATAGATAATATTTCCTAAATACTACACCTTCTTTTAGAAAAATGCACACTTAGACAACTTTTGATACATTTTTTTCTTTCAAAAATGCTACAAAACTAGTTACATATGTTACAGGTGATCTTCCTCATTCTTGGAATAAATGAGGATGTCTCTATCAATACCAAAATAAAATGATCCAAATAGTCTTATAACACATTGTTTATAATATTCATAAATGTTGTTGGAGCATTTGTCAATTCAAATGGTAACATTATGAACTCGTAGTGCCCATTTCAAGTTTTGAATGATGTTTTTAAAATATCCTCATCATGGATTCTCAACTAATGACACCCTAATCTAATATCAATATTATAAAAGACTATTTACCCTCTTATTTGATCAAATATATAATCAACTCATGGTAATAAATATCTATTATTGATCATTTTTTTGTTCAATATCATGTAATCTATACACAGGTAAAGAGTGTCATCCTTCTTATTGACAAAGATAACTAGTGCACCCCATGGTGACATAATTGGTCAAATCAGACCTTTCAACAATAACTCCTAAATTTATGCCTTTAACTCAGTGAATTGGTGTTTATAATTCTCTATGGCACTTTAGACTATAGTTTTCATCTAGATATGATATCAATCGAGATATCAGACTCATTATTGGGTGGCACTCCTAGTAATTCTTTTAGAAACACATTTTGAAATCTTCTTAAAAAAGGATAATCTTTGATAGATGGTTCCTTAGATTCATCCATTTCATTTATCTTAAATATAAAATCTTGACATCCCTTCTTACAAGCTTTCTTGAGTTGAATTGTATAAATCTACCTTAGCTTCAACTCCCTTTTCTCACCCTAAAGTTGTGTCTAATTTCCAATTTCATTTTGACACTCAACCTTATTTAGATAATAGTCAACCTTGTCTTTATGATTTTCAATCCAATTAGCTCCTAGGATCACATCATATGACCCAAATCATACAACAAAAAAATCCACTACTAGAGTGAATTCAAGTAATCTAATCTCTGCTTTGAATAGACATTTGTCAACTTTCACCATAGACTCATTCCCATATTGTAGCAACCACACACTTTCCATAACTCCAACTTTTATATATAATTTAATAAGAATTACAAGTATAATTAAATATTTCATATCCTTCACATCAATAAATATATGAAATGGATGATCAAATAAAATAACTGATAGCTCTATGGTTGAACCTTGATATTCAACTTGACAATTGTCAATAGTTACATGAATCTACTACTAGAATGTAACTTTTTGAAAAGTATAACCCTTGTTATTTGACTTTTTATGAGGACATTATCAATAATAATGGTCACCTCTACATATGAATCAACCTCCAACTAGTCCTTTCTTGTTAGACTATTGGTTTCCCTTGAAACCATTACTAGGTTTCTTATTCCCTAAAGCACTATTGAACTTGGTATTCTAATTCTTGAACTAACTCTTGGAGTCTCCACTCCTCTACTTCTAGTTTTTATTTTTAAAATTTGGTTTAGAAATTCTAAACTTATTTTTTAACTTATCTTTAACTTGGGTAAGAGATTTTAGTTTCTATTCCTACTTGACTACCTTCTTGAACACCTGATTCATGGTAGGTGCACCATACACATTTACTTCATAACCAATTTGGGTTTTTAATCCTATTATAGATTTTTTTATTTTAAACCTGTCATCCACCTGATAATGAGGTACATACTTAAGGATCTTGGTGAATTTCTCCCAATATTTATTTACTAATAAGTCACCTTTCTTAATAATCTAATTTTTTTTAAGATTTTGATCAAAGTATAAATTTGAAAGATATAATAACCTAAATAATGTCACAATATATTCCCAAGTGGTGGTGGTTAAATCAAGGTTCATCTCAATATTTTTATTTTCCCACCATGTTTTTGCTTCACTAGCAAGCTAATAATCTCCCCAAACTACTTTCATGACTTCAAATTAGTTCTAAATCTCAAAATATTTATCCATTTCTCTTAACCACACTTCAGTTCCATCTCCCAATATAGTTCTATCAAACTTGAGGGGATTTTTCTTTCTCGTATCCCATGACAACTTTTTAGTTACTCAAGTTCTCACATCCTCTGGCACTTCATCATGCCTATGCTCTTTAGGATGTTCCTACTTAGTAGGATGCTCTTTAGGTTCCTCCTAAGCATTCTCTTCTTCATGGCCATGCACTTCTTATTCTAGGGTTATGATTCAATCCCTAGTCTCTTGCATGGTTGTGAGGATTTGATCCAACTTTGTAGCTTGTTTAGTAGCAAATTGATTTAGTCTCTTATGGGTTTATTGGTATTTGAAGTACCCTCACCTCTTAGTCTAGTATGCACCATTATTCTTCTTTCTTAATAGGAGAATAAATTTGCATTAGCAAACACATTAAATCCTATATGTTTAGCATTAGCTCTTATACCACAATGTAACAAACCCATTGGGTTTTAACAAAATATACCATAATGTAAAAAACCCACTGAATTTTACTAAAATATAGTAATTTTTCTAATTTAATTACACATATTCATCTTACATATTTCACCATGAGAAATCTTGTTTTAGATTACGGTAAAAGCAAGTTTTGAAGGGACCCCAAAACCCTTTAATAGAATCAAGAAAGATAAAGCATTAACAACCACCAGGAAAAGAAGTCTTGAAACCTACTATAGAGCAGCAACAAAATCAGGTTTTACAGGGACCTGAAACCACAAACATAGACTAATAAAAGTACCCAGGTTTTACAAGGACCTAAAACCTCAAAGAACTTACAACATAGGGTAAAGAATGCAAATATATATATATATATATTTATAATTCTACCTTGGCCAACAATGTAAGTTGCCATTATAATAATGACACACAAGCATTTATTGGGACATTAAAATTCCACAAAATACCTTTAGTTACTCTGTCCCTTTGATTTGGTGGAGACACCATCAGATCCAGCAATAATGATGGCCATAGCCATGTTAAGAAAAAGGCCATGCTCCACCACACCCTCAAACCCTAAAATCACATTGCCCACAGCCTTGACATCCTTACACCAGTGGATGCCCCTTGTCAAACACTAGAACTGCATTGTTCGGCCAGTTCCATGCCCCACTTTTGGGATCCATGTTCTATGACCTGATTACATTTTGTAGCTTTGATAACCACCTTAGGAATATCCCATCATATTTGTATAGAACTGAGGTGTAGGATGTTTGACAGGTTTTGAGCGAAGGAGATTTCCCTTGGGTCCATTTTCTCAACCATCATCTCCCGCAGCCATGCCTCCATAGGGGTGGCCTTCAACAGGAACCCTAAATCAGGCACCATAGCCCTTCATGAAAAATCTTGTTATTGATCTTTACTAACTACATTAATTTAGTTAACCACAAGGTTAATATCTAATCCACTAAGCTAATGATAACCATGAAAAGATATAACAAATCATTCACAATGCTAAATAAATAATAAATACTACATCTAAATCATTAAAGTAATAGTACAATTTTAGCCATGACTGATACAACAATAAAACCCTTATTACAAAAGATAATGAATAAAATTTTAGTTTTAACAATAAATAATATTTCAAATTATAATACATGATACAAAGCTCCAAGTATCATGAGTCTTCATGACTCAATAGTCTCCTCGACTCAAGTATCGATCTATAATCTCAAGTGTAGTCTCTAGTGTAGTACTCATGTAAAAAGGTAAAGCATCACTTGAGTGTTTTTCCACACCAACCATAAACCATATATCCCCTACACTATCTCCCAACAAGGCAATGACCCTCCCTTCATGGATGGGTAGATAATGATGGTGTAGGAATCCAGAGTGAAAAACTAGAACCTGTGTGTTGTAGATATTTAATACATAATGTGTACCATAAATAAATCCATTTTAATATGATATCCATTACTTTGTCCAAATTTTTCACATTGTTATGATCTTTAGGATTATTTAATTTCATACACACCACTCAATCAAATTGCACCTCATCTTGCTTTGATGGTACTAATTAAGCTGATGGAATCCATCCACTACTTATTTAGTGTCATAAATGCAATATTTGGTTAAAATATATAATATAAAAACCAATAAATTAATTTGAAATATTTCCTTTTAGCTAATAAAAATATGCTAAGTATAAAAATATCAAATACACACATGTAATTTGTCAAATTTAATACAATGAATCTAATATCATCTAATTTATTATTGAATAATAAATAGAATAAAAAATAGTCCTTAATATAACATACCATCTGGAAAAATATTAGACTACCAATTACCCAAACCATAAAGTAACTTATAATGTTATTTCATCCATGAAACAAAAATTTAAAACGTAGGATTATTTATTTGTTCATATTCCACATACATAATAAAAGACAATCAAAATAACTTAATATGCTCTATACTATAACACTTAAATACCTTATTTAATGATTTAATCCAAGCATTAAATATATAACAAGAACCTATTTTACCCTATTATGGTAATAATGTTTCTAAGCATATCACAACTATGAACACACACACACACACACACACACACACACACACACACACACAAACACACACACACACACACACACACACACACACACACACACACACACACACAAATCTCAAATACAATTTATATATAGAATAAATATTTATTATATAGGATATACTATAAGAAGACATCTATTATCTATGTCCTAGAGTATTCTATATACTCTAAGTATACATTCAACTAATAAAATAGTCCCAATACCCTTTTATATACTAAATAAATCCCAATTTACTTGTTTGATGAAAAACACACAAAATACAAGTGATTTACAATTCTTATATAGCCAAATAATTATAATCCAATTTGAATTACTCATATCATTCAATTCACAGTAACACTTGAATTACTTGTATACAAAATTGATTAAAGATATACACTCAATCAAGTATGTCCATAATTGAGAATTATGAAAATAACTCAGACCTTGACCACATAAAAATCCATACAAAATACTTATTGAACTACATACTCAGTCCTCTCATAAACTATACAAGGATCTACATTCAAAAATCATAGACCAATCTAATAATATACCACTACATATACAAAACTAAAAATTCCATTTTAAATCCACTATTAACATTTACATAATTCAAATTTAATAGATTCATTTAATAATCATAAAATCATCCAAATCAACATTAAATTTTCATGTATATATTTATATGCATAAAGCCTAGTAGACAGACAATTATTCATACCCTTACCAATTTTAGGCTCTAATTATTTATGGATTAACTTGATTTATCCCCATACCCATAAATGTATAAATACATTATTGAGTATTATCATTGATGTCAAAGGTGCATCTTGTGAAGGTTGATGTCAAAGGATATTGAGGATAGCTGGAAATGTGTGATATGACAAGGTGCATGGAAGAGTGTTGTCATGAAAGAAAGATAAATAAATAAACTAATGTTGTATGCCTGCATTATTGATATCATTATTAATGTCAACATGAAATGTCTAAGTCATTGATGTCAAGTGCATATGAAGCCATGTCATGACATGAAAAGGTATGTGCATGGTGAAATGAATGAACACAATCATGTGAAGGATGTATGGAATTTTTTGATCATTTTATTAAGGTATAGAAGCATTCATCAGAGTTTTAGGGTGAACCTATAGGGGTAGGACCTTCAATCTAAGTCTACACGTAGACCCTACCTATCCTATTGAGGTATAAAGATCAAATTTCAAGGTAATTATGCACATGAGAGCATGGAAATAGGTGATATAATTTGTTTTATGTAGGATCACAAATTTTGGGGTTAATATTTTAAGTAAAATTACATGGATCATTATTTTAGGACTTCTCGAGCTTATAGAATGAGGTACTCAAACCTGAGAAGCACTTTTAGGAATTTTTTGGCATGTGTATTATTTTCATGGGAGTATAATATATTTAGGAGAGATGGGAAAGGGTCTTAGATAATATATATAGGCATTAGTTTTATATTTAGGTGGCAGTCCTTTATGAATAATCATTAACACCAAAACATGTGTTAAACCTCACTAAAACCCTAATAAGGACTTGATGTGCAATATTTTATTAAAATAAAATTAGGATGGATTAAAATGACTATATAAGTTATTATATCATGTATTAAAATCTTCCAGGTACCTTTAAGTGGTTTTGGTTAGTTAGATAAGAGAGAAAATATAAAGGTATAGGCTTATTTGTCAAGAAATTATTGTAACTCTCAAAAGTTGAATTGGTAAAGAAAATTAAATAGATGGTATAAGAAGATAGATACTCATTTTAAATTCCCATGATGTTTTATATATATTTTTTATACTTTAAGTTCTCTAAATTGGTCATCCAAATAAGCCAGTCACAAATAGACCTAATGGTGTGGATAATGTAAAACCCATACAAAGATGAAGAGAGATTTGAGGGTCTATGAATGACATATTTATGAAATAAAATAAAATTAATAATCTATTTATGAATTATAATCCGTGATAATTCTTTGGATAATATTTTGAGGTCATTTTATGTGGTGAAAATGTTGCTCACAAAATGGATTATCTAGTTCAGATAGGACTATGAGACATAAGGTCAAGAAATTGGTTTGCAAGACCAATATTTTCCATTAGACCATATTAATTTTATATATTAAGATGTTATGGAGATCTAATATAGCTATTTTATGCATCACAAGTCATGACAAGTGTCTACATAGGCATTGAAGGTATAATTATTCATTATTAGTTTTTGAGGTGACTTGGCATTTCTAAGTGAATTATAGAGATGTTATTGAGCCCTTATTTCCTAAGTGAAGGTGTTCCAAGAATTTTTTGATGACACTAATTTCATGAATATTCTATCTTCATGTTTCATTTTTCATGGTTGAGTAGATTGAGGGTGTTTAAGTTTCATTATTTTAAGAGACTTTTGAGGTATTTAGGCCTAAAAGGGTAGTTTGTCCTAAAGGAGCTATCTTGGTATGAACAAAGGATGAAGGTCTAACCAATCATGGAGGAGGTTATAAGAGTTCATTTTAAAAAAAATTTAATGGATTTTTATTATTATATAATTCCATCTAGGGCCAAGAAGATCAATTTTTAGCATTAAGAGGGTAGACCTAATGCAATTAGGTCTCCATGAGACCTAAAGGAGGAGTAAGGCCTAATTGAGTTGTGGAAAAAAAAAGGGGTTAAAATTATGATTTAACAATGTTTATAAAATTTAATAATATCTATTGTGTGTATTACCTAATATTTTTAAGGTGTGTGCCCAACCAAGTGGTATGTGACCATGAGACTAGTATATATACGGGAGAGTTTAGGCTTATTTTTTTGTGTGAAAATAAGAAAATAAAATGTTGTATGGATGAGAAAAAGGAGGTATTGAAATGATTTTTATACCATAAAATAATATCATAAGTGTAAAATTTGATTAAAATTCTAAGGTGGCTAAGTTGGTACTGAGTCACTTAGAAAGTTGGTGCTTCCCTATAAGTAGATGCTTGTTAAAGCCTAGTCACGTGGGTACTTGACTTTATTGGGGTTGGTTCTCTAAGGTAAGTTGATTCTTAATTGAATTTTATATTTTATTTCATAGGACAGTAGTTGATTTATAGATATCATAGTGGACTTTATTCCCCTTAGGGTTTTTCACTCATATATGTGTTCTCTTGTTTCATGCTCATGTGAATGGCTCTTTATGCATTTCTATATCATTGTGTTTATTTCATGGTTCATGAATGTTAAAGTATAATTGAAATAAATTTTTTAAACACTAATTAACCCCCACCCTCTTAGTGATTATGATTCCAACAATTGGTATAAGATCTTGGTCCTTTAAAGTAAGCCAAATAGGTTAAAGGAGATCTCAGAAGCACAAGCATGTCTAGTCATCAAGTACAGTGAGGATTCTTAACCAATAAGGCCCTCTCTTTAGTAGGACTAACTATGAATTTTGGTTCTCATAATGAATACCTATCTTATGTCTTTAGGCCATGTGATATGCCCCTAACCTATCGCATGTATTAGGATAGGAATAGCCAACTTGTGGCTTACTTATCCCTCTTTGATGCTATATCACATTTCTCTATGCATTCATTTGATTATTAGGTTAGCCTATGGAGTAACCATGGCCTATATAGACTATATATAGGAGGTAGTGGGCAATTTTTTAGCATCATATTGTGAATTATACTCTTATTAAAACTTGTGGAGGTTTCCCCCTCGAAGTGGCTTGTCTATTATCATATATTATGATATATTTCAGCCATATTTGGATCTATTTATACTATTCTACTTTATTGTTGAAGTAATTTCATTACTAGTGGTATCAGAGCTGTGATTTGGGAAATCTTATGGGTGAAACCCTAATTTTTTAAATTTGTATATTTCTAAAAAATGGTTTCTAATTTCTATGAATTTTTTTTACTAGAGGTGATAAATAATTAAATTAATCTTTCATTAAAATTTTAGATCATTTGGATTTGTTTTATAAAAGTTATCTCCATTTTAGTGTTTTTCATAAAATTGTTGTATAGCACACAATTCAAAGAATTTTTTTGAGTTATTTACATTTTTGGAAAGATTATAAAAATTTGGCTATGGTATGTTCTTTGTATGTTTTTATTTGAGATTGACATAAGTCCAAAATCACTTGGTCAAAGTTGAGTGAAAAGTGCCAATTAGGGTTGACATTGTAAAGCCCTTTTATGGAAGGACCACAAACGCAGGACTAAGGAAAGGTTGCTAAAACTCTAGGTAAAACTCCTAATAAGGAAGAGATGGAGTCAAAATGGGGATGTACTAGATCCTTTATACCAGGGTTCTCTGACATAGATCACAAAGTGAGCTAGCTTGACTATAGTGTGTAAGGCATATAATCTAATATGAAATCCATACAAGATAGATTGGTAGATATCATGATGGCTTTAAAAAATAATCAGTTAAATCATCTAGCTATCACTATTTCATAACCCCACTAGGGTGGTTCTCCCAACTAGTGTACTTCAAATCCAATTGCATTACCATAGAGGAACCTATTACCAAAGGTGGATATGCACAAATTTGATGGAAAAGATCCACTCAATTGGATCAACCAAATGGAGAATTTTTCAATATGCATCAAATTTCAGGTGGATATAAGGTTACCATGGCATCCTTGTATTTTGAATATGATTAATTCATTTGGTATCACTGGTTGTGTGCTCAAAATAAAAAGATGACTCTCAGTGTCACCTAGTCAGTTTTTATAAAGGAGCTACAATTACACTATGGCAATAGTGTGACAGAGAATTACTTTAGCCAACTAGCAAAATTATGATAGACTGGCTCTGTCAAAGATTATATTCATCATTTTTAGAACATATCCTTACGTGTGGATATAGTTTCTAAGGAGAACTTGAATGACCTATTTTTGGGTGGACTCAAGGACCACTTTCAACATGAGGTACACATGTTCAATCTACTTAATATTTATAATTCTATTATCATGACACATAGAGATGAGGAAAAATTCATAGACAACAAGAATCAGTCATTCACTCACTTCAAATATCATAGAATATCAACACCAACATTTCTTCCACCTAGCAGATTGACCCCTCAGCAAATTGAAGAGAAGCGTGTAAAAGGATTATGTTTCATTTGTGATAACAAGTGGAGCAAAGGAGATAGATGTGTTGAGAAGACATTATTCTACATTGAGGGATCTAATGAAGATGAATAAGAATATGATGCCTTCAATGATGATGAGGAAGAGATAGAGGAGGTACTTGAAGATTCCCAACCTACAATCTCTTATCATGCATTTCTAGGTATTATCACTCCATAAACTCTTAATGTGGTGGGTTTCCTCAAGAAATAAAAGGTGGCAATGTTGATTGATTAAAGGAGCACACCTAACTTCATCAACCATAAGTTTTCCACTTGATTAAACTATTTCATCTACCTCACACTATAATTTTAGGTCATGATTGTAGATGGTGGCACAATTAATTATTCAGGTAAATGCCATAGTATTAAGCTTGTTATGGGTGAGTACAATTTCAATTCTCCTATGTTTTATATTCCCATGGGTAGTACAGACATTATTTTGGTAGTCTAATGGCTCATAACCTTGGGTACCATTAAGATGAACTTCCAAGAACTATTCATGCACTTTCATTTTGAAGGTAGGAAAATTGAACTATGTCGATTACAGGCAAAATCTCCAAAATTAATTAGTTCACATCAGATGACCAAGATGCTAAAAAATGGGGTAAAGGGAATTATTTCATGATTATGTTCCATAAAAGTTCAACCCATACAGGCATCTACACATCTTGATCTACAGATGATTCTTGATGACCACCCATCTATTTTTGGGGCCATGCCAAAAGGACTACCACCAAAAAAAGAACACGATCATGCCATTTAACTACTTTTAGGAAGTCAACCACCAAATATTAGACCATATAGATATCCATATGCATAGAAGAGTGAAATAAAAAATATGGTCCATGAGATGTTAGAGGTAGGGATCATAAAGCACAACCAAAGTTCATATTCATCACCAATGGTCATGGTGTGGAAGAAGGATGACACATGGAGGATGTGCCCAAATTATAGGGAACTCAACAAGTACACCATCAAAGATAAGTTTCCTATTCCAATAATTGATGATTTACTTGATGAGTTACATGGTGCTAATTATTTCACAAAATTAGATCTTCACTTGGGGTGCCATCAAATTAGAATCAAGGATGAAGATGTTCATAGAACTACTTTTAGAACACATGAGGGCCATTATGAATTTTTGGTAATGCCCTTTGGTCTTACAAATTCACCATCTACTTTTTAGAGATTGATGAACACTATTTTTAGGCCTTTTTTAAAGAAGTTTGTGTTGGTTTTCTTTTATGACATATTGATTTATAGTCAAACATATGAAGCACATCTGCAACATGTGAAACAGGTGTTGATAGTTTTGGAGAAGCATCAACTTTATGCAAATCCATCCAAATGTGCTTTTGGAGTACAGGAGGTAGACTACCTAGGTCACATTATTTACCATGAAGGTTTCAAAGTTGATCCCTGGAAGATCAAATCTATGATGGAATGGCCCATGTCAAAAACTCTCAAAAACATTTGAGGGTTCCTAAGACTAACAAGTTACTACTAAAGATTTTTAAAAGGTTATGCCAGCATAGCAACTCCACTCACTACATTTCTAAAGAAGGATGCCTTCCATTGGAATGATTCCACCACCAAAGCATTTGAGAAACTAAAAGTAGTTATGTGCACCACTCCATTTTTGGCTACTCCAAACTTCTCAAAGACATTCATTGTTGAATATGATGCTTCTAAATTTGGGTTGGGAGTGGTACTAATGTAGGAAGGAAGACACATTGCATTTGAGAGTCATCAATTCAAAGGTAAGAATCTACAAAAACTTGTCTATGAGAAAGAAATGATGGTTATTCTTCATGCAGTTAAATAATGGAGGCCCTATCTGATGGGTAGACACTTTAAGGTGAAAATGGATCATGATAGTCTCAAATAATTTTTGGAACAAATATTATCATATGAGGAACAACAAAAGTGGGTAACCAAAATGTTGGGTTATGATTTTGAAATCATCTACAAGAAGGGGAAAGATAATGTAGTAGTAGATGCACTATCCAGATGGGATACATCCACAGAAGCATTACTTTGTGTAATGTCCATATTGTAAGCAGATTGGATGGATGAAGCCAAGTTAGAATGGGAGTAAGATAGCAATACACAAGTTCTGATTCAGAATCTCTAGCAAGGTACTTTAGCCTCTGACAAATTTAAATGGAAAAGTAATGTCCTATGGTATAAGGGTAGGTTATACTTGTGTAAAAATTTAGAGCTTAAGCATAAGATTCTTGAGGAGTTGTATGCATCTCTAATTGGGGGACACTCAGGGTTCTTAAAAACTTATCATAGACTTAAGAAAGAATTATTTTGGGAAGGACTTAAGGGAGATGTACAAAATTTTGTGGTATAATGCTTGATATGCCAACAAAATAAAGGTGAGATAGTTAAGACCCTAGGTCTATTACAACCATTAGAAATTCATAGTCAAAGGTGGGAGGAAGTTTCCATGGATTTCATCATGGGGTTGCCTTATTCTGAAGGTAAGAACGTTATCTTGGTCATTGTGGATAGGCTTACAATATGCCCATTTTTGTGCTCTCTCACACCCATTTTTAGCAATTACAGTAGCAACTATTTTTTTGGAAGTAGTTCTAAAATTACATGGAACCCCAAAAATAATTGTAAGTGATCATGATCCTATTTTCACTAGTAATTTTCAGACTAAACTATTTTCTTGTTTAGGTACTTAGCTATCTCATATCTCATCTTACCACCCCCAATTTGACGGACAAATAGAAGTGGTTAACAAATGTTTAGAGGGGTATCTCTATTGTTTTGTATCATATAAATAGGAACATTAGGTTAAATGGCTACCACTTGTAGAATGGTGGTATAACACATCTTTCCACACCTCTTCTAAAATGTCTCCATTTCTAGCACTATATGGTTACCATCCAACTTCCATCACTTATTCATTAAAGATGCAAACTAAGGTTCAAGATGTGGAGGAGCACATTCAACATCAACAAGAGGTTTTGGCTAGTTTGAGAAATAGTTTGGCCTTGGCACAAAATAGGATGAAGAAACAAGAAAATCAACACTGTAGTGAGTGAAATTTCAAGGTGGATGACTAGGTATTTGTATGTTTGTAGCCTTACAAGCAAATGTTCTTGAATTAATAGAAAAAGGACAATAAAATTACTCCTAAGTATTATGGCACTCATCAAGTTTTGTATAAAATTGGAAGTGTGGCTTACAAGCTTGAGTTACCTCATTCATCTTGTATATACCCAATATTTCATGTTTCTTATTTGAAGAAGGTCATTGGATAGAAAGTTTCAGCCCAGACAGAGCTCTCACAACTAGATGAAGAAGGATGAGTCATTTTGGAACTAGAAAAGATCCTCCAAACATGTACTAATAGGTTGAGAACCAAAGAGATTAGGGAATATCTGATCAAGTGGAAGAACCTGAGTAGTGAAGATGCAACTTGGGAAGGTGAATATTTTCTACAACAACATCTAGAGTTATTCAATGTTGAGGACAACATTAGTTTGAAGGGGAAGGGCATGTTACGTCCCTAACCTATCACATATATTAGGATAGGAATAGTTGACATGTGTCTTACTTATCCCTCTTTGATGTTATATCACATTTCTTTATGCATTCATTTGGTTAGTAGGTCAGCCTATTTAGTAACCATGGCCTAGATAGACTATATATTGGAGGTAGTGGGTAATGTTTTAGCATCATATTGTGAATTTTTCTCTTATTTAAACTTGTTGAGGTTTCCCCCTTGAAGTGGTTTGTCTATTATCATATATTCTTATATATTTTAGTCATATTTGGATCTACTTTTACTATTCTACTTTATTGTTGAAGTAATTTCATTACACCATGAGATATAGTAATTTGTTGTTGATGGATTCACTCTACCTCCTACACCACCAATTGATGCAATAGACAAGAAGGTAAGTGGAAACAAATCTAAGGCAATGAATGCCATCTTGTGTGGTCCTTTAGAGGTAGAATTTTTAAATTTCATGGATTGTGATTTATCCAAATAAATTTGGGGAAGTTTCAAACTATATATTAAGAATATGCCAATATCAATTTGGAAAAATTGTAGACCCACCAAAAGAAGTTTGAAAGTTTAAAAATGAAGGAGGATGAAAACATTGCATCTTGTCTATTAAAAGTAGATTAAGTGGTAAATGTCATCAAAGGTCTAGAAGAAAAATTATAATAATCAATAGTAGTACAAAAGGTATTAAGATCCCTGGCATCCAAGTTTGATTCAAAAGTCTCTACTGTGGAGGAGATCAAATATCTCAACAAGCTATAGATGGATGAGCTTCATGGTATCTTGACTACCTATGAAATGAGAACAAGTGATGGAAGACCTTTCAATAAGGAAGCTAAATTTAAATCTAATAAAAAGTTACAAGGTAAAAACTTCAAGGATGATGTTGATATAGACATTGATGATGATAAGATAGAAGCCATGTTTTTCATAAAACTAAGGAAAGGATCAGGTAAGTATAAGGGCAATTTACCATTTAAGTTATTTAATGGTAATATTGTATACTTTACATCCAAGTATCCTAAAAAGGATAATAATGAGCATTATGGAGAGGATGGTGAACATCATGATGAGGATAAGAAGTCATATAACCTTGACAAGATCAAAAAGTGTTTCAGGAATTATGAAGGCAAGAAAGAGTCATTCAATAATAAGATAATTTTTTATACCAAATAAGATAATAATTCCTCTGACATAAGTGATAAAATTATATTTGATAGTGATAATGACAATGTTGATCATGATAGTAATGAAGTTATATTCATGGCCATAGAAATAGATAGTGAAGTTTGTTCAAAACGGAAAAGTATTATAGAAAATAAAGAATAAAATGAAGAAGAGGCTAAAGTTAACCTTGAGGTAGAGTTGGTGATTCATCTAGAGGAGTTGAAGTTCTAAATAAGGAATAATCAGAAAATAAGATCATTGGTTATGGATTATGAGAAACAAATTATTTTCTTTGAAAAGAGACTAAGTAACAATACTAATAAATATGAAGAGATCATTAAAAAATTATAAAATCAAGTTGATATTGTCACTGCAAGTCTTCAAACCAAGGAGGAATAATGTGCCAAGTTTAAAATAAAAATGGATTCTTGGAAGATATAATTGGAATAGGTAACAGCCAAATTGAAGACACATCAAAAACTTGAAAAAGAGTACTTAAATCTTTGGTGATATTTTAAATAGTCAGAGGTATCCACATGATAAGATAGGTGTTGGGTTCAAAGAAGACATAAAAGAAAACAAGGAGAGTTAGAACTCAAAGTAAAATGGACCATCAAGAAGTGATGGTACTGATCAAGAAAATACCTATGAAGAAACTCTTAAATTTCAGACCCAAATTAACCATTAACAAGTCAAGAAGAATGTAACTTATTCAAGAGATAATAAAGGTATAGATGAATCATTTAATAGTTATCAAAAGACAAATCCTATCATAAAATTTTTTTATGTGAATTATTTCAATGGTTATTGTTTCTCATGCAATCAATATGGACATAGGGCTATGGATTGTAGACATCATACTAGAATCAATTCCTTGTGGAGGAATAGGATGAATGCTCATTTCAAGAGTAGAAGAAATTTTTTGTGATATAACTATAATTTGAGAGGACATATTACAAGGTATTTTAATATGAGGCATATAAGGAAGATTAGTCAAGATAAAAATGTATAAAGTCATGCCACTGAGAAGAGGATCAAAAACTTAAACCCTGTGAATAAGATAAAATAGGAGTAAAAGACTAAAGGAGAAGAATCTATGCTAGTTCAAACTATCTTTCACATACAAGATGAAGACATGAAGTGGTATATAGATAGTGGTTACTCAAGCCACTGATAGGGGGCAATAGCAAGTTAATTTCATTCAAGAAAAATGCTACAAGGATAGTGAGATATGGAGATAACACAACTACCAATATTATTAGCAAGGGTATATTGAGTCTGGATAATGGTAATACCAAGGTAGAGAATATGGTGGAAGTAGAAGGATTGAAACATAACTTTCTTAGTAGAAGTAAAATGTGAAAATAAGGACACATACTAACCTTTCATGATATAGGGTGTGATATGAGGAGAGCTAAACCAAGAAGGCTAATTGTCAATACTAGGAGGACTAAGAATAATTTTTATGTCTTAAATGACATCAAGAAAGAGAGATGATTTATGAGAAATATATATGAATTTTGGATATGGAATAGAATTTTGGTCAACCTAACCTTTGATAATCTATTTAATATCAACTTTAATAAGTCTATGAAGAACATGCCTAAAATCATCAAACTAGCAAATACACTTTACAAGGCATGTCAACATGGTAAGAAAAATAGAAGTAGGTTCAATTATAAGGATTATTATAATACAATACTTTTAGAATTAATACACACTAGTATCTATGGACCTATAATAATCCAAATAATTTAAGGAGATAGTTATTTCATGTTAGTCATAGATGACTACACAAGAATGACTTGGGTAACATTATTAAAAGAAAAGCTAGAAACTCTTGATAAGTTCAAGGAATTCAAGGCTCTAGTTGAGAATGAAAAGAATGTAATGATAAAATGTCTAATATTTGATATAGGATGAGAGTTTTGGTCCAATTAATTTGATGAATTTTATGAGTTCCATGGGATAAGGAGACAATTCTGAGCAACTACGACACCTTAGTAGAATGGGTTAGTAGAAAGAAAGAATAGAAAAGTTTAATAAATGTCAAAGATTACACTAAATATATTGAGATTATCTAATGGATACTAGAGAGAGAAATTGATAAATATACTCTACATTTTGAATATAGGACATATAAGGATCAATGAAAATAAAACCCCCTATGAACTATAGAAAGGTTAACCTACTAATGTGGAACAGTTTAGAGTGTTTAGAATCAAATGATTTATTGAAAGAGATGAGGAATACTTACATTAGTTTGATTTAAGGTTTGATGAAGGAATATTCTTAGGATACTCATAAGTAAGCTAAACCTATATATTTTATAATAAGAGGTTGTAGAAGATAGTGGAAAACACCAATGTGAAGATTGATGAGACCAATTCTAAGAAGTCACATTATCAATCAAAGGATGCATCAAAGAAATTGGAATTTAAGAATGAATAAGAAATAATAAATATATATGAGGAATAATAATAAGTTGAGTAAAAAAAATATTAAAAAGGTCCTTCAAGATAGATTCTGAGAGACAATCCTAAATCACAAATCATTGGCAACAAGGATGCAGATATGCAAATAAGGAGAAAGCTGGTAAGTAACCTAAATCAAGAAAATGATTCTCTATTGTCTAAGGTTAAACCTAATAACCTTTTAGAATAAATTAAATACAAGTTATGGATAGGTGTTATGAATGAGGATTTAGATCAAATAGACAAGAATGAGACTTGGGAACTAGTTCCTAGGCTTAAAGATAAAAATTTCATTGGTGCAAAATGGGTGTTTATGAAAAACTAGAATGAAGATGGATAAGTCACTAGGAACAAGGTTATATTTGTATGCATGGGGTATGTACAAGTATAATGAGTATAATTTGAAGAGATATTTACTCTAGTAGCAAGATTGGAGGCTATCAGATTATTCCTATCATATGCATGCTTCAAAGGGTTCAAGGTGTATTACATGGATGTCAAATCAGCTTTTCTAAATGGGTTATTGGAAGAGGAGGTGTACATAGAGAAAATTGAGGGCTTTTTACTATCAGTTAACAAGGAATATGTATATAGATTGAAAAAGGCTCATTATGGTATAAATCAAGCTCTTAGAGATTAGTACACTAGATTGGACAAGTACCTATTGGAATAAGGATTCAAGAGAGGAGTTGCAAATAGTAATCTATACATAAAAATTAAAAATGATCATCATTTGATAGTGGTTGTATATGTGGATGACATCATATTTGGTGTTAATAGTGATAATATGACTAAGGTCTTTGTAGATGTGATGAATAAGGAGTTTGAGATGGCCATGTTAGGAGAACTATCATTCTTCCTTGGGTTAAAAATCATTCAATTAGAAAAAGCTTTATTCATTTCATAAGCTAAGTATATAAGAGAGATGTTGAAGGAATTTGAGATGGAAGATTGCAAAGAAGCTAGCACACTTATGATCATAGAGTGTAAGTTAATCAATGATGATGAATCTCTAAAGGTCTATCAAACATCATATAGGTCAATGATTGGATGTTTTTTGTACACTACTACCTCTAGACCTGATATCATGTAAGAAATAGGTCTTATGGTAAGATTTCAAGTAGATCCAAAGGAAAACCATTTGCAAGAATTCAATAGGATACTTATTTATCTCAAGGGGACTATGGAAATTAGGTTATGGTATCTAAAGATTAAGGAATTTAATTTAGTATCCTATACTGATGCATATTTGGTAGGGAGTCTAGATGATAGGAAAAATGCTAATGGAGGAGATTTATTCTTAAGAGAGTGTCTAGTGTCATGGATAAGCAATAATTAATCATCATTATCATTATCTACTATTGAGGCTAAGTACACTATAGTAACTTCATGTTGTACTCAAGTCCTATGGATGAGACAAACCTTAAAAGACTATAAGGTAGAGTATGATAGTCCTAGTCCTATCTATTATGACAATACAAGTGTCATAAGAATATCAAAGAATCATGTCATACATTGAAGAACTAAGCATATTACCATCAATTATCATTTCCTAAGAGAGAAGTTAAGTAAACAAAATTTTAAACTTTAATATGTTTCTATAAAGGATCATATTGCAGACATTCTAACCAAGCCACTTCCAAAGGCAACATTTGTGTATCTAAGATAGAAATTGGGAGTATTTACTACCTCTACTAGCCATTGAGTAAGTCAAGGGTAATGGGATATAATCAAGGTGGTTCATTATCTCCAAGAACAAGTTATTGAGATATGCATCAAGATAAGGGGACCATGTTTCTATGATTCTTCATAAACTCATAATCATGTGTGTTGAGTTTTTTTGTTGTAAGAGGTGTGATATAAGAAGTTGTAGGTACCTCTTTATCATTAATGTCAAAGGGGGAGAAATTTATAATGGGGAAGAAATGTCTTGTTGAGAGAATATTTTGAGAGTGGTTGCTATCAATGAAAAATGGGGAGATTGTTGATTATTTTCATTGATGTCAAAGGTGTATCTTATGAAGGTTGATGTTCAAGGAGATTGAGGACAGTTGGTAGTGTGTGATGTGACAAGGTACATGAAAGAGTGTTGTTATGAGAGAAAGAGAAAGAGATAAACTAATGTATTATGTCTACATGATTTATATCATTGTTAATTTAAATATGGAAGGTACATATCATTGATGTCAAGTACATAAGAAACATAGTCATGACATGAAGAGGTATGCGCATGGTGAAATTAATGAACACAAGCATGTGAAGGTTTTACAACATTGTTTTATCATATTATTAAGGTATATAAGCATTCCTAAGAGTTTTAAGGTGAGCCTATAGGGGCAGGACCTTTAGTTTAAGTCTACACCCAGACCACTCCTAGATGTTACCTATCCTAGTGAGGTATGAATATCATATTTCAAGGAAATTATGCACATGAGATCTTGGAAAAAGGTGAGATAAGTTTTTTTAGGTATGATCACAAAGTTTTAGGTTAATATTTGAAGGAAAAGTGCATGAATCATTATTTTAGGCCTTCTTGAGCTCAAAAAATGAGGTACTCAAACCCAAGAATCACTTTTAGGCATTTTTTGGCATGTGTAACCTCTACATGGGAGTATAATATGTATATGAGAGATGGGTAAGTGTCCTAGATAATATCTCCAAGCATTAGTTTTGGATTATCTCATAAACATCTTATACTCCTTACAACCCTAATAAGGACCCAATGTGAAATATTTTGTTCAAATCAGCTTAGGATGGATTTAAATGTTGATATAAGCTATTATATGATGTATTCAACTCTCCTAGGTACCTCTAAGCTGTGGTGGTTAGTCAAATAAGAGAGAAAATATATAGGTATAGGTTTATTTGTCAAGAAATTATTATAGCTCTCAAAATTTTAATTGGTCAAGAAGAGTAAATGGATTTGAGAAGAAGATAGAGACTCATTTTACATGTCCATGATGATTTATATATAGGTTTTATCTTTCAATTTTTATAAATTGCTCGTCTAAGTTAGCCAGTCTCAGATAGACCTAATGGTGTGAATAATGTAAAACCCAAGCAAAGATGAAGAGACATTTGAGGGTGTATGCATGATAGATTGATGCAATAAAAGTGAATGTATTTATTTATGACTTTTAATTCATGGTCATTATTTTAATAATATTTATAGCTCCATGTATGTAATGAAAATGTTTCTCACAAAATGGATTTTTTGGTTCAGATAGGACTATGAGACATAAGGTAAAGAAATTGGTCTTCAAGACCAATATTTTACATTAGACCATATGATTTTTTTTTATCTAAGGATATCTAGATATATCATAGAACCATTTTTATGAATCATGAGTCATGACAAGTGTATACATAGGTGTTGGAGGTATAATTCTTCATGATTGGTTTTTGAAGTGATTTGGTAGTTTTGAGTAAGCAAGTTGTAGAAATGTTTTTGAGCCCTTATTTATTGAGTGAATATGTTATAATAATTTGGTGATGAACCTAAGGTCATGAAAAAAAATTCTTCACCTTTAATTTTTCATGGTTGAATAGATTAACTATGTTTAAGCTTCATTATTGTAAGATATAGTTGTAAGGTACACATTTCTAGTAGGGTTATTTGTCCTAAAATAGATTTCATGGTATGAACAAAGGATTTAGGTCTAATAAATCATGTAATAGGTCATAAATTTTCATTTTATATGTTTTTTAATGGTTTTTTATTGATGGATAAGGCCATATAGGTGAAATAAGATCTATTTTTGGTGCTAAGAGGGTAGACCTAATGCAATTAGGTCTCCATGAGACATAAAGGAGGAGTAAGGCCTAATTGAGTTATGGTAGACCAAAAGGGGTTAAAATTATGATTAAAAAATGTTCATAATATGACCTAAGATCTATTTTTTGGCTTGCCTAAGAGGTTGAAGGTGTGCTTCTAACCAAGTGGTGTGTTACCATGAGACTAGTATATATAAGGTAGTTTAGGCCTATTTTTATGGGTGAAAAATGAGCCAAAAAATGATGTATCATTGAGTATAAGGAGGTCTTGAAATGAGTTTTATACCATAAAATAAGAGAAAATGTGTGGAAGGTGATCAAAATTATAAGGTGGTTGAGTTGGTGTTGAGTCACTTAGGGAGTTGGTGCTTCCTTTCAAGTATATGTTTGTTAAAGCTTAGTCAAGTGGGTGATAAACTTTATTGGGGTTGGTGCTCCAAGTTTATTTGGTTATCAATTGAATTTTATCTTTTGTTTCATAAGATATTGATCCATTTTCAAATATCATAGTGGGAGTTCTTCCACTTGAGGGTTTATCACTCATATATGTGTTCTCTTGTTTGATGTTCATGTTAATGGTTCTTTATGCATTAGTAGATCATGAATGTTAAATTATAATTTAAATAATTTTTTAAACACTAATTCACCCCCCCTTTCTCAATAATTTTTCTTCTAACATACTAATGCTACATGATTTAAAATAGAATCAATTATATATACCATGATCAAGATTTATATTTTATAATTTTTTTAAAACCCTAAAGTAAATAGAATTCATTTTAGGGTACATATTTGTTTTTGTGTGTGTCATCATCCATGAACTGAGTATACACATACATACATACATATAGATAGTACACACACACACACACACACACACACACACACACACACACACACACACACACACACACACACACACACACACATATCTATGTGTGTGTGTATCTTCACAGTCCAAATTTATATAAATAACCCATACATCTATACCTTAAAATCAAATTAGGTTTATACAAAGTTGAGTCCCTCCTATAAACCAAAATTCAATCTTTTTTTTAATGCCTTAATGAATATATCCCTTAACTGGTTCAACTACAAAAGTAAGTCAAAACCCAATTCTAAAATACCCTTTAAAGGAAATAATCATTCAATGATTTCATAGGGATTTTAAAATTGAATTAGGAATTAAGACAAACCTTACATATAACCATAATCACTATGGCAAAATTCTACAACTCTACCCATTCCACTAGGTTTACCCTAGGTTGGATGTAGGGTTGTGTGGAGGGATAAGCCTTCCATAGGGCCCTACATATAGCCCCTTTATATTTTCTTCATAATTTTTTAAAAAATGAAAAATGCAGTAAACCATTTCAATTCCAAAATCTATCAACATAACATAATAATTTAAATTATGATATCGACCTTTAATGATAATGATAATGCAAAGAAAGTCATATATAATCTTCTTCCATAGCTTTAACTCTCTTTCTTCTCTTTCTCCTTGTTACTCACCCATAATCCCCCACTCATAGTCTTCCTTCTCTCTCCTTTTATTCTTCTCAATCCTTTATTTCCATCAAATTCCCTTCTTTTTTGGAAGACAAAAACAAACTAAAACAATGCATGCCTAGAATAGCTCAATCAAACTCCATTAAGTTATAGTTCATCACCATTCTCACGTATTCCTTCCAACTCGCATAATGATTTTACTAAAAATCATTATTAAATGGAGTCAAATAATGATTAAAAACCCTAATCATATCAAAAATTCATAATATTTGATTAAAATAATCATTATATATCCTTAACATTATGCATGCCATTTGACATTATCAAATCTAGCATCGACTTCCCTTAGTCCATACAAACTAACTACATGATAATTCACAATCAATATTAATCCATGAAATTTCAACTATCAACAAGTCAATAGAACATAATGACTATATGGAAATGGAAATACATTTATGACTTTAAAAGACTTTTGACTATGTTACCAAGTCATCCAATAGTTAAACACAATGTATTCTACCTCACTAGAAGTTACGTCCCTATGTTAGAAAAATAACCATATCCTTTAACATAGAATCAACAAACACAATGATATATACATAATCATTAAAAAATGTTATTGTCTAAAACACTTTGCATACTATTGCATTTAATGCTTAATCACTAATCTTACGTCAAAACATTAATTAAATTTAATCATGCTAACTATTATAATGATAATATTAACTTTATAACATAATTATTCACTTAAATAAACCAATGAATCTAAGTGATAGAGTACATATATTACCACAACAAATAATCCAAAAAAGCACTATTAAAATAAACACTCAACTATGTACGATAAGACTTATCAGTTATTATCAAATAATGGTAACTCACATTAATACATGAATAAATTCATTCAATCAACCCATCTATAAAATTAATAGTTAATAATGTAGTAACAACTAGATTAGTGAAATTACGTAAACAAAAACATGATTATAGAATAAAAAAGATCATAGAAAACATAAACAATAGAAAAAAAAACATAATACAACTATCAACTCACAAAAATAATCATAAAACATATTATTGTATTGTGGTGTGTGTATGGGTTTCTAGTTTTTCTCTCTATCAACCCCCAACACCTGCATCTACACCATCCTCTCTGATGATGCTCACCCTTCATCATAATTTGAGGTATGGATCTATCCTACATCCCTCAAAATAATGAAAATAATTATCCTGAAACATAATTGTATCCATAATATACTATTGTATAACTAACAAACATGATCATAATGTACAGAGTATAAAATTATAGCTATCTCATAGCAAATCAATCATGTAAATTAAGAAACATATAACTGTCCCATAATTAGAATATGACATAAAGATTAAACAAACATTAGTTAACAAAATAAAAACCATAATAATCCATAGATCAAATAAGTTATTCATCTTAGAGATAAATCAAGATGTGACATCTTCAATCTGAATGACATGACCACATAAAAATATGTTCCCCATGGTATGGTAAATGTAATTATGGGTTGATCTTTAGGATTAATATTTATTTGATTACATCCAAATAAATTGTTTGTAAATGATAAAATTTCGTATCCATATTTAGAATTTATGATCATATCAATGTTTGGAAATGGAAAATCATCATTGGGGAAAGCCTTGTTTAGATCATAAAATTCTATAAAAAAATCTTAATTAGTCTATTAGTCTTGGCAACTAGTAAAATATTAGAAACCCATTTAAGATAATAAATTGATCTAATAAACCCAACATTAATTACCATTTATATTTAATATGTAACTATAAAATCTACTTTTGGACACATATTTCATATTTCCTACTTAACTAGATTTACATCATAGTAAAGAACTAAAGTGCATCATAACCATAAATTCTATTCTTTGCATGCTTAATGATCCTAGGTGAATAACTTCACTAAAATCATCAATTACATATTTAAAAATATTTTAATTCATCATCTTCAAGAATGGTTCAAATAAATATTAGTGTCATATCTCTATCTATTTCATAATTGAGTTCCACTCTTTATTCATTCAATAATTTTAAGCAATCTTCCCCATATGGTGTAGTAAGAACAATATTAGGGACATCTAATTATACATCATGTGAGTGTTCAATATATTTGAAATATACATGATAATTTCATGTATAATAAACATTTTATTATGATATAATAAATGGATATCCTCATATGCCTACAAGCATTCCAATATAAACTCATCATTAGGGAATTTGTCTAGTGTCCAAATATTTGGTAAAACTATATCATCAACGAGGTCAGGGTGTACCTAATATAGTATTGATACATGGTGAAATTATTTGTAATATTATATGTTGATTTAAGTAAATGTAGATAAATATTTTATTTTTATCTCTCTCTTTTATTATTAATATTTTATGCATCCATATATCTAAGGTCTTGTATACATTTATGATCAATTGGGGATACAAGATTAATCATTCATTATGGTTGATTTCCAAATCATTTCAGATTATATCCCAAATTTTTTAGATATTTTTATCCAAAACCATATTATGTTAAGTCCATTGATTTTGGTAGAAGAGTATTACTATTATTATTATTATTATTATTATTATTATTATTATTATTATTATTATTATTATTATTATTATTATTATTATTATTATTATATTTTGTTGCCATTATCACTATTCAAAATTGGATGTCCAATTTCATGAGGAGAAAGTTGTATATAAGTGTAGAGAACCACATAAAATGGGACTCCAGTTATATTTTGTTTTTTACATCCCAACCATGTATCTACTATTAAATATGAAATATATACTTGTAATCATGAGTATAAATTTTATTTATGCCTATGTACCCAGTCGACCCAGTACAACTGATAGTCCAAAAGGAGTTTAAGATAAGAGAAGGAGGAATGAAAGAGGAAAAGACTAGAGGAATACTTAAGGGAGGAAAAGTAGCTTAGGTAATGGTTTTGGGATCTGGTTATATTGGTAATAATGTGGCAATAAGGGATAATAATATTAAAAATCACCAAAGTTTTGTCTGCCCCTTTCTTAATATACCCCTTAAGGCATGCACTTAAAGAAATTGAATCTCGATAGGTTCATGTAATATGTAAAGGGATAGTATGTGATAAAAGTTAAAAATATTATGTGTATACATATTATCCACTCAAATATCATCATGTGTCACTAAGGTGTAATAGGGGATGGTTCTTCAAGAAAGAAGATAATAACACACAATGTTTATGCTAAAAAATATTATAGTATTTTAAAATCATAAAGTAACTAAAAGTAAATGAATAAAAGGGAAAATAATCTAAAAATTAAATGAAATGTGTACCTTGATTTACCTTTATCATAGTATGGTTAAATATTGTTTTATTATTTTTGATTGTGTAGGGTGCAGAGACTACTTTTGACAAACCCAAGAATATAAAACTAAAGAACAAAAACAAATAAACACAAGAAAAGCCAAGACATTTGGTGCTATGAGGATGGGATGTACTCGAGAAATTTGGAAATATAGGGTGATAGATTCTATGTTAGACTAAATGACCAAGTTAAACAATAAGAGTAAATTAGGTAACCAAAAATCCAAGGCTACTAAAGACCAAAAAAACTCAAGCAAACTATCCTTGAGTAAGAAAGGCAAAATCACCAAATCAAACCAAGGATACATGTCAAACAAGATGGTAAAACAAAAATGAATGTAAAAATACCAAATAGAATGGTAAAAAAACATTGATGAATGGGTAGTAACAAACCACATCTCACTCAACAATGGAAAAAAAGATGCATAAAAGGGAAAACAACATTGTTGAGAGAGAAGTAAAAAGCCAACCACACTCAATAATGGAAAAAGGGTATGAACTCAAGTGTCCATAAAAATAGGACAAAAAAATCATGATAAATGGTAAAAGGAAAGTAAATTAAGTTTAATAAATATAAAATCATGGTGTAAAGAAAGAAGAATCCATAGTTTCTCAAAAATGTTGTTTCGCTATAAGGATAGATAAAACTGAAACAAAGCAGTGCTATCGGGTTTTTAAGAGGTGAATAATAAGTAATTAAAGAGGAAGGGAAAATATATTTAGAGTCATAATTTGTCTATCAAGGGGGGACATGAAATGGGTGGAGGGGATAAAGAAGGAAAAATTAAGGTAGAGGAATTATTTATCAAAGTCAAGACACTCAAATTACATTTGTCAAAATAAGAGGACTTTCGACCTTAAAGATTCTGAAGAAATTCTCTTAACCACACAAGTATTAGGTCAATAAATGGAGTATATAGATCATCCCATGAAGGCTATATGAATAAAAATTAAAATGGACCTACCTCCCCATGATGTGGTCCTCATTCTTTAGGACCCTTTACAAAGCCATCAATCTACTATGAATATTGGGTACTTGCATGAGAAAGTAGGTAGAACCATAGAGTTTTCTTGAAATCCCCTATTCCAATATACTAGCATGCTACACCCTAAAGGAATTTAGCTCTATGTGAAGTTGACTATGGAGTTTGAGCTTTGATTGGAGATAGGAGATGTGTTTGTAATCATGTATTTTGGTGTGAATTTGACTTTTGAGATTTGTATGTTACCTTTTAGATATCATTGCCTTTTTGTTTTCAAATTAGTTGGCTTTTAACTTTCTTGATGGCCTTTTTAAGATTCTTCCTCCATATGGATTTGGAAAACCAGACATGGGTGGTAAAGATGACTTTCATTTGAAAAATTAGGATAAGGTTTATAAGATAAAAAACTTCAAAGAGCATGGGGTCTAAGAGTCTTGGAAATCAAGGTGAAATAAAAACCCAAGGGGTTCCAAAAATAGGATAAAATATAAGAATCTAAAGAAGACTGGTACATCAAGAAACTAAAAGACCAAAAAGGAGAACTAAAGGTTTTTGAAAGGAAGGAAACTAATATAGAGGGAAAAAACCATGATTAAGTAACCTAAAAAAATTGTTAGATAGATATAGATAGAAAAAATGACAAGAAGTAAATGTTTAGGCAAAGTATTTTTTAAGGAATTGGGAATTGGTGGGTTCTTTGAAAACATGGCCTTCATTGGTTTGAAGATGGTAAGTGATTGGACAAACAATATCTTTAACTAAATATGGGCCCTACCATTTTTGGGTGTATTTACCTTATTTATCATGTGTAATATAATCTAAGTACAAGATCACCAACATTAAAAGTGAGGACTTTAACACATTTTTTATGTTGTTAGGAAATATGAGCCTTATATTGGTAGTTATGTTGTAAGGTATAAAGATGATTTTCATCAATAAAATCAAGGGCATGAATGTGAGATTTATGTATTTATTCATCAAGAATAATGCCATAAATAGATATATGAAGAGAGGGAAGATCAAATTATAAAACAAGAATTGACTCAAAACCATAGACTAGAAAAAATGGAGTTTCCCTAGTGACAATAAGTATGCTAGTCTGATAAGCGCAAAGTATAGGGTAAAGATGGATATGCCAATCCATACAGGTTTTAAGAATTGTCTTTTAGAGAATTTTTTAAATAGTTTTATTGGTGGCCTTAGCTTGACCATTTCATTGTGGATGATAAGTCATGGAAAACTTGTGATTGATCTTGAATTTCTTACAAAGTTGTTTAACATGTTTGTTTTAAAAATTACCACCATCATCGAAAATGATGGTATGGGGAATGCCAAAGCAGAAAATAATTTAGTTAAGAATAAATTTGTAAATGTTAGGACTAGTGATGTTAATTAGGGGCATTGCTTCTACCCACTTGGTAAAATATTTATTAGTGGTGATGATAAAAACATGCCCATCTTGGGAGAAAGGAATTTTATCGATAAGATCAAATCCTCACATGGAAAATAACCATGGAGACTTGATAGTTTGAAATATGGAAGGGGGTGAATGGATAAGATCATCATAAATCTAACAAGGAGTGTAATTTTTAGAATATTCAATTTCATCCTTTTTAATAGTAAGCCAAAATTAACCCATACACAGGCATTTCTGTGCTATAGCATGTCCACTATAGTGACCATTGTAATTACCCCCATGTGATTTTTCAAGAAGAGGAGGGACCTAATATTGCATAACACAATGGACCAAGGTACCTTCAACATTATGATAGTAAATTATGTTGTGTCTAAATGCATACTTGAAAGCTTGTTTATGAATGTGTGCCTTTTCATGAAAATCTAAACTAGGAGGATAAGGTTGGTGATATAAAAATTGAATAATGTCCTTATACCAAGGGCTTTTTCTAATGATAATATCCTCAATATGATAAATAAGTGAATCTAATGGTTGAGATGAATACAAAGATTTTTTTATTTGTATGATAAAATAAGGATCATAAATAAATTGATGTGGATGAAATACATAAGCTGAAGAGGCAAGAGAATCAGCAATGGAATTTTGATCTCTAGTAATAGGCTCAGTAGTGAAAGAGATAAAATCCTTAGCAAGAGTGGTTGAAATTTGAGGATAGGTAATAAGATTCTCACTTTTACATTGATAGTCACCATTAACATGATGGAAAATAAGTTGAGAGTCACTTAAAGCAAGAAGGTATTGAATGTCTAAATCAAGAGAAGCTCTAATGTCTAAGATAAGAGATTTGTACTTGGCCATATTATTGGTGACATCAAAGGTGAAGAGAAAATATAAAGGAATGATTTTATCAAGAGGAATTGTGAGAATATAACCTACTCTAGCTCCTTGAAAGCATTTAGCACCATCAAAGTTGAGGATCCAAGTATCTACATGTAAGTCAACATTGATTATAAGGATCTCCTCAATAACTACCCTTGGTTTAGTAGTACCAGAGGGAGTGGAATATTTTTCAAGATTATTGGCTTCAATATCAGTGGTAAACCTATGAAAATAATTTTTAAGAGAGATAACTTGATTAAAACCTTAAATGTAAAGAATATTTTCATTAGGAAGATCATTTTGAAGGGAAGAAGTGGTTAGAATGGGAGCTATAAAAAGTTGATCAAGTATGACTTTCCCTTTGAAAGATTTTTGATTGATGATGTGAAGATCAAACTCTATAAGGAGGACCATTCATTTGATAATTATATCTCTAGGAAGAAAGGCTTTAGAGAGGAAATGATTAAGGGGCTCAAAATTAATATTGACATAATTAGTTTGGTAAAACATGTAGTGATGAATTTTTTATACCATAAAATAGATGGTGAGGCAATCGTGCTCAATTTTGGTATAATGTGTTTCATATTCAATGAGGCCCCAACTAATTTAATAGATAACATACTCTCTTCCTATATCATCTTGTTGGGAAAGCATTGCCCCAATTGAAATAGGTGTGGAAGAGGTATATAGAATAAAAGGTTTATCATTGGAAGGAGGATGAAGAGTAGGTAGATGAAGCAAAGACTCTTTCATGTTATCAAAAGATTTTTGACATGGATACATCCATTCTAAATTAGTGCCTTTCTTGAGAATGGAATTGATGGAGTGAGTTTGATATGCCATTTTGGAGATGAATCATCTAATTTCCCCAAGATTTCCTAAATAAGTATAAATGTTAGGGATAGAATGAGGAATAAGCATGTTGATGATAGTACTAATTTTGGTAGGATCAACATCAATACAATAAATAGAGACTAATAATCCTAAAAAAATTCTAGATGTAATGCCAAAGACACATTTTTAAGGATTAAGTCTAACATTATATTCAAGGAGATGATCAAATATGATATCAAGATCTGAAAGATAGTTTTTATGATGTTTAGATTTAGAAATAAGATTATCCACATAGGTTTCAACAATTTTTTGAATGAGATCATGAAATATGTCATTCATTGTACATTGGTAAGTGGCTCCAACTTTCTTGAGACCATAAATCATTTTGACATAGAAATAGGTGCCCCATTTCATGGTGAAAGTAGTCTTATGTTGGTCTTCAGGAGTGATATGAATATGATTGTAGAAACCATCCATAAGAGATAACATTTCATAACTAGCCATGGAATCAATGATGGCATATATTGAAGGTAAGAGGAATTTGTCCTTGGGATAAGTGAGATTAAGATTGTGGAAATTAATAAAAATGTGAATAAGTATAGTGACTTTATTTCTAATGGGAACAATGTTGGACACCCATTCAAAATAATTTGCTAGTTTGATAAATTTAGCATCGAGTAGTTTGATGATTACTTATGATATAAAGTTTAAAATTTAGGAAAAAAATTTATTTGTTTTTGATGCATAGGTTTGGCATTAGGATAAGTAATGATTTTATGCACCATAATGCTAGGGGAATTCTAGGCATGTCCTCATAGGACCAAGTGAACTATTCATTATATTTTTCAAAGAATGAGCTAAAATTATCATATTCTATAGGTGAAAGATCTCAAGAAAATATAATTAATCATGAATAATATGGAGTAACATATTTTATGTGAGTGTTTTATTTAATAATCATGACATTGTTATCTTGAAATTGATATGGTACATTAGGCAAGGTTGAAATTGGATTTGTTTTAAGGTTAATTCTAGAAACGAAGTTATTAAAGTAAGGAGTTTTAATTTTAAAATTTCCAATTTTATGATGTTTCCAAAGAAGTTGAGGTTCTCAAGCATGGAGTAACTCAAGAATAATATCATCACTAGGAAAGGTAGGAAGAGGACCATAATATTCGACATCTACTTCAAGATCAAAAATTTGATTGCCATGGTTATCATATTCAAAATGAATCTGATGGACATCAATTGTCTTGGCATCAAGCATAATTTTAGGAGTATAAAAAGTAGATGGAATATAATATATGGATATATAAATGGATTCAATGATGGGATAAGTATTGGATGTAATTATTAGATCTAAAGGTGTAAGAACTTTTGAAAGTTTGGAAGGTATAATTTGTTCTACTACCCAAGGAGTATCAATAAGAGGAGGATTGATGGGAGGTATATGACCCTCAAGATATAAGGTAAGATATACAAAAATGGTATTCACATCTTGATTAAAATAATGAATTTGGGATAAAGTTTTTTGGTAATGCTGAACATCCAAATCTCTAGATTGAGCTTGGGCCATGATATAGTTATCATCATATGTTGGAGAAATTGTATAGGCTTAAGAATCAGGAGGAGTTTTAAAAAGTGAGATCTCAATATTTTTGAATGTATGATGAGACATGAGAGGATATTAAAATAATTTATCCACTCCAAAATCATTGCAAGTGAAGGCATATTTTGATAAACAAGTC
Source organism: Torreya grandis (assembly GCA_037957365.1). Taxonomy (NCBI): domain Eukaryota; kingdom Viridiplantae; phylum Streptophyta; class Pinopsida; order Cupressales; family Taxaceae; genus Torreya; species Torreya grandis. The sequence goes on along the minus strand of JARHVA010001811.1, from coordinate 2,031,801 downwards.
TCCTAAGCATTTCATGGAAGGGGAAGTCGATAATCTCATCAATAAGAGGAATACTAGGTCTCATGGTAATAGACAAGGAAGAAGCCATTAAAATATATAAGAATAAACTTGGTAGTATTTAAAGTGTGTTTAAATTCAATGGGCTCATCATAATTGGAATCTACTAGAGTAACTTGTAAATCAGGACTCATGTTGATGAACTCAGGTAAAGGAGAATTGTTAATCTTAGGATTTATAGGAATAAAATATTTAGGTTTAAGATTAGGAAGTTAAATACTCCATATATTGGGATCAGCTCATGCTTGTACTATTTTCCATTATGTAATAATTTAATACATTGACTAATAGAAGAAGTAATTTCTCATATTTGATGGGTCCATGGACAACTAAGAAGGATATTATAAGATAAAGGGAGATCAAATACCATAATATTGGTGTGTATGGTCTTAGGGCCTATGGTTAATGGAATCCAGATACAATCGAGTGGATTTTGATTTGATTTATCAAAACCATGACAAGTAAGATGGGTTTACTTAAGATGATCTTTGTTATAACAAAGTTGTTGTATAAGCCACAAGGATGTCATATTAATACTAAAGACTTCATCAACTAAGACTTTTTGAATAAGTGTGGTATTAATGGATATTTTAATAAATAGTGGTGGATCATCGACATGAAAAATAATTTCATCATTGATCATGTCCTCTTCAAGGAATTCAATGAAAGGTTTGGAAGAGGAACATGAGGTTTCAATGGTGTTAACATTAGTAAGTTGAGAATCATGAGAAGGTGGTTATTCATCTATGGAGTATGGATCTTCAATTTATGATGATAGGATGAAGTGTGAACTAACTCCATAAGAGGAATCTTACAAGTCATAGATTTAAGTTCTAAAAAATTCCAATGAGATTTAGAAGAACGAACATGAGTTTTAGAAGGTAAATTATTTTTAGAAAGCATAAATGTGATTAGAGGATCAGGAGGAAGTTGTTCCTCAGGTGATTTCAAATAAATATTGGTGTTGGTAGTATCTTTAAGAAGTTATTATTCTAAAGATGGATTTTTAGGCTTGGTAACAAGATCTTTGTGAGTTAATTTATGATTATAATTGACATTGCCAATGTTGTCATATTGTGAGATGTTATAGTGTTGATCATAATAAGCATCGATGGCACAAAGATCCTTGACATTTAATTAATTATTAGAATTATATTTTTGGTTATTGGAGGTAAAAGCTTTAAAATTTTGTCATTTTTGGGAAGCAATAGTGTATTCTTGATGATGAATTTTGATCATAGCTTCATGATTGAGTGAATCACCAAGCATATAGGAAATAATAAATTTGTTGAGACCTACACAAGATTCCTAAGAATTTCAAATGTTGGCATGGAATCATCAAAAGAGATTAGCATCATACCACTTAGAATGAGAATTAGGATAGATGAAGGGTTTTGAGGGTAGTAAAATTTGTTTCATTTACTAAATATAAAGAGGTGTATGAGAAGGTGAAGGAATATCAATTTTGGCAACTCCTTGTTTGGTTTGTGAAGCATTACTAGTGATATCATTAGATGTTTGGAAAGATCCTTTAATTAGCTTAGGATTAAATTTGAATTTATTCATGAGAAAGTCTTGATGCTTAGCTTGATCAAGAGCTTCATAATTTTTTGATGAGCAAAGGTCTAAACCTTTTATTAAAGAGTGGGAGTTAAGGATGTGATAAAGAGTTTGAATAAGTTATCATCATTCATGTTATGATTAACTTTATGAGATAAATATTTCCATATTTTGATAAAGTCATGTGTTGATTCATTTGGAGATTGCTTATCATTGATAAAGTGGCTAAAATAATTTTTGGGAAGATCATTATGTTGAAACTCTTTAACCAAAGGGTTAACCAAATATTTAAGTTGTTGAATATAATGTTGGGGAAGTTGATTATACCATTCTAATACATCACCAGTGAAATTTTTGACTAAGATTTTAGTAGTGGTGAATGTATTAGTTTGGATCCACTCTTTTTAAAGGTTGCCAAAGGATTTAAGTAATGAGGCGGGGTCCTTAGTCCCATCATATTTGATAGCTAGAGATATGTTACCAATATCAATGGAAATAATGAAGGGATGTAAAGGCTCATTTTGAATGGTTTGAAGCATTTTTTAATTCATTATGGGTTGAGAAATAACATTACCTAAGGCATCCCTAAGAGCTGGAGGAATATAATTAGGATTAGTTTAAAGATGAATAGTTGGTGGTTGATTATCCATGTTAATTAAGTGTTGTTGAAGTTGCATCATTTCGTTTGTATTAGAATTTTTCATAATGTTCTTTTATTGAATAAATTGGGCTAATTGTTGGGTTTTATCAGGAGGTGGGTTGGTGTTTTTAGGATCACTCCCCATATTGGTATTAGGGAGAGGATTGCTAGAAGAAACATTAGTGAGATTATTAAGTAAACTTGTATCAATCAATCCCACATTAGTTTGAATATTTTGAGAAGTTTATTGGTAAGTATAGAAAGGATAAGATCCATTAACTTCATCTTGAGGTGTTATTTCCACCATGTTGTAGTTCATAGATGAAGGAGGAGATGAGGTGCCCCAAGAGTGATGGTGCTCTTGGGAGGAAAAGAGAGGAAGAAAAGAACATCCCATATAGTAACTAAATGGATTTAATCTATCCAAGAAGATTCTGATAGGAGACTTCATTTTGACTAAAGAGAGAAGTACATAATGAAAAATTAGAGGGATAAGGAACTAGATTGACAAATAGGGAAAGTAGGAAATAGTACAGGGTTTACTAGGTCAATCCAATATAGAAAATAGGGCCTATAAACTATACAAGGTTGAATAGGTCAATCTACTAGTACATTGAATAAAGGCAAGAAAAATATATAAAAGGTGTTGTATATTATATAGGGTCAACTAGGTCAATTTAGTATAGTGAACAAGGATTGAAAACACACTGGGTCGACTAGGTCGATCTAGTATAATAGGAAGGGAGAAAGAACAAGATGATAACAAGTTATGATTTGAAATAAGATCATTTTTGTAGCTAATCTAGGAAATTAAGAGATGAAAGGAAATAAATAGTCAATTGGATTGATGCTAGTCAATCTAATTGAGGCACATAAAACAAAACCTTGCACTAACACTAGCTAATGCAAAAAATTTCACACACAATTGAATAAAGAGCAACCAATCACCTTGAAAATTAAAGCTAACTAATTGGTCAACCTGAATGTTAAATAGATTATTAAGATATGATTTTAATGTTATTGGAAGCTGGATATAAACAAGGTACTAGATAGCAATCTAAGGATAGTTTTAGGTAGTTTAGGTTAAAAGCAACTGTAGTGGAAATGATATAGGCTTAGTATTGGCACTACCCCCTCACTTCACATAACATAGTGATAAAGGTGTCAGGTGCTTATCCATAATATACCATTAACCATGCTTTATACTTGACTAGAGCATCAAGTCATCTTCCCCCTTGGTGATGAAATTCAAGTAGGTTGGCCTAGGGTAGACAAGTTGTTAAAGTGCTTATTTATGTTATGTGATTTGGCCATGTGTGTATAAAATATAAATAGTGAAACTAAGTGATTAATTGAAAATATTCTAAATAAACTATGTGAACTATTCTAGGCATGTAAGTAACATGAAAAGAAAGTGTGAGCTAATTACTAATAGATATGATGTTAATTCCAACTTTGAAACAAGGTATGTTGTGAACATTGTATGCATAAAATATAAAATATAATCGATAAGGTTGAACCTATATTGTGGAAGCAAAGTTTGAAATGAACTAGGTTGGCAATGTCAATCTAGATATTTAGGCAACACATAGAACACAAATTTAGGCTGGCAATGTTGATCCAGTTGACTATATAAGGGTAGTTTTGAAGACTCTAAACTGTGAAATGTAAGAAAGAAAGGAAAGAAATAGAAAAGTAGAAAGGAACCTTGGTGGATCAAAGATGTAATAAAGAATATTACTGATATATAACCTATAAGTATGTTTGAGAAACCTACAAACTAGGTCAACATAATCAATCAAGCTATATAAGAACCTGTTAAAAAGTGTCACAACTATAATGGGTCAGTTGGGTTGACCTAATAGGCTAAACTAGGTGTTTGAAAGGCTAGAAACCTATACTAGATTGATCTAGTTGCCTACTTTTGCAAATTATGCATAGAGATAAATAAAATTTGGGTGATGTAGGGACATTTTGGAGTGCTCACAAATGATATAGAAGGTGTATTAAGAAGTTGTAAATTTTAATTTGAGTACAAAATGGATTTTCTTGCCAAAAGGTAATTTTAAATTTTCAGTGTTTTATTGGGCCTAAGTGAATATAAAAGATGTGTAATTGAGAACAAATGTTGTAAATGACCTTGTTCATCTCTTAAAATTTCTTAATATTAGTTTTTAATACATATGTCATGTAAGTGTGAGGTGGAAATCCACCACCCCATGTTGGACTAGGAGGTTACTTGTAGGATCTTGATCAAGAATTAGTTGAGTCTTGGTTTAGGAGTACTTTGGATCATAGTAGGTAATATATACATAGTGTGTAGTCAGTTTTGAAAGGAATCCACACCTTCCATTCAAGAAGGTTGAGGAATGAATAATGATATCAATTTTGTATAAATAAATTTATGAAAATATGTTGTTTAATGGAACTATATATACTCCTATTGGGGTTGATACAAAATGTTGTTTGCAACTATATTTGTCTTATTGATATATGAATGATGTTGATGTTTGTTTCAAATGTGAGTAAAGGATATTGAATGAATGATATAAAGTATGCTTCAATGAAAACAATAATAAAATTCTCTATTCTATATATTGTAGTGAAAATCTTACTTTAGAATTGTGTTTAGGATGCATACTGTATCTTGGATGAAAATGATCAAAGATATTTTATTATTGTTATGTATGTCATTAATTTGGTATAATTTAATTTGAGGCTATGAAATGAATAATAGTGATCAATTTACTTGGATTTTATACATGTTCAAGATCAAACCCTATTCAAGGGTTTTGAATAATAGACCCATGTTTGTTTACACATCCTTATTTCTGATTATGTTTGTTTAGTGGACCAATATCATATATGGTAATTATATCTCATGTTATTGAGAGGATATTGAATATTTTTTATGATTATAGAATAAAATATATCATGAAAATCTTGTATAGGGTCCATAAAAGACTAAATTAATGAGCTTTGGGGTCTTAAAACCCAAGGAAACCAAAGATATGCCTTTTATAGGCTCTTAGCCCTAATAGTGGCTTAGAAACCCTAGGTTTAGGGTTGGTGTATAAAAAACATTCTAAATATACAAAAGTTATGAAAAATTTTATTCCACCTATGTTGAGGTTACTCTAATGGATTTTGATGGTTTTAAAGTGTGTATGGCTCTATATGTATGTATTTGAAGGATTGAGTTAGTTTAAGCCTAGAATAGACCTATTTGAATAGGCTAAATAAAGAAAGGGAATGTGTTTGAGGAGTGAGATTGAAAAAAAAATTAAGATAGAGGAGGATAATGGGTTGCCAAAAAGGTCATTATTTTTCCTTGGATAATCATACTTTGCTCAGACTAAGGAGGTTTGCCCATTTGGAGGGTTAATTAAGGAGTCAGGTAAGTCTATAGGTATAAAAATTTGCAAAGGAACCTCACCTTAAACTTTGATTTTATCATAATATTGATAAATAATACTCAAAAATATTGTTTTTCCATGATTATTTATTGTATAGAATAAAATAGAGGATTTGTCCTGAAATAGGGTTAGTAGCATGTGAAAGCAAGAGAATGATTTTTGAGTGAAAAAAAAGGCAATGGATGATAAAGGTGGTATGATATGATTTGAAATAGTGTGTTACATTTTTTAAATTATTTTTTAAACATTTATTAATAGGTTTTTGTTTTTTATTCCTTTTGCACAAGATTGGCCTGGTGTTGGCTAAGGGAAGCTCTGTATATTTGTAAGCAAAGTGAAGGAGAATTACAGGCTAAAGGAATAACTCTGCATCATTTAGTATCAAATCAAGGATATGCCTTGGTAAATTTTTGAGTATATGTATAGGATGGTTGTTTTATTTTTTCCTATGCATATGAATGAAAATTACAAGAAAAGAGTTGATCAATAAGGAGTCTTTAGAAGGACATAATTGAGACAATAGTTCAAGAAGGTATGAAGTATTTTATGATTGATTTATTTAATGAATACATTTATGATGATTAGTGATAGATGAAATAAATAAAATATTGAATGAATTAGTGTTAGCCTTGAATAATAAGATCTATTAATAAGCTCAAGGAAGAGGCAAGCTCATAAAGAGAGCTTGAGAGAAAGGATAGTCTTAGTGAAAAGGATAAGAGTTGAAAGGCCCAAGTGAGGTTAGAGATAGAAGGTTCTAGGTTTGAATCAAGAAGAGGTCCAATTGAGACCCAAAACAAATATGAGAGAGAGAGTGTACCCAAGTGCGGTACTCAAGAAAAAGATGAAGGGAGAAGTAGAGAGAAAAGAGAAGGACATGGGTCAAATGAATAGACATAAGAGAGAGAAGTCAGAAAGAGAAAAGGAAGAGATAAAAATGGTTATAAAACTAAGGGAATTTAAGAAATATTTAAAAAAATTTGAGACTAAAATTATGGAGTTACTATAATATTGTGCACAATGGGTTAGGCAAAAAGAGGTAGAAGGCCCATCGCAAGGATAGGTGATGAAGAAAAGAGTGAAGTGGACAATAGATCTGCTCATGAAGAGGAGAAGACATGAGATAAAAATGGAAAATATAAATAGAACATCCCAAGGATGTTTGGAGAAAATCAATTTTCTAAGAGAGCAACATGAGGATGAAGAAGTAGAAAAAAGAGTTCTCATAGTGGAGAAGATGAGGAAGGAAAAACAAACAATGCCAAAGCTAGCACTTAATGAAGAAGACAAAGGAAAGAATAATGTGTCCATTAAAGAGGAAATTATAGGGACATTATGATCTCTTTTTTATATCTAACATTGTATTTTATTTTATATATGCAAGTATGAAGACAATGAGTAGCCAAGTCAAGAGTCAAGTGTGCAATTTTATAAGATATGGGGAAATAATAGTACCCATACAAAAAAAAGAGTGTGAAGATGAGAAAAGATAGTTCGTAGTTGTTCCTAATAGAGAAAGACATAGTACATATATAAAAAAGGAGAAGATGATGCTAAGGGAGTCATTCAGTCACTCCATAAAGAACTAGAAGATGAAGAATAATTTATTGATGTCTTGGAAAGCATAGAAGAAAGAGAAGTAATAGTGGATCACATGAGAGAAGTTATCAAGAAAATAAATAAGATTTGTTGTAGGTATAAGTAGTATGAGAAACAGTAGGAGTGAGATCAAAGGATCAATTATATGAGGAAGCAAAGACATAGGTGTGCCAAAAAGGAACACACACATTTGTTTGAAAACTTGAAGGAAGAAGAACATGGGTGTGAAGAATTTTCTCCCCTTAGGAGTATGATGTAAGGTCATCTTAGAGTTCTCACAAATGATCTAGAAGGTATCTTAAGAAGTTTTAAATTTGAATTTGAGTACAAAATGGTTTTTCCTACCAAAAGGTAATTTCAAATTTTCATAGTATTTAGTGGGCCTAAGTGAATATGAAAGATGTGTAATTGATAAAAAAAATGTTGTAAATGACCTTGTTTGTCTCTTAAAAGGTCATAATATTGGATTTTAATACATATGCCATGAAAGTGTGAGGTGGTAATTCAATACCTCACATTGGACTAGGAGGTTACTTATAGGATCTTGATCAAGAATTAGTTATGAGTCTTATTTTAGGAGTTTTTTGGATCATAGTAGGTAATATATACATAGTGTGTAGTCATTTATAAAAATAATAAACACCTTTCATTAAATATGTTTGAGGAATGAATAATGATATCAAGTTTGTATAAAGAAAGTTATAAAGCTCTGTTGTTGAATAGAACTATACAAACTCCTATTGGGGTTGATATAGAATGTTGTTTACAACCATATTTGTCTTATTGATATATGAATGATGTTGATGTTTGTTTAAAATTTGAGTTAAGGATAGTTCATGAATGATAGAAAGTATATTTTTAGGTAAACAAGAATTAAATTCCTTGTTCTACAGACTATAGTGAGAATCCTGCTTGAGAATTATGTTTAGGATGTCAACTATATCTTGGATGAAGATGATCAAAGATAAATGATTATTTTTATTCATGTTGTCATAAATTAAGTTTGACATAATTTGATTATATGAAACAAATAATAGTGATCAATTTACTTAGAATTCATACATGTTCAGGATAAGACCTAGTTGAAGGGTTTTGAAGAACATACCCTTATTTATTTGCACATCCTTATTTATGATTGTGTTTATCTAGTGGACCAATATCATACATGAAAATTATATCTCATGTTTTTGATAGTATATTTAATATTTTTTTAATATTATAGATTAACATATATCACAAAACTCTTGTACACATGCATATGCAATTTATCCCCTATTTCTTGTAGATGATATTATTGGTAGGCTGTGTTTGCAAGATGGTTCATGACAGAGATTGGTAGAGTGTGTTACATGTTCCTAAAGGTGAAATGATAATGGTTTAAGGTGACAATATTCATTTTTTAAAAATAAACCTTGTAAGTAAATGCATCTTGAAATTTGACCCTATTTATTATAGTAAATGTTGTTTATAAGGACTATGAATTGATTTCTTGGAAGATATGATCAAATAACTAATTGAACAAAGCTCAAGGATGATTTCATAAGTTTTAGGGAGTATATTTAGTATTTTTATAACCCTTTTTTTTATCAAAACATGTTGTGAGTTTCAAAAACCTTGAGACAAACTTGTAGTAGTCCTTTGCATGTCACAATCAAGGGAGTCTTGAGTTGAAAACAAAGATAGTAGAGTGATTACTACCTTATAAGGATTGGTAAAGTTACATATCATATATAAAGGCCAAATTAATCATATTTGGGGTCTTTAAACCCAAGGAAACTAAAGATATGCCTTTTTATAGGCTCTCAGTCCTAATAGTGGCTTAGAAACCTTAGGTTTAGGGTTTGGTGTATAAAAAACATTTTAACAATAAAAAAGTTATAAAAAAATTTGTCCACATATTTTTAGGGTACTATAATATATTTTCATGGTTTAAGAGTGTGTGTGGATTTGTATGTATGTATTTGAAGGATTGAGTTAGTTTAAGCCTAAAATAGACCTAGTTAAACAGGCCAAAGAAGGAAAGGGAATGTGTGTGAGGAGTGAGATTGAAAAAAAAAATTATTAAGATATATTAGGACAATTTTTTCCCAAAAAGGTTATTATTTTTCATTAGATAACCATAATTTTCTTAGACCAAGGAGGTTTGCCTATTTAGAGGGTTAATTAAAGAGTCAGGTAAGTCTACAAGTACAAAACTTTGCAAAGAAACCTAACCTAAAACTTTCTGTGTAGAATAATATTGATAAAGGGTAATCACAAATATATTTGGTTTTCCATGAAGTGTTGTTGTAAAAAATATAAGAGGATTTGTCCTGAAATAGGGCGAGTAGCATGTGAAAGCAAGAGAATGACTTTTGAGAGAAAATAAAGGAAATAGATGATAAAGGTGGTATGATATGATTTGAATTAGTGTTTTATATTATTTTAAGTTTTTTTGAAATCTTATTTAATATTTTTTTAATGTTTTAGTCCTTTTGGACAAGATTGGTCTTGTGTTGGCTAAGGGAAGCTTTACAAGTTTGCAAGCAAAGTGAAAGAGAATTGCAAGCTAAAATAATAGCTCTACATCACTAGGTTAATAGAATAAATCTAGTATGTAAAAATATATTATAAAAATGATGATCAAAATAAATCAAATAAATGAAGGAAAAAGTGAACAAATCCTGCAAGGGTTAGTTCACGTCGGGTTCACTAGAATGTATGCAATAAAAAATGTATCATGTATATGAATTAACCCTAGATAAAATAAGATAGATCACACCTACACTTATGATTATTAATACACTTTTTAATTAGGAGAATGACCAATATGGGGATCTACTAGTGTTTCAATGAATTTCTTGCTTAATTTCTAAAGAAGAGAGAAAAAACTTGATACGAGTGTGGTTAAAAAACCTATTTATTTGTGTGTGAATTGAATCAAAGTATTATGAAGAGATATTATTTGGCTTGGGAGGATGACCTACATATAATAAATTACTAAGAATATTTTTTTTTAGACATATAGGAAGGTGGATTTCCTAACAAGCTAGATCCAAGAGACACACAACTTCTTTGGAGGCTGTCAATCCACCTTTTAAAACAAGTTAATGTTGCTAATAAAAAATATTGCATAACATAAATGAAAGTAATCCAATAAAGGAAATAAATAATTTTCAAAATAAATGCTTATTTTAAGAAGATAACATTAAGGTGAATGTTAAACTATCAAAATATGGTTTAGGTATGGTCAGAAGTCAAGAAAATAGGGTTTTGGTTGAGGTTGAGAAAAGGTTTCTGCTTGTTGATTTTAGGTGTCTAATTTTATATAGTGATCATCAATGGTCAGGGTTAAATATGAAGGTTATCATCAGTGGTTAGGATGACCATCGATAGTTAGTGTAGTTTTTTCACAAATTTTTGATTCTAGATAGAATAGGTTATGGGTTGGTTATAAAAAGGTTTTGTAGGTTATTGGAGATTAGTTAATGGCTTTTAGGGCTAGAGAGAGCCTCAAAGGTATCAAGGGTAAAGTTTTGGTACTCAAGTGGTTGAGAATGGTCAAATTATGCTTGCTAGAGATAGGGTGTTTAGAGTTACAAAATTGTTAAAACTAAATAACTTAAACTTAAAACATAAATAATATACTTAGCTTGTGGTTGATAATTGATATCTTGGAGAAGTTCTAGAGCTAGCTAAAGATGACTATTGATGGAGAGATACCTGCATAACAAGATAATGATGATTGATGACTTACTCCTAATGATATATGCACATCTTCTCTCTCTCTCTCTCTCTCTCTCTCTCTCTCTCTCTCTCTCTCTCTCTCTCTCCCCCCCCCCCCTAGTTCTCCCCATCTCTTCTCTTTATATAGGAAAATATGAGAGGATCAACAAGATGTTAAACAAGAGGTTTAAGAGCTACTCTAAAATTAACTTGATCATGTATGAATTTGCATATGGATATGGATAAGTTATTTATAAAAAATCTAGGTAGAGTGATGTGCATGTTGAATGTTTAGGTAGTTCACCCTCATATTTTATGGTTAGGATTTCCCAAGGGTGACTATTGATTGTTACCCTGACCATCGATGGTCAGGTCCTAAAGGAAAAAGGGGTTGAAGGCTAGGTTAAGCCAATTTTTAAAATTATGGATGAGCTCGGTTAGGATAGATTGGTGTGGATTGGTCCTAAGAGGGTCATAGGTGGTCCAAGGCATTTTTTAACATTTAAAATTGTAGTGTGTGTATTTATAGTGTCTACATTTTGTGCCTTTTTGTTGTGCAACTTGTGTGAATGCACTGCAAAACAAAAATATAGTATGGGTCAAAGGTCTGGTTGCCCTAAGATTAAGAGGAGGTTTTCCCAATCAAAGTAGGATTTGATGAGGTAAAACCTTAATTTGATTAGGGTTTGATAAATGGTATATGGTGAGTCATAAGGTAGTGATATAAGATTGTGCTTTAGAAACACAAACTTACACATAAAATGTGACTAAGTGTGATTAGTCAAGATTGTGTAAAGACTAAAGTTACTAATATTGGTAAAAATAAAGGTTAGTGATAAGAAGGACAAGTGATAAGTGAACCTCATGAATTTTAGTAGGAGTAGCAGTTGGGAACACTTGTAAATGTAAGTCTCTTAAGTAATTTTTATGTTTCTGATGGGTACCCAAGGCAAAAAGTGATCCTAGGAAAAACAAAAATGGGTCAAGTATCATAGGTATCTAAGGTAGGAATTTCTCCCAAAAAACACAAGCAGGTCTAGTATGCATGAGGTGGCATAACATTTAAAAGGGTCAACATGTCAATGTTCTCATTGTGGTCAAAAGACTAGGCAAAATCATCACAAAAATTTACACTAGTTGGGCTGAAATGGACTAATCGTATGGTGACGAGGTGGTTAGGGTGAGGAGAGAAGGTAACTCCATAGGTGGGTGATGGTCGTTGGATAAGGGTGATGTCTAATGGTTAGTGTAGGTAATGGTACAAAAATGGAAGGTTGGGTTGTGAATAAATTATATCTCCAGTAGTTAGTTTTTGGAGAAAGGTAATCTCCAATGGTTAGTGGTGTTCAAATTGGTTGCCCAATTTGGGGTACCACTTGGTTTGGTAAAAAGGTACCCCATTTCCTAGTGAAAGGGTGAAAAGTGGGTAGTTATTAGAATTAATTACTAAAGATGGGAAGACATACATTTTAACAAGTGGATATGAAAGTAGAAGGAGTAGGCTAAATGCTCCAATTGGCAAAGACCATAATGGCAAGCTGGGTGGGCTTATGGACATAAACCCTTCATGCTTTGCTTTGTTATTAGTTATATAGTTAAAACAAGTTAACTTGATCATATTATGTCAAGTTAGATCAAAATCCCTTGATTATAATGTATAAATTATAGATGGATGAAAATGAAACCTTCTTATGGTGGCATACCTCTTTTGTAAGTTTCTAAAGATTCAAAATAAACAAGTCTATGTCATATAAAGTGTCGACTGATCAATGTGAGAAGTCTAATTATGAGAGCCAATTGTTTCTTTCCAAGATTATCACTTTTATGAGAGTTGATTGTGGCTTTCAAAATTCTTTTATTTTTGCTTGTGGATCTTTTGTTTTTTTTTATTTTACTTGGACGGTTAGGGAATATAATCGATTCAAGAAACTTCCAAGAAATTATTAGCTTTGACAAATGCTTTACTCAACCATCCTTCAAGGGAGTGGTCTAAATTTTTGTGATTAGTTCAAATGATTTTGATAGTTATCCTTAAATGGAGTGTTCCACCTTATATTTTGTAATTTTGAATAGATTTTCAATAGCCATCCATCAAGGGAATAGTTTTTGAATTCTAAAGATAACCCATGATTTGTTTCTGACTTTGATATTATTTTTTCTTTTGTTTGATTTTGTTTGACATATAATTGCTTATACATGCCCAAGGGGTTGCCTTTATGAAGGTAAAACTAAGATCACAAGAAGGTTTAATAGGTGAAAGAGGTTTAGGTGACAATAACCATGGGAATCTATCTCGAAGAGGGATGAAAAGTAATATGATAATCATGCCATGGGTAGAGCCATGGTACCCATAGTTCAAGATTAGGCTATGTTTATGATGGATAATCACATGATTTAGTCATAGTCAGTTGCCCTTAAAAAAATAAGATGATGAATGTGGTTTGAAATCAAGGGATGTGCTTAACTTAGACACATAGTGACCAAGAACTTGGTTTAACAAAATAACATGATGTGAATGCAAAAAATTTAGGGGTTTAAGTTCTAATATGCCCCATATCCATGCTTGCATAAATGGTTAACATCAATTAGGAGATCATATGTCCCCTAATTACTTTTCAACACTTGATGATAAGTGGAAAATATTTGGGGTGCCAAAAAAAAGGCAAGGTTGGTTAGGTGATAGTTTGGTGGAGAAGGGTAATCTCCAATGGTTCATTAGGTGGTGAAGAAGGGTAATATCCAATGGTTGAGGTAAAAGGTGACTCTCAAATATGTTAGGTGGTGTCAAATGGGTTTCCCCAATTTGGTATACCACTTTGTTTAGGTTGGGTTGTGGGGAAGGGATTATCTAAAGTTTGGGGAAAAGATGACTCCCAATAGGTTGGGTGGTGTCCAAATGGATTACCCCAATTTGGTATACCACTTGGTTCAAGTTGGGTTTATGGGGAAGGTATTCTCCAAAGGTTGAGGAGAAGGTGACTCCCAAATAGGCTGAGTGGTGTCCAAATGGGTTGCCCCAATTTTGTATACCACTTGGTTTTAGTCAGGTTGATAGAGAAGGTACTCTCCAAAGGTTGGAGAGAAGGTGCCTCCCAAATAGGTTTGGCTGGGTAAAGGAGAAAGGTAATATCCAATAGTTTAGGGTTGGTTGGTTAATAGGTTGAGGAAAAATTGTAAGTGTTAGTTTTCTTAATTTTTAAGGTATGGTTTGGGTTAATAAATGGTTAAATCCATATGGAGGAAAAGTTCCCCCAGTTTGCTCTTTCCAGGGATGGTCAAAGATGGGAAAATTATCCCAAGGTGAGGTTTTTAATAAGAGGGTTTAGGAGGGGTGAAGATTAATTCATCCACCACTAAAAGGGGGTATTAGTTGTTATTGGTTAGTAGGTCATGTTTTTAGGTGGTGGTTTAGGCAGGATCACCATTTATGGTGATATGGTGAGTAAAACATTATTGGGTTAGATTTGGATAGTTTCAAGGTCCAAAAATGATGTTGGGAACATCATCCTAAAATAGAGGTAGGGTGGATAAGAATGCCAAATTATCCCAATGAGGGATATTAGGTGAGGTATGGGTAGCTTGGATGAAAGGTTATCCAAGATTCAAGAAATCTCAAATGGAGGGTTGATGTTGATTTGTGATGTTGATTTGTGTTGATAGATAAATTGCTTATGGTTGGATTAAAACTTGGGTTTATCATGGTTGATTGACTTGGTTTAGAGGTTGGTTTTATTGGTTGAGGGATGTAGGATGGGTGGTTGATCTAGATTTTTTGTTGGGTTTGCTTATTTTTTGGTTTGTTTGGTAATGTAAGGTGACAAATATTTGACCTTACTCAAAAGGGAATCAAACTGAAGACAATGTCATTAGGTAGATGAAAACTAGCAAATTATAGAGGAATTGAATGGATTTGATTTTAATTGAGGTTGGGTTGGATTTATTTATAGGTGAGGTGTTTTGATCTTTGGTTGGATCTATTAAAAAGGGAAGTGGAAGAGTTGGGTTGGTTTCCTTAATCATGGTTTTAAAGGAGAGTTGAGAAGGCTCTTTTTAGTCAACAAGTGGGTGGTTTAATGTTGATTTTTCCTTAGTGATGATTTTAAAAGGGTGAAGTTGGTTAATAAGTGGAATGGTTTGGGTTTTAATTATGGTTTCCTTAGATATAGATGTACTATGGACCAAATATAATGAAGGGAGCTCATTATGTTGAGGATTTTGGTCATGGGCTTACACAATAATGGGTGCAAAAAGAGGTTCAATGATTGATTATTTGAAGACATCTAAGGCTAGGTTGGGGGGAACATGGAGAATATATTTTGGAACCTCCTTTTGATTGATAAGGTTTTGGATGATCATATTAAAATACCCACATCTATCTACCACATCTCCATTTGTATGATGATACGTACAAAACTCATTATCTATGAACCAAATGGGTTTTAGAAGAGAAGCATTGATGGGTTTGATTTGAGGGAGTCTAATGATAGAAGCCCTTAAAAAAATTTCAAGGATTAAGGCATATGATATTATTTAAATCTAACTGTAGATGAGTTTGGTTAGGCCAGATTGGTGTGGATTGGTCCCAAGAGGGTCTTAGGTAGTCAGGGTTTTTTTTAACAATTGGAATTGTAATGTGCATATTTTTAGTGTCTATAGCTAGACCTGATAATGGGATCACTTGTATCACTTGTCACAACACATCATGTTAGGAACGGTTCCAAAGCCTATAGTCTAACACAATCACATAACCACCCTAATGAAGACATAAAGTTTAAAATGTTTAATCTATTCTAATAAAAAGAAAGTAAAATCTAATCTAGTGCTCACCAAAGGTTGTGGCACAAAGTGGGGGTTTAGAAGTAATAAAACAAACATGTATAGGGAAATTAAATTAAAGTAAGTATGAGTACCACCCTAATACATAAAATATGAAAGATAGTATTATTCAAGCCAATACTTATGCAAATTCTATCTACTAAAAGAGAGGAGAACAAAGTTATAATATACTTACCTAAAAGTGAACCCATCAAGACTCAATCTCTCCCTTGGCCAAAGGGGATTTTTAAGAGTTTTTTGTGGTTTTTAAGGATCACTAAGAAAGGCTAAAGCATCCAAGTCTTATCCACAAGACTAGATTCTCCAAAGTAAGAAACCTAATCTAAGTCTCCTCAAGTAGAATGGTGGAAGAGTAGATTATGAAGAAGCATGAGTGAATAATAACTCTTGATTTCACATATAAATAATGATCAAAATGATATTTTATATATAGGTAGATCTTACCCTAAATCCTTTCGAGAACATTGGTTGTACAGGGTCAACACAATGTGTTTTTGGGGATAATTTACCAAATAAGAGTTAGGTTGGTTGAAAGGCTATATACACCCTAAATTGGTTAAGAAAAGACACATATTATGTATTTTTTTTAGTCCTTTCATAGGAGACTCTGAATGGAGAATATGATTTTTTATTCAAATTTATTCAGGTCCTTTGATTTCACTTGTCTTGGTCTTTCTAGATTCCCTAGACATCTTTATGCTTATTCTTGAACATATGTAGCATTCCAAACTTAATCCTTTCAGGCCTAGAAATATATTTTAGGTCCATACCCATCCCTAAAAGTCCCACATTTTCTTGGATAATAATGCCAAAGTAGGATTATAGTGTTGAAAACCTAGGGTGTCTAATTTCCAGTGCTATTGTCCAAATCTAATTTTGGCCCCAACAGTCACCATCTTCTATAAGATGAGTCTTACCCTTTTTCTTTTCTTCATGTGTAAGTTTCTTAATGTTGTCCAAATGTAATAAAATCTCCCAAATTTGAAATAATGAGTTCCTATATAAAGGCCTATACAAGACATTTTATATTTAGCACTTACAATTTTGGCACATTAGGATTAATAAAATCTATCAATAGTATAGCTCAGCTTCTATACATCACACGTAGATTTTCATGATTGATCAAAGAACGGTCTAGGTGAAATTCATTCTTACATCATTCATACACATTGATTATGTAAGTTACCTAAGGAAGAACTACATCAGATCTAAGACCCTTGGCATGAGGTTTAATATAGGCATTAGTTAGAATAGCAAGTTTTCTTGACTATGAGATCATTCTTCCCACAACATAATTTCCCCCCTCCTGTGCTTTGATTTCCATCATTGTTTTAGTGTATGTAGGATAATACAGTTACTAAATATTGAAATAGAACTACATTGATCTCTAGTAACTCCTAGGACCTAAAATTTTGTACATAGGGTCATGTTGAGTAGATGAATAAAACCTATAAATATTTTAGCCTTAAGACAATAACATCTGAAGTGGAAAATAGCACCAAAAGTGGACAACAGTGCTAGAAAGTGGACTCTAGTACTAATTAGTAGGGTGTCCTAAGTTTTGTGATACTATCTAATCTATAAATAGAGTTTTGGGTCCTATCTATGATAGTCATCCATCCCCATACAATAATTTCTAGACTTTGCATCATTCATTTTAGCCTAGAATAAGCTAAGTTAATCTTTCTTTGTCTTATCTTTCCTATGTGAATCAAGTTGATCAAATTAGTAAAAACCTGTATAAAAATATAATTATCTCCCTATTATAGACCCTTATTTCTTATCAATTAGACCCTTAATTTCCTAAATTAATAAAACATTTGTTGAACCCAACTTACTTCAACTTTTTGCACAAAAACCCTAGAAACCATAGGGATAATTATTTATGATTCTTTCCCTTAATTTATTGATTTATATTTAATTTAAAAATCATAAATCTATCAATTACTTGCAAAAATATCACATATTTTATTCAAACCCTAGTTTGCACATATTATGTCCTTTTTGAATACAACCACTTTTCAAACACTAAGAAAGATATATTGCTAATTTTTGAAATATTTTCTAATTTTTCATAAATTTTTCAAACAAAATTCTATAAATTTTGTCTATTTTTTTCAAATTATTACACTAATTTTTAAAACAATTCATTTAAAACCCTAGATTTCAAAAACTAGGTCATCAAACGACAAGCCTTACCTCCTTGCTAATTTTAGAAAACTATTTTGGAATTTTGCAAATTAATTACCTTGTCAAAATTAGTAGTTTCTTGTGCAAAAATTTAATTTTAAAAATTATGATTTTTGTATTAATTTTTGTGCATATTCCTATTTTCAATTTTTTTTGTAGAATTTAAAATTATTGCATAATTTTCAAAAATTATAAAACCCTAGTTCAAAACCCTAGACTTCCAAACTAGGTCCTAAAACCTCAAATTTCCCTCCCTTACAAATTTTTTTAAAAAAAATTGAATTTATTGTAAATTGTTTGGGTTATCAAAATTAATTTTTAAAATTAAATGTTAGTAGTTCTTTGTGCATTTATTTTCTTCATAGTAATTTTCAAAATTATCTTTGGTGATAAAATGGCCACAAAGGCAATTTCTTCTTCTCATCCCTTAGATAAATTTCTCAAATTTTCTTACAATTATAACCATGATTGGACAAATTCTCAAAATTGCACATTAGCTAAAACTATAGAAAATGATTTCATTTATAGTGAAGATAATGACTATTATTGTAATGAAGGATATGATGATATAAGTAATGTTGAGGGTGAATCACAAATAGATGAATCTTTTTTTCTTAAACCCATCTCTTTTATTCCTTTATTTAATGAAAATAAATTTGATAAATGGGAAAGATACTTCTAACCTCATTATCCTAGGCACAATGTACCAAATGCACAAATTAATCATGCACTTCCAAGTGAACCTCTTATTAGTAATGATTTACTTCCATATGATCCTAATTTCTCTCTACCTTTTGTTACTACTATGTTTAAAATACAAAATATAGATGCAATAGAATAAAATTACCTAAGCATAGTTCAAATGATGTACTATGTGTTCCTAACTCTACTTTTTCGAAAGAATGTTCAAATTTTAACTCTTATACTCTCACTTCTCATGTTGAAAATGAAAAAAATGCATATTATCCATCCATGGATAACATAGATACACATGATATTCCAAATTCTAATGATAATTTATTACATATTAAAAAGAAATTAACTCTTTCTCTTACACCTCTCCCTAGAAATGATGGAAGTGATGATGAATATGATAGTGAACATGCAAATGCATATGAGAATGAAAGTGACTATGCAAATCATACTTCAAATTCTTCTATTTCAAATGAAAAAAATGTAAATTGTGACAATCCATGGAATAATGATGACTATTATACATATAGTGAAGAAGAAAATTCATCTCATGCTTATAACCCTTCTCTCACTCCTCTCAAATATAATACATGTCAAAATATTTGTCATACTTTTATTCATGATTCTACATCAAATATTGCACATGTTAATGTTAATAGCACATCTACTAAATTAGAATGTGATTCACTAAAACATAAAGATACTAATGAATCCCCCAAGCCACCCCTCACTATGGTAGAACCCAATTCTCACTAGTTACCTAAGGAGAATGGCATCCCACATCCCTCTAGTTAGGTCTAAGCTAACATTACTCCTACAGTTCAAGTGAGCACACCCCTTCTTTATGATCCAATTTAACAATGTAGCTTTCCCATGGCTAAAATTAACAATCAAACTCAAATATTAAATGAACCACTTCAAGATACTAATGTACCATCCTAAGAGATCATATATTTGATGCTTGCATTTGGTGAACTACAACACCATGTAAATCTCCTTACCTTGGAAAAAAAAGCTTATAAATCTTGGATGGATGCCAATGATCTACATGGTAACCATGTTCTAAAGACATTCATAAAAGCTGCATTGCCCAACCATTTCCAGACACCATCATAACCTCACTTTTATGGAAATGGAGATCCATTCACACACTTTTAGGCATTTTAGAAGGCTTTGCCACCTCATGAAATCCATTTGATTCTACTCAATTTGTTTTAGTAGACATTAATGGGGGAAGCAAAAAATTAGTTATGTCATCTACTCCCCATCAGTTCATTGTGCACATATGATGACTTAGAGGAGGCATTTCTTAGAAACTACATTATAAACATGGGCCCTCATATTACATATCAAAATATTTCCACACTACATCATAATTATTTATATCCATTTAGTGAGTATATCTTAAGGTTTAAGGCTCATTTGTTAAGATTGATATATCAACCAATAGATCTAGAGATTCAACATATCTTCATCAGGGTCCTTCACAAACCTCTCCTCAAGCATTTACTATATCAGATAGAGCCTTTCTTCAGACATTTTTCTTACATATCTTTGGAAAATAAATTGGAATTAATTTAGGTAGATTTAGTTGATCAAATCACTCTAGAATTCATAATAGCATATTTAGATATAGCTCCTACTACTCGACATCCACCATGTTCTAGACAAGATAGGAAACACAACCAGAAAAAAAACCAATCAAAAACAAAGAGTAAGTTTTTATAACATAACCTACAGTATGCACTATAGAGAATAATAGTAAAAAACCACTACAATTTGATTCAAATTAGGATAGCCCATCTATTATATTATCAAACTATTAAATAGGAGTTTAATCACATTACCTTTTATTCATCGATGAGATCCACATCTCCTACATAGATAGCCACATCAGCCCTTTTATAATTTCCATCATATTCATGGACATAATGATGATAATTATTATGGACTCAAATATTACCTTAAGAGATTCATTGATTAGGGTATTATTACATTCACATAAGGGGCATAAATATCTCCTCCATTATGGAACCCTAGACCTCATTCCTCCATGACTGAGTCATCCTAGCACATTCCTTTATAGGAATCATTGGTCACTCATCATGAGTGAAATGTAGGTTTTAGGATAGAATCTCATAGGACATCTCCTATTCCAACTACTTATAAAGTTTGGAAACAAGTACAGTAAAAGCAACCCACATATAGTAGTGTACTCTATGGTATACATAGTGTAGTTTCATATACATATCTAGTAAAGTCATAGGCACCACAATAGAGTACTGATCCAAAGAAATATTCATTAAAATTGAGTTTTCAAGGTCCTATCTCATGTAGCACTCTGTTACAACTAAGATTAGTTGAACCCACATTATAGAGTACTATTCCAGAGAGATATTCATTATAATCAAGTTTTTAGGGTCCCATATCACATAATGACCCATTATGGTTAAGATTAAATGAGCCCTCAACATAGGTTTTAGATTTATCTCAACATATTTCACATTCATATACATCATAGTATAGTTCATAGGGTATTTAGTTATAGAAAGATAAGCCTTCTTCATAGCAGACAATATCAGTTATATAGCACATTCCTACATAGCATGAGTAGTATGGGCACTTATTCACTTGGCCGATAGGGTTCAAATATTGATATAATATAGTGTGATACAACATACATTCATTTTAGCATCAATTTATAGCTTCACTTATTATATTAATGATGGAGCCAAAGGTCTAGCTACCCTTTATATTCTTGATCCACTCTTGAGGAGGTAATATGCACATAGTGTTATCTTACTATCCCCTCTTACTAATAACTAACATTCCTAATTCTAGATAGCCATCCTTAGCCATAACTAGATTATTAAACTCCATATATTACCAAACCAAACTTATCTAAACACTTTCCCACTCAAACCAAATCAAACATATCCAAAGCTTGTTTTACCAATACCAAAAACCAACTCAAATTTATCCACATAGATTATTAATTACCACAACAAACAAATTTTTTCTTACAATTCAAAATCAATAAGCCTAGCATCATAATTACCAAAACATCACATCCAAGCATATAAAAACATCAAATCCCATATCTCAAGTACCATTTACCAAGTACATCTAAATTCAAAATCAATACTAGAGTAACCATTTCCAAAATTAACCACTTACAATCCATGTACAATCATCCAGAATCCATAACATGAATGCAAATGAGTTTAAAATCAAACCAACATCTATATATATATATATATATATCATGAAGTTTTCAAAACATATACATCATGTTAGAGTACAATCAATCATGAATATGGGTCATGCCCTCACTCTCGGTCTCACTCTTTCCTCCTGTGTTAGTCTGATAATCCTTTCTCACACTCAATAATCTTGCACTTCCTCAAGCTCCTGAATGTCTCTTATGGTGATTTTCTCAATCTAATATAAAAAATGACCATATGCCTCATGTAAGTCTAAATGTCACCATTGAATATCCATGTAAACATCTAAAATCTTTGAACTAATCAATCCATAATTAGACTGAAGCATCCTATCCTATCTCACTCAGCCCTCAACTCATCTCTCTCTCTCACTACCTTAACATATGCATTTGTATCTATAACAACCCAATAAAACAAGTTAGCATACACACAAGCTATAATGATCTCTCTTTCTATCAAACCCTTCTCCATAACGTGATTAATAACATTTCTTGTAAGCTTGCATAGTGTAGACTCAATAATAGTCTCCCATAACATTTCATTCCCACCACTAACCCTAGCAGGTGCCTCACCTTGTACAACTCCCACTCCACTTGCACACATAATAAGGACAACACCACATTAGATGTGTACTTTCATAATAAACTCAAGTATAAACATAGAAACAATTCAAATACAATTACGAATTACTTCCCATCATCTAGATTGGCTCAAGATCCTCATATGTAGGAACATCCACTATATCTATAGGGTATAATGGAGCCCACCACTCCTTGGCCTACCATACAGTGTATCCCTCAGTACATCCCATGTCATCTACATCAGGCACATATATAATAGCATCCTATACATCCAAAGGTAAAGGTGCCAACTCAACTTCAGTATGTCTCACATGAGTCCATACTCTTGCTGGTGACTATGCACTCCTCAACCATACCCATGCTATAGGAAGAACATACTATCAAGCTCCAAACTAATTCATCACATGTTCATACTAAAATTTCTCATAAAATCCAAGCTAATGATCATGTAACCAAAAATATAACCTAATATACCATATCTTCTCTGCATCCTTAGGCCATCTAAGGAATCCTTTATAGGGCCTCCATATGATATCCTAGGCCACCAACCTATCTAGCACCCTCCTATAATGTTCTATCTAAAGGGATATGATAGCTAAATCACTCATCCATCACTCACCAAATGACTATGGATATGCCCATCTCACCCTCAATAACCTAATAGGTCACACAACTGTTATGTGTTCATATGCCTAGTAATGTAATATTGTGGCCACACTTACACCACCACTAAATGCCTCCTGAGTAAATATATATAAATATATATACAAGTTGGAAAGCATATTCCTACCCCACAATAACATTGTACCATACATCTTAATACTGTGAACCACCTTATGCATCTTATAGGCAATAAACACTCTATTGTCATCCACTACAATAAATGAGGCCAACAACACAACTAACCATTTCCAAAAGTGTAGAACACTTGACTACATAATCAATATCAAAAGCACATCACCCTCACTAACTTAGTGATGTAATCTTACAGGCACCCCATAAAAATATTTAGATACTCTATCAATGGCATCTACACTTATATCATCCTATAATGTCACATGCTACCCACTAATCAGCAAGTGCAAAATCTGGTATACATCCTCTAAAGTAATAGTAATCTCCCTAGTGGGAAGCTATAATGTAAAAGTATCAACATTCCACCTCTCACATAATGTCATAATTAGATACCTATCCCATTGTATAGTACCCAGGTCACATACATGACCTAATTTAGCCTTGTCTATCACATCATGCTCATTAGCTGATAATTGTAACATCCTTAGTGTCTCCATAACCTAGCCTCTACAAAAATATCTCATCCATACCTCACCCTTAGAAACAAAATATAAAATATAAGATACATCAAGTAACCATACCAAGAAAATAACCAAACTATATATTAGCAAATAACACATCAAAAACCTCAAAAGTCATCAATAATGGACATTAGCACTGCAAAAGGACACTAGCACTGGATAATAGTGTTGGACCCTAGATAATAGCATTAAACCTTAGATAGTAGCACTACCTCTAGGATATAAGCACTAGAACTAGTCAATAATCTTTTAAACCACTCAAAATAGCTCAAAAATGACTAAAATAGGCTTCTAAATAAGCAAAAATTGAATGACTAGCTTATTCACCAAGCTAATCTCCCTACCAACCTCAATCTAGGCTATCAGTTGCTCAAAATGTTTCTCAAAAGGTGATCATATCATCATAATATTAAACTCCAAATTTATAATGTCTCAAACTTTTCACTGTACAAACAAACTCAAAGTCGATCCAAATTCCTATATCAACAAACTATTCTATTCAAAATCAACACATAGTTTTGCTCATAACTAGAACACCATAGCTTCATTTTACAAACCCTTTTGATCCTTAGAATCATAATGATGACACCTTAAACATCACATAATCTCTATTATTTCACTAAGTCATCCACCTACTCTATAATTCACACACTTTTCTAATACCCAAACATATAAATTGGTTCCCACCAATCACCACTTGTTCAAAACATCTAGGAAACCTAGTCTATTTAAACAATCAATCAAAGACACCTTTCACTCCTAGTAATTCAATTCCACCACTAGTCATCAATTTTGTTTCAACCTCCTCCATCACAAATTTTTTCCCTCTCCCCAAAAGGGTGGCATCATTCCTACTATTCCTATTCCTACACCTATTCACTCTCATAGATGGATACATAATGGTTCTCACACCTCTAATAGTCAAATTATCGAATTCAAATTAGATAGGTCAAAACATATAGTGATTCAGACTACATGGGTCATCCAACATGGTTTTTTTTACAACTCTAGTATTTATACTATCAACATTACTCAACTCAAATTGGTCAAGATTATATAGTGTTTTAGACTATAGGGGTCACTTAGCATTACTCAAATTAGGATTATACAATGATTCAGATTTTAGTGGGTCACTCAACATTACTAAGGACATTCAGAGGGATATACCTTCAATTTATAAATATACAAACTATTTATATACTATATTTGAGGGAATGTAAATTACTAATGTCTCACACATATAGCTTCATATAACATCACATAATTATAGACTAGATAGTAGATTATAGGCATAGTGTATGGCACATTGTTTTGATCTCTAATTTTGAATATGAGACATAACATAATAGATCATATCACATGTTTTTATAAATATTTAAAAATTATCTAGATGCATCAGTAACATATTACTCAAATTCAAACCTAGGAGTTTGTGTGGGATAGAGGATAGACATTGGTTTTGGACCTCCAAACACATCTCAAATTTAGTTTAGAGTATTTAGATTTAGTACTGGGGGAATATATTATATGTATTCCTTATTTCTCCAAGAATTGTTTATATTTAGTATAGGGGGCATCTATTACAGGGATTCCTTCTTTATCCTAGCATTATTTCAGTTCTTTATCCACTTCCTTGGCTAGGAAGTTGGACCCTTTTTAGTACACGTATCTTCACATGGGTAAGTTTAGGTACACATCTTCTTTCTTTATTTTACTCTAGTACTTCATTTCATTACATCACTAGATTAAAATGGGGGAAATGTATACACCCTAAATTGGTTAAGAAAACAAATATATTATGTCTTTTCACAGTCCTTTCACATGAGACTCTGACTAGAGTATATGAGTTTTTATTCACTTTTAGCCAGTTCCTTTTATTTGACTTGTCTTGGTCTTTCTAAATTCTCTAGAAATATTTATGCTTATTCCCTAACATCTATATCATTTTGAACTTAATCCTTTCAGGCCTAATAACATCTTTTAGGTCTAAACCCATCTCTCAGGTCCCACATCTAATAGACAATAGTGCCCAAATAGGACTATAGCACTAAAAACCCAAGGTGTCTAGTTTTTGGTGCTATTATCTAGGTTCACTTTTGGCCCCAATAGTTAGCTTCTTCCATAAGATGAGTCTTACCCCTTTTGTTTTCATTTTTTCTAAGTTTCCCAATGTTGGCCAAATACAATAAAAGCTCCCAAATTATAAATAATGAGTCTCCTATTTAAAGGACTACACAAGGTATTTTATATCTAGCACTTACAATTTTGGCACATTAGACTTAATAAAATCTATCAATATTATATATCAACTTCTCTACAACACACGTAGATGCATATGCTTGATCAAGGAAGGGCCTATGTGAAATCCATTCTTACATCAATCATGTGCATTGATTATGCATGTTCTCTAAGGGATAACTACATCTAATTTGAGACCCTTGGTATGAGGGTTAATGTAGGAAATAGTTAAAACAACATGGGTTCCCGATTGTGTGATCATTCTTCCCACAACCCAATTTCCCCCCGTGTGCTTTGATTTTTATTTTTGTTTTAATGTTGTAGATTAGTACAGGTACTAAATATTGAAATAGACCTAAAATGATATCTATTAATTATTAAAACTTTAAATTTGGTATGAAAGGTCATGCTAATTAGAAAAACAAATCCCAAAAATATTTTATCCTCAAGATAATAGTGATAGAAGAGAACAACAATGTTGTAAGTGGATATTAGTGTCAGAAAGTGGACTATAACACCAAGTAGTAGGGTATTTTGAGTTTGGTGCTACTATCCAATCTAGAAACAAAGTTATGGATCACATCTATGATATTTATTTATCCCTATAAATTAATTTCTAGACTCTACATCATTTGTTTCATCCTATAATAAGTTAAGTTAATCTTTCTTTGTCTTCTCTTTCCTATGTGAATCAAGTTGATCAAATTGGTAAAAACCTATATAAAACTAGAGTTCTCTCCCTACTCCAAAACTTTATTTCTTAGGAATTAAATCCCTAATTTCCTAAATTAATAAAATAAAGGCTAAAAATCTAAGAAAGTAAAGAATACCCCTAAACTATATTGGGTTGACCCAGTTGACCCAATACAGCTGACAGTCCAAAAGGAGTTTAGTCTAATAAAAGGATGAATTAAAGAGGAAAAGACTAGAGGAACACTCAAGGGAGGATAATTAGCTTAGGGAATGGTTTTAGGATTTGGTTAGATTGGTAATAATGTGGCAACAAGGGACAACAATCATGTGTAGCACCAAAGGTCTACCCACCACTTTACCAATGCACCCCTTAAGGCATGCACTTAGAGAGATTGAGTCTACATGGGTTCCTTCAAGATGTAAAGCATAAACATGTGGTAAAAGTTAAAAATATTATGTGTATACACC
This sequence comes from Torreya grandis, assembly GCA_037957365.1. Lineage (NCBI taxonomy): Eukaryota > Viridiplantae > Streptophyta > Pinopsida > Cupressales > Taxaceae > Torreya > Torreya grandis. The sequence goes on along the minus strand of JARHVA010001811.1, from coordinate 2,004,585 downwards.
ATTAATTATTTTAATTTGAGTTAAATATCATTTTATTTTATTGTTTCATTATGACCATGTCATTTTTTCATTTATTATTAAAATTTATTCAACATTTGTAAATAGATATACCAATGAGCATAAGGTTCCATGTTCACATAAAATAGAAGAGCGTGTTTGTAAACTTATTAAGAGGAAATACTGTTTATGTCTCTTTTTAATGGTATTTTTACATATGTTCAGCCCCCTTAAGTAAATCATATTTGAACATTCACACCATAAAATTCCTATAGTCTAAGTTTGCGATATTTTAGAATGATTAATTAGAATTTTTTAATGAAAATATCTTTTTAATATACAGGTTTACTTCTTTAACTTAATTCTCATAGTTATTAATAGGTCATGGCCATATTAATGCCTCTTTACCACATGTTCTCTTCTAAGTTAAGGATTTAATTCCTTTCAACATATATCCACTTCCAACTACTACCCATTAATTTTTATATTAACTTAATTAACTATCCATTAATTTAAAGTATAAATTGGTGATGGCTCCAAATTATTAAGCATCCTTTGGGTCCTTAAAGAGCCTCACAAAAGACACAACTTAATATTTAAAATGGTTACCTATGTTTCCATGATTATAATAGGTTTATTTAATTTGTCTCAAGTAAGAGATTCAAATTTATAGTTTATTCACATAGTCATATTCATGAAATATTATTAATGTCTTTTATATTAAAATATTGCATATAAATTATAATTAAACATTAAATTCAATGTCTTTCCATGCAATCACTAATTTATTTTGAACCAATATTATGTATGAGTCTACTTAAATTAAAATTCCTCAAATTTAAACTTGTATTATGTATTAATTTTGTTATCTTGTCACAATCACACTGTTAGTCAAGTTTAAAATGCAATTCAAAAATAAATTTGAGCAAAAGTTCCATATCTATTTAATACTCATAATTTCAAACAATCATTTTAGATGAATATTTAAAATTAAAATTCCATGTCCCTTATACTCAATAAAGTACATTATAATATTTCAATAATAAAACATCACATTATTTATAGATTTCATAAGAATCAATGACACATAACACAAGTATTAACTCAAAACACCCACAAATTATTGTATTCATATAATCTCTTGATAAGTGAAATGATAATCATTCATGTAGTCTAATCAATCAAACTAGTTCAATGTTTCATTCATGCATAGGTCATCACATACTCTATGTAAATTAGTTGATTTTCTCACTGAAAACATGTTTAATTCTGATGAAATTAAAATTATATATCATACAAACCCAAATTATGTGGGATTAGGGCCTTATGTAATTATATATATTTTTAGACCTCATCATGAGAACAAATTAACTCAATATATATCTCACTTCTTATAGTTCAAGAAGTTCTCTACTTAAATCAAGAGAATTTGTCTCTTGCTCTTTACATCAAACACTTCATCAATGTTTATGAGGATATATCAAGTGGTCTCCTACATTATCACTTTGTGTATTTTAACTAAACCTAAAGACATGTCTATCATGTAACAAAATTTAAAATCCCTTGTACTCTATCCTTGAGTTCAAATTAGTATTACCATTGCATTTAATATCATAATAATCTGTAAGGATAAACTAATCTAAGTTTATATAGATCCAAATTCATCTTATGGAAATTATAAAGTTTATATAATAATTATTCTATATGTTTAAATAAAAACAAGACTTGTTATTTTAACTTTTAAACAACTTATCCAAATTCTATGCCCAATAATCTTAACCTAACAAAACTAGTTAATGTAATTTTGTGAATGCTTCTACAACATCTATAACAATGTGTTTTCTCATTTTTTACCAAACAAAAAATCATCACATTTTTTTCCTAAACATAACATGAAGCCATTATACTTATCTAATCTATTTTCTGATTAAATTATTCATAATATATTTTAAGGAATCAAAAAATGTCTTTTTAATGTTTGAATAAGTAACAAAAGCTTTCTTCAATATATACTTAAGTTTATATTTGGGTTTACATCCCTTTGAACGTATCAACAAAATATAAAAATAGATCATGACAATTTGTTATATAGTTTTTTAATAACCAATCAAGAAACCAATTTATAAAATGAATGCATTACCAATCAATTCATAACTCTATTGTTTTCATCCTTTTTATCTTCTCAAACCATTTCATCAAAATAATAAAAGAATAAGAGTTATATATTTGGGTTGAATTAGGTTACATCAATATTAAAATTCAATACTTTCCTTGAATATAAATTGACATTTTTAAAACAAAAGGATAGTATATGATAAATATGAATATATAATGCCCACAATAAATGAGTCATACTTCATGCTGAAGTATACTTATTCATAATTTATTATTTTTTGTTCATAATTAAAAAAGGAAAAAGAAAATTAAAAAATATTAAAAAAATGTTAATTCATATTTATAAAGTAAGTATATTCATGTTCTCATATCAGAAGAAGCTTAGACTATCACCCATAAAAGATGAAAAGAGAATGAAATAAAAAAATTATAAGCAAATAGCCAAGACCTTGCTTGAATGTGCAATTTGACTGATATCTTAAGGTAAATGCCCTTCAAGTTTCCCAAAAAATAATTTAAAACCACATAAAACTTATCCAAACTATTCAAAAATTCTAAGCTTATTCCACAAAACTCCCACACCCAACATCCAAAAATGGCAGTAACCTTAGGGGCCTCATGACCATTAAAATATCCTTTCAACATGACATGTAATATATATTTAAAAATAAATGTGAGATAATTAAAAAATAATTAAAATACTGAATTGATATATTTATTGAATGCACAATACAATTTTTTTTTAAAGTGAGTTAATAATGATAACACAATCATTTTATCTAAATAAATATTTCCAATGAACTCGACCCACAAATTGGACTACATGCTCTATTATCTTTGAAATTTTTTTCCCATTATGATCCTTAGATCCATACCTCCAATCATGAAATAAACAAAATAAAAAACTACCATCAACATTGCATGGGTTTCATGCGTCCAATTTAATAGGGCTCCACCATGGTTGGTTGAACTCCATTTGCAATTATGGATCAAATGAGTCAAATAAACTCTTTCTTCTCCAAAAAAACTAACTAAACATCTAACTATCCACTATCTTTTTTTGAATCACACAAAAATCCATTTGCACATGTGGAATTTTAAATTTCATTAATATATTTATAAAAGTAGGTTGAATCCAAGCTTAGAAGTGGCGAATTCCACATCCTAACATTTCTTGAGTTAAGTTTTAGGCCCAAAAATTTCATGTGGGGGTGGTATCCATTTATAATTGAATATAATGGTTCCAAGAAAAGCATGGGGCTTATCCATTAAAAATAAATAAATAATAAGCAATTCAATAAGACATACTCAACTTGCTTATTTCTTCCCATCAATACTCCAAATTCAATGCCTCAATGGTGTATGTAATGTTGCAATGTTTTTAAGATAAAAAAATCCCATATAATACCCTTAAATTCACTTTTATAATTAAACTTCTAAAATATACATCATATAATTTTAATTTAGTGTTTATTACATAAAAAATAAATCCATGAAAGATGAAATTAACATTAATAATGATATAGGTGGTTGAATGCCAATTCTTTCATGGGTGTCAATTTTTACTTAAATACTGATAATTACATATATTTTCATATGTTGGTAAATTTATGACCTTCATCTATATGCATTATCAATATAAAAATCATAATGTCTCCCAATAACTAAGCAAACTTAAGCAAATTTAAAACCAATCAACAAAATTAAAAAAAAAATGCTCACATATTAATTTTAAAAATAATATATCTATAACCATTATACATGGTATGGGCATTTTTTTAATGAATCCAACTTCAATTCCACAATATTTAAATCCCTACATACACATAGTTTCATCAATAGTAACTAAACTCTATAAAAACATCATAACAGTTTTGAATATAATATTGATCATTAAGGATATTCAAAAATGAAAATTTAGAATTAAAATCCTAATCCATACATGATAAAATCAATTTAAATGTGTCAAAAACAACAATATAAAGTAATATACTAATAAATTTTCACTTTCCACCATGGAAAAACATCACCTCAAATGTTTAACTATTAAACAAATTATTAAATTTAAGAGTCAAATCACAAGATAAATTTGGGGATATGGCATCCTCCCTCCTATAAAATAACATCATCCCAGTGGTTCATTAAATAAATTGAGGTAAGTGATACACATTGGGTTCTCACTCTACCATGTTTCACTATTCTCACTCTTTTGATCTCACTTTATCAGTACTTCTTGGATGTCTATTTTATGTAGCTTAGTGTTTCATTAGTCTAACACGTGTACTAGGTCTAGTTGAGTAATCCCATTATATTCCACTTATAATTTATTTAAATCAATCACATGTGAATTATTGGAAATATATTTCCTAAGGAAAAAACTTGGAAAAATAATGAATCTTTGAAATAGAAGGAGAAGTGATAGTCAATAAACCACCAAATCTATTCTTTCAATTACATCAAAAGGTCCAAACACTCTAGGATATAATTTTTCTATGTTAGAATAACAAATGGAAGGTAACAAATATATATTTAATATGAATTATGGGTAAATAAATAAAATAATTAATTACTTATCTTGTAATAATAATGAAATAATTCAAGAAAGAAGTCATATTACAAAGTTTTAACATTAGAGAACCTCAATGAGGTAAAAAACCCATAAATCTTATTCCATTATTTGAGAAACATTTATAGACCCAGTAAATTCCTTATTCATATCACTTATTAACAAAAATTTACAAAAAAATTCAAATACCACTACTTCCATTAATCACAATGTTATAATAATATAATAATTGTTTTCACCAAATGTTAAAACACCTTTATAAGGGTTGTGGATAGATTCAGCCAACTTATCCACCCCTTAAATTAAACATAATAATTTATTGCTTACACAACCAATTTTTAGATATTTAGTTGTGTGTAAATATAAAATATATTATTTATTTTATTTATGGAAAAATGTGGGCCACAATGTAACCCCACAAATATTATTGTTCCAATAATTTACCTTTCCAAACATAATAGAGATCTTTCCTAAACAAACCCCTAGGAAATATTTATTTCCAACCTAAAACTCTCTTTTAATCCATTTCAAGTAATCATATGTATTTTATTATGTAAATCTTCTTTTAGACTTTATCTTATAACTTGCATATTTTTATCATATTCATGATAAAATTCATGTCTTAGAGTGACTATATAGTGTAATCCATCCCACCAAAGTGGAATTCTACATTTCCTACCATACAACTCAAAATTTTCCATCTTTAACAAATAATGGTATGCATTATTGTTAGAAAACTCTACTAGTGGAAAATATTATTCCTACTTAATTTGATTATCCATAACATACATGTTCAACATCTCCTCAACCACTTGGTGACCTATTTAGTCTACCTATTTATTTGTAAGTTCTTTGTTGAACTTAATTTAAATTTATTGCCAAAGGTAATAATCAAAGTCTCCCAAAACTAGGATGTGAATAGTTTATCCCTATAATAAATGATTACTTCAGGGCTCCATGGAATGTTATTATTTCATGGAAAAATACTACTACACAACTAGGTACATCATCCTTTAAATTATTAGGTAAGAAGTGAGCCACATTTATAAATTATTAAAATATAACTATAATTGTGTCATGGCAATTTTAGACTTAGTAAATCTTGAAATAAAATCCATGGAATCAACCAATTTACCCATTAGTACATCATGTGTGTAAATTTTATCTTAAGGATGACAATTTTTATCCCTTAATCACCAAAATTTAGGACATTTCCTATAAATTTAGAAACATAATTTTAATCCCTTATAAAAAATAGTACAATTTTAGCACATGTGACATTTTTAATATAATTGGAAAAAACAAGGGTTTAGAAATGGGCCATACCCTTGTACAAAATAGAATGGCGTAAGAATGAAAACAAGAAGAAATTAGGTAAAAATAAAGGATGGTCACAAAAAATGACACTAGCCTACCATAAAATATAAACATAATCAAGGGTGTCAACGACATAATAATAAACAAATAAAATTATTGACTTGAAATATCATTCAATCTCACTACAGCCTCCCATTCATCCTTCAAAGTTTGAAGTCGATTCTCAAAATACACCTCCTCAGTCTCCTCTAAATATTTCACCTACTTTAAATTCTTCCCCTTTGTTATTTATTAGGACCATGAAGGGAATCCTAATTATTTATTCTTTTTGAGACATTTTTTTAGTGTTTTAATGTTAGAGTCAAAACTCTTAATTATGTCTCTATTGATAATAATCACTTGGTATAGGTTACCTTTGACTAAATTTAATTCCTATTTCAAACTTATTGATTTGATACTCACTTTATAAAGGTTCTCTCTTATCTAAAAAATATTTTGAAAAATGTCCCATTAGCTAATGTATTGTTGGGCCTATAACTTATTAGTGACTTTCTCCCTCTCTATATGAATTCATAGACCTTTTAAATGATTATTTGGTTCCTTTTTATTGATGAACAAACCTTTGATAATACCCAGTTACCAGTTGAGATCCATGTCCAAGTTATAAATCATTTGTAGCTGATCTACCTCCACCATAGTCTCCTCATTCCTTTTTAGGCTAGGGATGGATCCCCCATATGTGGTATAATTTTACTCCAACCTTAGGTCATTAAATTCATGGAGATATAAATCAACTAGGGGTTAGGATTATCACCATTGATCTTTATGATGTGTGTTCTTGATTTCATAAAGGTTCTAAGGTTATATTTATGCTTATCAAAATTAGGTAAATGCCTTTCCCATAGGACAAATATTATTTATAGTTTTGGTCTATGACTAAGGAATTTTTATCCTTGGATAACACAGAAACCTAGGAATAAATGACAAAGTTATCCCCTCTATTGATAGGGCTATTGGTTGATGTAATTTTTATGGTAATAAACCCAAGTATCTATTTAATTTCAGGCCCACCATCCTTAAGATGATTGATAATAGGGTTTTACTTCCCCCTATCTAGAGACTAAGTAATAAAATGATGAGAATAATTTCATGAAGTAAATGGTGGGTTGGCATGATAGATCATAAAAATAAGAGCCTAGTGGATGGGCATGACATTCTTCTCAACTTAAAATTAACAAATAAAGTTTTATAAAAACATGAGAAAAATAAGGGGGTGCTCATCAACATGTTATGTCTAAAATTATTTATTATTGAAAAGTGATAAGAATTTAAATTCTTTTACCCACCTTCCAAAGATAAATATTTCATGATGTGCATGTAGACTTCCACCTATTGATTTGGCAAGGAGGTTATAATAATCCCATCTTCAAATGTGTGGCTTATTTATATTTATTTGAAGAGGATGTTAATATCCTCATTATTTTTACTTTTATATTTGTATATCTTCAATATTTTAGTTTATCTTTCAAAAAACTTGGTAATACTATCTTTTGAGACCTCTATAGATAACCCCCTCATGGTAGCAGACCTATTCTTCCACAACCTAGATAAGTAAATGCAAAATATAGGGTTTTAGACCTTTATATCTTAAATATATCTACCTAACCCTCATCTCTTTAGATTATATTAAACACTATTATGTTTCTCTTCACTCCATATGAGGAGGATTCAACTCTGATATGATCACCTCTCATGGTTCCTTTAATAAATAGAAAAATCTTATCTCTTCATGATTATATTAGCTAACACAAGAGAAATAAAGTTGATTAAGAGTATTTTGTTGTGAAATAACTCAAATATTTGGAAAACATATAAAGTGTGTGGATCCTCTTCCTATTATTATATCTTATTGATTGGTATTAATGCCACACTACCTTTATCCCAACACATCATATTTGATGAGGAGTTGCACAAAGCTTGTCATTATTTTATTTCAACACAACATTGGAAATAATTTACACAATAATTCCTTATTTACCATTGAGTGAAAATTGAGGACCATATCCTCCCTCAAGGTATTATTAATATAATTAACACTTGATGATATATTAAATCCTTCCCAAGGGAGAGAGTGAATTAGGATTAAAATTATATTCTTCATTAAGATTAGATTGTTGAAAGGGGGGATGTTGGTGACATTATTCCATTTGATAAGGTTTTAATTGGAGATCTCATATTTGTAAGCCAATTCATGTTTTTATTTAATTCTATTTAAGTTTGACCAATGGAGACCTATTCAAATTATCTCATTAGAATAAGAACATCATTCACTATGTTCATGATGGACCAACTTGTAGAAGTAAATATTACAAGATAATTTTAATGTTTAAATATTCTCATTAAATATCCAAGAATTTAATATTAAAATCCTCAACAACATAAATTCCCCATAGAGAAATATTTTCTTCTATATAATGGTTCACCTGGATCCTACAATGTCTTGCATAAGCCTATAAAAGTTTACCATTAATGTCTCTAATCACTCCTCCACCTCCTACCCTACATGGGTTACCTTTAAAATCTCCATAAAATTTTATCTTAGCTCATGGGATGAGAGTTATATCCCATTTAATCAATGTTATATCAACCTTTTTGTCTACCTTAATAGTATATTTAGATATGCAAATCTCCAAGTTATGGATTAGGTATTCTTTAGATTTTGACACTTTAGCAAAGTAAACCATATTTATGGTTCACATGTTTTAATTAATAGAAAAAAAAAAATTTATCCCACCCTTAATAAATTATTCTTATTATTTTTGAATATGCTAAGATTTATTTCTCTTAAGATACCATAAAAATGGGGGATAGTGATATTCCACATCTTCTTGAGAATGGGGAATAAAATGGAGGTTTCTATTGGTAGAAGAGATCAAAGATATAATGTCTAACATAGGACACATAAAATAAGGAAAAAAGGATGTAATAATTTAAGGGTAAAAGGGAAGGAAATGAATAAATGAATGTGCATAATAGGGTGCAATTTGCACTTCATCCAACACTTTCAATATTAATTTTTTTGTTGTAGATACATAAATCATGCCTTTGATCCTCAAAAGTCCACCCATGTTGAAGGTATAATAAATATTCTTACCTTATCTTATATTGTAAACCTGTTTAACTTATATTTTCAAGTAAAAAGGGTCATTTTTTCTTTTCAAGGACCAAATCCTTAAATTCAAAATGAATTCATGATAGAGTAGTAATGTAAGCCTATTTTTTAAATTCATTAACAACTAGGTATTTTTTCCATTTGATCTATTTAATGTACACATTATAATCACTAATAAATTCAATCCATTTTCATTTAAAAAATTTAGATTATCAGGCATGAAAAGTTACTCAAGTCTATAGTGTTTTGGTTTGATCACAAAATGTTTTTGTAACAAGTTGTGCTTCAATATTTTTTATATATGCACTACTGAAACAAGCTCTATATAATAAGTGGAGTAATTATCCTCACAAGTATTAGTTTTATTGAGTCTCAATCTACCACATGTATATTTTGTGATAAAAAACCATCTATGCCTTGCTTGGAATTATCAATATAGATCAATAATTCTCCATTTGGATCTAGAGTCAATAAAATAGGCATTATAGTAATTAGTTTCTTCAGCCTTAAAAAAAATTATTCACACTCAATAGTCTAAATACACCTATTTCCCTTTTGATGAATACAATTTATTATTTTGGACACCTTTGAGAAGTCATTAACAAACATCATATGGTACTCAACCAAACCCATGAATCTCTTAACATCATGGAGATTATTTAGGGTATACCACTCTATAATGGATTTGATATTATAATTATCAATGCATATGAAATCATTGAAGATCATGTGACCAAGTGATTAATATTATTTTGTAAAAAATGAACATTTATACATCTTTCCAAATAAATTATATTCACAAAGTTAGCACAACACTATTTGAAAGTGGTGCTTATGTTCACATATATCCTTTAAATTTAACATGATGTCACTAGTAAAAATATTTAAAAATTGATCTATGAAAACCATAAAATATTGATCATGAGGTTAATGAATGTTTTATGTGTAATTTTCAACCCAAAGGATAACACCATGAATTCATAGTGCACATACTATCATTAAATTAGTTTTATGGATGTCTTCACCCTTAAATATAATTTTATTGTACCTAGATTGTAGATCAAAATTCAAAAAAGTTATATGATAATATATATAATTGGGATAATGTGTAGCTATTTTTTGTTGTAGATTTATTCAACATTTAGTAATCAATGCATAAATATAGTGTTTAATACTTGGTATTTAAAAATACCACTAGTATTCCTTAGGGAGACAAACTTGGCCTTATCAAACCCTTATTGACTAGATCTAACACTTACATTTTTAAATATTTTAGGTTTACAACATTAATAATTTGGATGTTGTTGTAGATCTTGGAAGTATGTCAATTATAAAATTGAACTCTCTTAATAGTGGAATACTAGGAAATTCTTTTGGAAACACATATATGAATTCCCAAAGCAAAGGATGATAATTCAAATTAGGTTATTACTCTTTTTTAAACTCATTCATTTGGACCAAATATAACATAAAAACTTATTTTATAGCTTTTGTAGTTGCATAGCCATCACTAATCATAGATTAATAGGATTTTTTTTACCTTGCAACACTACAACTATATTTTTTTCATCAAGGCAATGGAAATCATAGTTGAAATATTCCAACCTCAAATATTTTTAATGTACCCTATTTTTAATGCTCAACTACACCTATTCCCAGAATGAGGACCCTCCTTTACTAAATTTTCTAAAATGCCTAAGATGTCAAGGTTTTTAAGTCATTTATCTACATAACCAATCTAATTTAATACTTCATAGAAACTATTGGTTAATTTTTCATTTTTAAATACTTAAAGACACTAAAAATATTCAATTTATTGTAAATTTTCTTCAAGTTTGATTCAATATATTATTAACTATGAATGCTTCAAAAATATGCAGACAGGACTTCACTAAGAAGATTCTACATGGTTTTCAAAAAAACATGAGAGCCATGAGCCTTGTCTAATCTTACTAGACCAACCTTACACTTTTTTTAAATAATTTAATTATGTAATTTTACTTTAGACTTGTTTAATTTTCTTGTGATGGGCATTTGAATTTTCATAAGTTTGATTCAACTTCTCACTTGGCTTCGTAGGACAGTACAGTTAAAGTAGTGGTTTGAAATACTTAGAAGATGTCAAATTTAAGATTACAATCTAAAGAGGATAGGTTTCCACCTCACCAACCTTAGTGATGCCTTAATGATTCATCACCCCATGAAGGACACCTGAAACAAATCTATGAAACCCACAAGCCACATGGTATCATCCCAAAATCTTATGAGGGATTTAGTTGTTATAATTCAAATCCATAGGCTACATGTAAATATTCTATCTCTCATCAAAAATCCCTTTCAATTTGAGTCACCAAACATTACACTACAATATTAAATCCCATGAGATGTCACCACATGTCTTAAGCACAACCATCCAAACTCAAATAGTCTTTCGAAGTGCTACATGTCTCCTTTAAATTCATTTAAGAATGATTCATTTTAATGTCATATCACATCCAATCCATATCTCACAAGAGATATAAGAATGACATGTGTATTCCTTCAAGCCATATGATCAAATCTCAATGGTGTACACTAGTCCATGGCCCTTTTCAAGAGTGACAAGTGGCAAAAGAATTAAAAAATTTAGAGAATGATGCATGTCTCCTATAGATCTACATGATGATGACACTTACCATTCTCTTGTTACTTCTACTCAAGGATCCACTAGAACACTTCTAAAGTCCCACTAAAGTGAGCATATCCCCTCTAGACCCATTATATGATGTTGCATGTCATTCCCATAGAGCTGTGACCCAAGATCAAATGAATTACCTCTAAGAGTGATGTGTGTCTAGCTTAAACCCATGTGATGATGCCACTTATAATTCTCATAAAGATTCATCTTGAGATTGACCAAATCATCTTCAAGATCAACATGTGGCTCCACTTGAGCCACACAATCAACACAAAGTTATTGTCAACTATCCAAAAGCCTTCCAAAGGTGACACCTATCTAAACAATGCCATGATTACATATGAGAGAGCCACCTAGCCAAAAATAAACCCTGATTGCCTATAAAAGTGACATGTGGCACTCTCATAACTTACCAAAATTATAGGGCCCCACCTTAAAACTCACCATGAATCAAAATATGCCCCATGGTAGAGTATAAACAAGTCATCATAGCAAGCTATATTTTAAGAGCCTATGACCAATCAGGTGGTGCCACATGTCCAAATTTGGGCCAACTAGGTAGCTTAATCATATTCAATCCCTACATTTGATGTGATATGTCATTTGTTAAAAGGTTGAAAATTTAATCTTTAAATCTAAAATTGATGGCTAATCAAAGGTAAATCAATGATAAATTTGAATGCAAAGGTGATGACCTTGCCATTAATGTGGCATGAACCAAAATTACCATCAACACTACATTAATCAAAGCAATCTTAAAAAAACTACCTAAATCATCTATTTCTACTTATATTTTTGTTCAAATACCTAAGTGTTTACTCTCTCTACTATCTTAATTCTCAAGTCAACCAAGCTTGAGCTCTTCATAGATTACACCTGAGATGCCATTATTGGAGATTTAAAATTTTAGAGAGAAAAAAAACATCAACTACTACCAAAAACACTACATAAATTTCATGATTAGGACCTTATACTTTAGGTAAGGACATTGCATTTGGAAATGATGACTTCTTATTTTAGCATGGCAATTTAGTCATTTTTAAGGACACAGAGTTCATTCTTAAGGACATAAACTTAGGGGACATGCATTATAGTAGTGTTTATTAAAATTTTGAAGGAGAAAGGGATATTGATGATTTTGATAACATTCCCCATATCATTTATCTTTCTTTAGATATCCTATAAATCCAAGATACTAGTCTTCATAAATCCACAACAAAACTAGAGGTCATGTCATGATCTAACCTAGTATATGACATATTTAGTATGTCAAAATGTGAGGATGGATTGCTCAAATACATGAATTAAGGGCTTCCCATTACCTTAATTATAGATACAAGTTTTTGAAAATATTATGACCTACCCCTGCCATAATCGGAATATAACCATAGCATTATTGACAATTGGTATGAGGCACACAATCTAGAGATAGTCTTAGCTTCATGGGTAATAAACCTAACTAGAGTACTCATGGATAACAAAAGTAATATACCCATTTCCTAGTTCATAAATGTATTTAAGATTGGCCTCACCCTATTAAACAAAATATTCAGTAATGCACACATTAGGTATGTAGATATAAAAGTTATCCCACTATTGGAAATAATTCTAGACTATAAGTAGATCCCCTCACTTGGAGATATCATTAGTAATAACATGATTTTAGCTATGCATGATACATGACATAATGGGGCTCTATTTTACATGATGAGCTATCTATTGGATGTTATATGTGTAACTACATAATTAAGACCAAACACATGGACTCCTAAGTAAGATAAAGTTATGCCCCACACATATTATGCAATCCATATTAATCACTTTAGGCACCACATCAAGATAATTATAGAATATTTCTACCCCCTATTTAAAAATCCATCACTGAATTTGAGATGCCCAAGGTCCCTTTAGAAGTTAGAACAACATTGAGAGATGTGGGAAACTTCTAACTCTACCCTAACTATATAATTATTAGGATAAAAGGGGTAATGATAGCTTCACTTAGGATACCAAGATATGTGTCAATAAATTTGTCAAAGGAGGATATGGCTTATCAACTGATCCATGGATTTAATGGTGTCTTTAAGAGAAATAAAAAGATAGACCCCCATAAGGCTCCTTAAAGGTTGGGGAGAACCAAGATAATGACTTTAAAATGTGGTATGGGGAAAAATCATAAGGAATCATACCTATCAAGATGTTATAGTGGCAACAAGTCATAGGGGCTCATACCTATTTCCCAAAGATGACTTTAAAATGTGGGATCCAAACCAAGTCATTTTTAAGCATCTCATAAATTTCAAAAAAGATGTGGCCATAAAGTATAAAAATCAAGATGAGGTACACAACTAGATATACCTACATACAATGAATGATGAGGTAGTCCTAAGAAATGTTACAAGGAAGAATATAGTGCTTGAAATGAGTCTCAATCGAGAAAGGGGTAAGGAATACATAGTTAAGCTTCATCTCACCCCAACTCATAAAAGCATGTTAAATGTAGAATATGATGAGAAATAATAAGAAGAAGAAGAGGATAGCATCCCTCTTATTATAAATAGGCCTTACAAGTCTCCACTTTAGGCCACCCCAAGTGTAAAAGACATGTCTTTGAGTTATGAATAAGGAGAGTTAAAAAGCTAGCATGTCCCTTCACAAGGGCCTACAATAGTCTCTATATCTACTAAGGAAGTTTCCATTAAAACTTGGTCCAACTATATCCCAATTTAATTGATCTTGAGAAAGGACAACAAATAACTAAGCTCTTTATGGAGGGATTGTAGATGCTAGCTAGGAGGACTATTGAAAAATTTTATACAAAGAAAAAGTCTCCTAAGACTACAATCATAGGAACAATGTCCCCTCCATTAGCTTCCTAATCTCCCTCTATAATTAATACACCATTATCCTCTTTCCTAATCATTGGTATATTTATAACTACTCTTACTTCTAATATTCCTTACACTCCCTTATTCACATCCCCCACCATTGCTTCTTTTAGAGGCACCATTCCCCAATTTATCTCCAATTCCACTACTAACTTTCCACCTCCACCAAGCTTCCAGAGCACTAATGTTAGTTAGTATATGGGGTCTACTCCTTCCTAAACAACCACTGCAAGTGCATCACTTGACTTTGGATCCCTTTTACCCACCAAGATATTGAAACCCATTCCAAAATCATTCACCAAGAAGAAGCCACTTCACCTCACCACAATAGCCAAAATGATTGGTCCTTCAACACTACCCTCATTTTTAATCAACATGGACCCTACCAAGTCCTTGTTTGATCCACATGGTCAATTAGACCCAACTAATTTATATATCCTATCTATATCCATTTCTTCTTCCTCCTCCTAAGAACTTTTATTACAACCACCTCCCACATATCTAATAACTATAGCCAACCCAAATTGTTTGAGGAGCATAATACAAATAATAAGGAAAAGAAGGCCTTAATCAATCCAAGATACCACCTAAATTGGGATGAGGTTTGACCCCACCACTTGCACCATAAAGAGGGTAGTTCAAAGATAAGTGGTTTAACAATAATCAAACTTGGCTATGATATTTGAGAGTGAAGATCCACTCTTCACTTTGAATAAGAAGAGGAAGGTTGGCCCTGGAGAGGTACAAGAGTATGTAGGGGACCCTATATCTTTATTACAAGCATAAGTAGAATATAATATTGCCTTGATGAAGGGGATGCAATAAGAGTTGAAGAGGTTCAAGGAACAAGCACTACCAATAGTGCCAAATAACACTCTGATTTTAATAATCAATGTTGTGATCAATGTCTTTAATGTGTATAAGGTTATTAATAAAATTAAGGACGATGAGATCAAACAAGCCAAAGGGGTCATTAAACTTGACCAAAGTCTTGCCCTCTATGACACCAAGTTAGTAAACTTTGAGACAATGGTAAAAAGTAATAAGTTTCCTGACTTGAAAGTCTTTATTCCTACAAACATTATTCCTATGCAGACCATCCTCATGAATAGGAGGATTTTGAAGACATGGTTGGATCAACTCAAGGATTCAAATACATCCTTTGGTAAAATAGAATTTAATATAACCCACTTACTGAAGGATGCCATGATCACTAAAATGACCAAGCATGATGGCTATTTCATGGATGATTAAGAGTTTAGGGGATAAATGAAGGTCTTCATTGCATAATTCTATTAGGATGTAGCTAGTGCCAAGATGGATATTGAGGTGATAGACATTATGTCATTTTCTAATCATAGGATTCAAAAATTGAAGGTAATTAAAGAATCACTTAGGCCCATACTCACAGAGCATGGCAAGATGATCTAGGACATACCTAATTAATTTAGGCCCATGATCCTAGACTTTTCTCAAATTAACTAAGATTACAAGTCTTATGTAGAGGTATGGACCAAAGAATAAGTAAAAAATAAGAAGTAATAACAATAGTAGTAGTAAGCATCTAAATAGCCTTAGGGATTTTAGGAATATTCCATCATGTTTTGTAAATTTAAATTTAGGATATTCTATTGTGTATGGCATTTTAGGCCACTTGGTTGTATATTGGGAACCTTTTATGGGCCCACTCAAACTTGTATTAGGCATTTTAAAGCCTATAAATAGGGTTTTTCCTTCATTTGTAGTCAAAAATAGTTATTTACAAGAATTAATACAAAAGAGCCAAAGAATTTACAAGTTTGTCTATAGAGCTTAATTTTTTATTTCTATAGTTGTTGTTCCTCATGCTTCTAAATGTCTGATTGTTTCCTTTTTATAAATAATTTTTCAAATTAAATTTTATGTATGCATATGTTAGTTTTAACTTAATGCTAGGCTAAATTTTTTGATAATGTACTTTCTCTATTTTAATCTCATTTCCTACTAGATGTGCTTATACAATTTACTTTGTGTGAGTTATATTGTGAAATGTATGTTTTTAGACATGAATTTTCCTTCTTGAAAAGCTTCAAGTACATTTATTTATCTTTGAAAACTACATGAGGGCTGATAGGTGTTAGTTTCATGTATTTTACCTCAAAAGTTAGTAAAATTGGTATCTTTAGTCATCTCAAGAACAATCTCTTTTCTACCCTACCCTACTCACTCTTATATCTACCGTTGAATCACCTTAGTTTAGATCATGCTATAAATACCCACTATTTGTTTTTATTTTGGGTAGAAATTTGAAAATATTAAGATAATGCACAAAGATTAGCAAGAAAAGTGTCACTGCATAAACATCTATTATCCCTAGAGTAGGGTCTGCTTGCAGACTTTCAAAATGGTGATCATATCTCTATTATTTGTGGTATTCCTAGCCATAGTTTTATAAACAACTCAAGGCCCAAGGCATTCCAGGACTTAAAATTGAGTTTCTCACTTTCCCCTTATTCCCTAGTGACACAAGGAACACAATACATGCATAAACACCTATCAATTCCAAAAATTAAATCAAATGATATTAGGGGTATCACATATAGATTTAGTTTCATGATCATTTAACCTAAGTCTATTTTGGCCTACCTAATCATCTTTGTGATATGGAAACACTTTTCAGTGCCAAACTCCACCTCCCATTTATCTTTTAATTTTTTATTTTTACATCTACAATATTTATTATAGTAGGGGAAATGAAACTATGTGTAGCACTAAAAAATAAAAAAATATAGTATCTAATTTAAAAAGTAAGATTTTAGCTCCATAGGTGTGGATTTTTTTTTCATGGGTTTATTATTTAAGGATACATAAATCTTCCCTAATTTTGATTATTTATATATAATCCCTACTCGTTCTGATGACCACTACAATTCCAATAGCCCATAATAGGTCCTCTAGATATAACTATCACTTTATTATCCCTTGTGTTATACCCTATAGTCATATAAAATGTGAAATTGGATGACTTAGGCATGGCTAATGACACCCAACCCATAGATCCTCCTTCTTGCTCATGCAACCCTTCTAGTCTATTATTTCCTTAATTCCCAGTCATCTATAGATTTTTGGACTTAGCTCTTTCAGACCCAAACAACCCTTTTAGGCCCAAATCTATCCCCCTAAGTTTCATCCCCTTAGGATAACAATACCCAACTTGGAAAAGAGTGGTGAAATCTAGACTGTCTTAATTTTGGCACTATTTTCCAAGTTCACAATTACTCCTAATGGTTAGATTCTTTTAGATACTTACTCAATGTGCCACTATGCCTCCTCCACCTACCTAGGAGCCTTATCACCCTGCTATTCCAACCCATCCCAGGCCCAACCCACCCACACAAGTAAATTTGCACAAGTCATATGAAATTGTTGATTAGTTGCAGAACATTCCAAATAAAATTTCCATGTTAGAACTACTTTAGAAAGCTAATGTATTTAAGGACATTCTTTATCAGGTACTCACTCACACTTCTCTACCTATTGATTTAGAACCTTCTTATTTTACATCAATTATTAACACTTTAAAAAGTATAGAAGATGCAATTTCTTTTGATAGTGATGACATGCCTTCTTAGATAGTTATTGATCAAAATTTACCACTATTCATAAAATTAAAAATCAAAACAAACATAGTCAAGAGAGTTCTTTTTGATAGTGGTTCTGGAATAAATTTATGTAATATCACAGTCTTACATGCCATGGGTGTAGATTTTGCATCAATGCAAAAAACATATAAGAACATCTAAGGGTTCAATGATATACCATGACAAACATTAGGTACTATTACTTTAGATATCATGGTGGGCCCAAAAACCCTCCCAACATAGTTCTAGGTCATGCCATGTCCACTTCACTATAATCTTTTGCTTTGATGACCCTAGATACATACTATGGGTGTTATCCCTTCCACTCTCCATTGATGTATTAAGTTTCCCCATGAGGGATATCTATACACATGTCCAGTAGACAACCAACCATTTAGATATTATCAATTTATAAATTCATCTTCAACTATTTCATCAGATGGGACACCATATCTTATAGTACAACCACCACTTCATATCATTTATCTTGATCAAATACATACATATGAGGTTGGTGAGACTTGTAGTTCCCACACCACTCCACTTATAGTCACACCATTAGTACCAAATTTTTCACTAGTCATAATAGATTCAACTATTCTATCTAATTCATCAGTCATAGTTCTAACACCTATTACACATCCACCATCACTGATAGTAGTACCAATAGTTCCAATTGATTCCATAATTACTCCACTAGTTATAGATATTTTATTAACAACACCTTCTTTTAATAATATAGCTAAGGAGACTCCTATTGCAAAGTTACCCCTTATGGTAAATTCTAAGTTATCATATGTATAAGAAGTTGATATAAATTCAAAGGCTTCTTTAGATGATGATACAACACCCACACTCATAGATGACTATTTGTGTGGACTGAGCTTTACACCAGTCAACCAAAGAGAGTACTGATATGACTCTAGAGCTCTCATCCTACATCACTTCTATCATCTCAAACTACACTCTCAAGATATGCTCCACACTTATGGCCATATATAGATCACTTGGCACATACAGTTCACATTATTACTTTTATGAATATAAAACTAGTTATTCATATTTAGGTAGGTATTACATAGCATCATCCATAGTTTATGTTATAGATATTACTTTATCATGGATTGATCACATTACCTATAATATGACATAGATCTATCAATAGATTATCACATAAGGATGGCCACCCATTTTGTAATTTTCATATGATTGTAGGCCATTATATAAACTCATTTATAGCTTTACAATAGATATTGGATAAACTATAGGATAGAAGCATTATTTATATTTTATTGACACTAGTAGCACTAACTCCACCACTTCCACTGAAGTCATCTACTAATAGGACTAGATGCCCTAGAGTAGAGTCAACATCTCCCCTACAAGAGCAACCTTTAATTTGCTTCAGCATGATGACACCATAAACATAGCATATGTAGCATATGATGATACTTATGATGATGATCTTGAGGTATTTGATGATGGACATAACCCTTTCCTCCATTTTCATCCCTATTAGGCTCATTCTTTGGATCCCTTCCCCCATCTATCCTAATATTTTATATTATTATGTACATACTACTTTATTTACATATTTGTATATAGTCTTTCTTTCTTTTAGCATTGATTGTCTATAATCTCTTTTGCACTGATTGTACATAGATTATATCAAAATATAAAAACATTCAAAACATATCTAAAATACCAAAAGCATTTCAATTGTATGTATCATCTATACTTTACATTACTATTATCATGTTAGGACTTACATTTGCTATTTCATGCTATTGTATGTATATTTTTTACATTACCATAATTCACTTGATCTTCTTTGAGTGTGTAAAATGACATCCAACCCTTTGACTACTTCATTTTACCCATTGAAGGGGAACTCCTACTTCCATATTCAAGACATATATTAATATACATACCCACTAGAGGCATCTTATACATGACTACACCATCTAAGTTATGTCATTCCTACACTACATACTCTGATTTATCATGCTAATGTACATTATTTTATAGCTTACATAGAATATTATATCCACATTTCACTAGTATCTACCACTTTTGTATCTCTTAGCATATACCTAGTATTGTACTACACATGTTTTGCACACTTTTACATTTGCTTTGATTAGTTAGATGTGTTTGTATCTTTCTAGCTATTACATGCTTTCTTTGATTGCTTATCGTAGCTTATGTGATTACATTTCCAATGCCAACTTGTCTCTTGCTTGTGCCTTAGGAAATTTTCCAATGTTATTTTATTTTATTCTTGTGTGTGCCTTAGGACACCTGACAATTTCCTTTGCTTGTATTATTCCATGTGCTTGTGGCCTTTGTGCGAACTTTTCTTGTTTCACTTTCATGTATATATGGCATTTAAACATGCCTTCCATGCTTGTTTTCCAATTTGAGTGACATGTGCCCATGTCCCTTATTTGTGTAGCCCCTTATCCATCCTTGTATGCTTCTTACTTCTTGCTTGTTTCTTGTTTTCTTGTTTTATTTTCAATGTGTGAAATTCCATGATCCATATCATGTATTTCCATTACTTTTTTAGATGTTATGATGGACATCATGCTCCATCCCTCCAACTATAAACTAATAACTAATATGTAACATTTCTAGTTTAATAATTTGCACATGCTTTCACATTATTTATCTAGGAATAACCCTATTGAAATAACAATATATAAATAAAAACATTTCTATATCTTGAAACATATTTTCAAATATCAAATGCTATATCATATATCTATACAAATTAGCATACTTGTAGGACTCTTTTCTTTAATGATAGTCATTATAGGTTCATCATTCCTACCCTTAAAAGAAGGGG
Source organism: Torreya grandis (assembly GCA_037957365.1). Taxonomy (NCBI): domain Eukaryota; kingdom Viridiplantae; phylum Streptophyta; class Pinopsida; order Cupressales; family Taxaceae; genus Torreya; species Torreya grandis. The sequence goes on along the minus strand of JARHVA010001811.1, from coordinate 1,983,385 downwards.
CATCAAATAAAGGTTTTTTCATAGAGACAAAAGCTTCTAATATTCAAAATATTAGCATTTAGACCACTCAACATAGAATCTAAAGGTCAAATTAGTCAAAATAGAATAGAAAACTAGTGACAGTTCCAGATTAGTAACTAGTTTTCATGCCAAACAATAGCATTGGAAATGGATAGTATCACCAAAAATAGGGGTGTCCACATTTTGGAACTCATAACTAGGTAGAAAAACACTTTTTTTTCTATAAATAGGCAAAAAAATTAGTTTAGGGATCATTTTTGCACTTCTAGATCAAGCAGATTCAATAATTTCATGATAGTTTTCTCAAATATGGGGGGTTAATATGCATAGCATGATGGTTCTCAATTTCAATTCAAATTAGGTAGTTGGCATAACTTCCAAATCAGAATTCATGTTCCATACATCAATTATTTGGGGAAATGTGCGTAACACATTGATCATCTTTTGTTTCTAAGTTTATTCTAGGCATTCTCAATAGTTATGTGCCTTACTCGATCTATAGGTGGTTGGCATCATTTTTGAGTTGAAATTTCATACAAGTTTAATTTTTCAAGTACCTAATTTCCTGATTTGGCTTTCATATAATCTTAGTACATCAGTTTTGGAGTGGATTTTACACAATTCTTACCTCCATCTTTTGAAATGGCCAAGAGTGGCCTAGTTTCTAGAATACATTCAGGTTATCCATGCCACATTTTTAGATTTATAGCACATTTATGGGATCCATGATCCATTTAATATGACATCTATTATATATTGGTATCACTTCATATCTTTAATTTATGGGGCAATGATGGAGCCAAAGGGCAAGCCTTTTTATTCTTGAGCCACCTATTTAGAGGGATTGGACACACAGTCTAGACTTTGACTAGTACATGCATGATTCGTTAACTTCAATTAGTTGGTGATGATGGATCCAAAGGGATAAAATTTGAATTCTTGAGCCACTTTATATGGAATTGAGTACTTAGCTCCATTCATGATATTACTCTTGACTCAACACATAATCAACACAATCCATCATAATCCAACACAATCCATCATCACAATAGATTTTATATTGGTTCACGTAATTATTGAGGTGTATTTATTCCTTTCTCTTCCTCTTACTCAAATTTTACTTGTTCTTATTTTATATATAGAATATATAGTAAGAACTGATCTACTTTATTTTTTCATTTGTAGATTCACACTTCATAACATGTTCTCTCTATGCACATCCAACATCACATATCTCCCTTATAGGTAAGTTCAATGATGATTTTTACTTTCCTTTATCCTATTATTTTGTTTTTATATATTTATATAATAAAAGGGGGGAATTTATTCATATAAAATGCAAAATTGGATGAATTAGGCATGGCTAATGACACCCAACCCATAGGTCCTCCTTCTTGCTCACACAACCCTTCTAGGTTATTCTTTCACTAATTCCTAGTCATCCATAGTTCTCTAAACTTAGCTATTTTAAACCCATGCAACCATTTCAATCCTAGATCTATCCGCCCAAGTTTTATCCCCTTAGGACAATAGTGCCCAACTTAGATAGGAGCACTAAAACCTAGGGTGTCCTAATTTTATCATTATTTTCCAAGTTCAAAATTACTCCTAATGGTTAGATTCTTTTGGATCCTTATATTTTTCCCTATCAGCCTAATAAAAGTTAATTTAACCAATAATAATTAATTACCCTATAAAATTCCATTCAAAGTCCATTTAGAGGGATTAACACTCATTTACAAGAAAGAAGTAAAAATACAAGCAAGTACAATCAAGCAATCTTCACTATTCTCTACAAACAACCTTCTAGGAGCATTTCAAGCCTATTCAAGCACTCATACTAGTCCCTAGTCATCCAAAGTATATCTAGTTTCACATCTAGTTGCATACATCATACATAATTACACCAAACACTTCAATGGGATAACTACATTAACTTGATCTGTCTTCAAAGTATTGGTATGTAGGCAACATGCCCACACATGAGGTGTGAAATGTGTTTATCATATCCTTTACACACTAACCCCTTCTCTTTATTTTCCCAAGATTCTATTCAAGTTCAATCACAAAGAGATCCTAAGGGTTTTGAAGACTAAATTATACACACAATGATCTTTATAAGCTTCTAGGCCTCAAAAATTCATAGATAGGGTAACATAGGTTTATCGAACATAGTGTTACAATAAGACTATAGTACCAGATAGTGGATGTCCACTTTTGGTGCTCCTATCAAACCCAAAAACTATCTTTGAAAACCCATTCTAGCTTACTTTCTAGTCTTGCTCATCTAGTATCAAGCCTTGTCTCAGTCTAGATCAACTAGAATAAGCTAATTTCTATTGTCTCTCACTTCCTACTATATTTAGAAAAGGCAAAATTACTATCTATTTACACAAATTAGTAGGTTAATTAAAACATATTATTCATGAATTTACATTTCTTAGACACATTAATTATTGAGGAATTAAACACTTAATTTCCTAAAATAATAAAACATACCCCAACACACCCCATTTTCAAATTTTTAAATAAGGACCTATTATCAAAAAAAATCTTGGTCTTGATGAACCTTAGAATTCCAAATATTGAATTCACCTATGCAACCTAAGGTTATTTTAAGTTTAATTTTACATTTTTGAATGAATTTCAAATCTTAGGCATGGTATAAAAATTATTTTATTTATTCATTTTGATTTTATGTTAAAAGCTTTTTCCAAGATTAAATTTTCATATTTGTGGACTAATATACCTAATAAATTTATATTCTAGTAAATCTCAAATTTTGAGTGTATGAATGATTGATTTTATTACTTTGGTTTATTTCACATTTGGTCATTAGATAAATTGTGTAGTTATGTTTCTATGTCTCATTGATTCTGAAGTTCCTAGGGCCATAGTTCATTAAAAAAAATTGGAACTTTGAGACCCATACGCATAGTGACATCATGTATACTCATAATATACAATTCAACCATTGGGCCTACATCCTCCATTTTTTTTGGATTCTTGAGATTGAGACAAGTGGCATAGTCTCATTAGTATGGAGATAGCTAGGGAAAGTACATAGTCAATAATAAAATAGAACCAAAGCCACACGATTTATCCATTTGGCATGATCACATTCATTTAGTATATAGAGGACCACATTACATAGACTTATCTCCAAATTTATTTGGATCCTAAGAGCCATCCACATGTCATGATCATGTTTACTTGTACCCAATCTAGTTGAAAATACATTAATAGAGTTCTATTTTCTATAGATTCTTGAGGACCATACTAATGTTATCTTATTAGAATCCTAGAGTTTGATAAGCAAGTATATAAAACTAAGGTTTTATTTCCCCAAGACATCCATATTTATCCATGTGGCACAATCTTAGAAGCTTAGATCTTGACAAACCAAATACAATAGAAATTTTTTAAATTTCTCTAAATTATTGAGGACTATCCAAGTGTCATCATCTTGGAATCCTAGGACTTGTCAAGAATAAGGTAAAAAATAAAAATACATTAGAGTCTCTATAGGGATGAGATATATTAACATGGCATGAGCTCATTAACCCATAGGTTATCATTAAAAAGTACAATGTTAAAGTTTTATGAACCCTAGATCCCCAATATTTCTCCATGTAGTACCATCCCATACACAAAATACCCACTAAGAATAAGCATGCCATTTTAATTTAAAATATCCATGGATTTGAAAGATCATTCCAAGTGGAAAAAATCCATTAATTCATAGCCCATCAAGTATACAAAGTAGAAATATGAAAATATAAATTACCCTAGGAAAGAAATATCAAAACAAGTGTCACAATATCAAATATACATAACCAAAATAACATTAAATATTTGATAGCTAAGAATAAGATGATACATAGGAAATAAACACTATGACCATGATGATGAATAAGCATTCATGATGAATGAAAAACTATCACATGGAAAAATACACCTCCCAAAGTTGACTAGAAAATTTCAAATCAATATATGGAACAAAGATAAAATTCATTATTTCATCAAATTCACATGAATTAGACATTCAAGTATAAAAATTTTAGTAACATATGAAAAATCATAAGGACATTAAATCAATTTTAAATTAATCCATGAACTACAAATTAATAATTTGAGCCACCAAGTTATCAAAATCCCTAACTTTTATACTAACCAATTTATGAATCAATAGAGTTAGCTTATGATAAATACTATAATATAAATATGGATTCCTTATCTCAAGAATCTAACCAACCTCCCTCTGAATATTCTATCATAAAAGGGAATAATATTTAGATATGATCTTTGACAAAAGAGCATTATAATTCCCTCATTACTCTATCGATCTTTGACAAAAGAGCATTATAATTCCCCCAATACTTTACCATCTGGGATGAGGTAGATGGCATAGAACCATATTAAAATAAATACTAATTATATTAGGATATTATAAGATACATATATAATTTATTACCAGTCCTAAAAATGGGATTTCACAACATGAAAAATGAAATTTGAGGTAATGGTGTGCATTGATTTACTTTGAGATTTATTTTTTAATGGGAATATCACTAGGGATTGCTTGCACTTTAGGTTTCATAAAAATGTGGTAGCCTATATTTATAAGGAATCTATTGAAATTTATTTTTACCTTCTAGTTCCTAAAATAACTTATAACCAAGTCATAGCCAATGCTTAGTTAAAACATAACCCGATTCAGTGGAAGCTCAAGTAATGGCTAAAAAAAGGTAGAATATTCATGATGTTATTTACTTGGTTCCCATAGTCAAATCCAATCCAAGAATTAGAATGGTCATGGAATTTATTAATAGGTTTCATGGTTTTTCTATCATCATTACATTCATTAGGCATGGGTTCTCTTGATAGACATCATTTTTACCTCTAACAAAATTATGGCACTCAGTGAAGTTAATAGTATCAGGCTTATGGCAAAGATGTTCAAAATTAATGAAATGGAATTTGATGGGAATATTTATATGATATACTATTTTGTGGGCATAATTATGGTAATAATGCACATATCCTATGGACAACCTTTGGAACCATCTAAAAAATATGTAAATAATAGGGTCTATGGTGACTATTATATATTGCATGTTTATAAGTTTAGAGATGGAATAAATAAAATTATATATTAAATATACTCACAAGTGTACCAAGACATTTATTGGTTTTCCATTCCTAAAATTTATGATAACATAATAATAATCATTTAAAATATGGGAGAATATTAGTATTATCTTGATTGAACTATAATCAAGATAGAGTGAAATAGGGCACCTCTAAATTTTCCTAGTTATGTTCTTGAAAAGGTGGCAAACCAATATATAACACATCAAATATATAATAGTGTGGATAGATATATTTTTTCCAAACACCAAGGGTAATACACAAGACCCTTCTTATTATTAGCCAAATTCAATACTCAGTGAGGAGGCACCTCCATTCAATTGGTAAGATCAAGGCCCATTATGGTTTGAATGAAGCATAATACCAATATTATGACCCTTGAAACAAATTCAGTAAATATCTCAATGACCTCAAAAAAGGGATTTCATAATCCCTATGGCCATAAAATTTATGAACATGATCAAATTTTAATCAATGTTATAGATGATTTAGAGGTATATGAATTAACATAGAATTCCAATGATGATGACCAAAGAAATATAATGTGATATTTCAATCACTAGGGAATGGGAAAATAAAATTATGAATGAGGAAAATAGAACTAAAATCCATAATTGACCCTATAATAAATCTCAATAATCACCTTAGCATGGCCATTCTTCCTCTCCAAAATAAGGAGATGTTGGCCTATCAAAGGAATGTGCCAAAGGGGAGATAAATCCCTAGATTAAGAAGAACATTATTAATGTAATCCTAAGCCCTAAATTAGTAGATACAATTCAACTCCCCATAATTAATGTAATGACATCACCTCCTACAAGTGGATAAATAAGATTAATTTCTTTGGCACCTTTACCTCTATTGAGCATGATTCAACAAGTAAATATTCCTATATTTTTTTTAAATTTATTTATCACTCTACCACCTATTGTTCCAATTCCTTCACCTACTACCACTTTTTTAATTCTCACTTGACCTCTATTTGATGAATCCCATTTAATTTCCATTCCATCCATTTCAAGTAAATTCCTTATTTCTAATCAATTATCCATTATTACTTACAAGATAAATCCCAAGACTTCTCTTGTATCTCCTTAAAATGTGTAAATAGAAGAAATACATACTAAATGTATGTTTAAAAAAGGAGGCCCTTTATATGTGGAATATAAGGAGTAAAATTAGGGATCCAAAGTGAATGTAAAGGAAGTGGATCATATTTAATAGTTTGAAAACAATAAATAAGGAGAGTGGTCCTCTAAAGAAGAGTGGTTATTTGAAGAGGACATATAACTTGAAGGAACAATTTTTTTTTAAGAAATGAATGAAGAGGAAAAGGAAAAACTAAATATAGAGATACAAAAATATTAGTAAATGGTGAAGAGGTGGAAAAAATTGAGATAATAGATACATAATATAAAGTATAAGCTTGGTAATAAAATAATGATTCAATAGATACTAAATTACTAGGGGAGAAAATAAACTTGAAGGCATTAGAGTCAAATGCAAAAAATTTATTACTAGAAGATCCTAATCTAAGACTTAATCATGCACCTATAGCCATATCTCTAATTTTTTCCCTTGAATATACTATTATAAAATCATCCACTCCAATAGAGACACTAGCTACCAAAAAAAAGACATTCTTATTGAAGAAGAAATGTAGGATTTGAATAAGTCAGTGTCTTCTCTCACTCCCTCAATTATATTTTTAAATACTCACATGGTCAATTTTTCATATACTAGTTCAATTGTTACTCCTTTTCTCCATTTGAATTATTGTATAAATATTATTCTAAAACTAAGTCATTGTATGCACACACTCATATAGATTAAATTGGGCCACAAACCTCTAATTATTTTATTTCTTTAATTCATTAAACCATAGCTTCAATCATGGTCAGACCCCAAGCACCTAATAGGATATTTCATTTAAAATTATTTGTGTTTTTTTATATTTTTTATAGTTAATCACCTCCTTCACCTTTAAAGTTGTCTGCCGAATTGGACATGTTCATTCGTCAGTCTACTCAAATTGAGTCTTCCATTATGACAATTTAAAGACTTAAAGATAGACAATGTATATGGTGGATAATAAATCCAAAATTACATCTTATAATTGATATAACTTATTCAACCATATATTTAAGTTCCAATTCAAATAAGTGCTTCAATGCTTCCTCTAGGAAATTTTCCACCCACCACCTATGCATAGACTAGTCAACCTGAGGAGTAAGGAAAAATCCTTATTCCTTCTTGGTCAAATATTCTCAAGAGTGGAAAAATTATATAATGGTCCTAGTCCTTACCTAATTACCAATGATAATTACATGTTTTTATATAAAAAAAGTGGCACCATATAGAGGTTGAGGAAGAGAAAAATAGTATAAAGGAAAGGAGAAGAAATAATATTGGAGCAAAGGATAATTTTTTTCCCTTAACAAAGAAACAAAAAATAACCCCAATGACATCTATTATTATGTATAATACTTTTTTTATTCCATGTATTCAATAGGGAAGGACATGAAATAAATATACAAGAGCCAAGAAAAATCTAGACAATGACTCCTATAAACGCAAATTATTCAGAACCTAAGATAAACAATGTACAATGTTTAGAGTGAACAAAAAATGTTATATGACATGTTGAATACTATAATGACTTCTATGGGTGAGTCATAAACTCAATGGGAAAGGTTGATAACTTTAAGGAACCAATTAAAAGGATTTTAAAATAGTCCTAACTTCTTGGTATCCTATGCCATAGATAGTTCCTATAATCACTTGAAACTAATGACTATCCAAGAACCTATATGGACTTTAAATTATGTGATTCCTTGAAGATACAATGCCTATAATTGGAACCAATGGGTAAAATATTTGGTATCAAAATTTACCAATAAATAAAGAGAGGTTATATAATTTTTGAGAGATATGAGAGTGATTAATGTGACTACCCCTATAAATAAACTAGTGAATAGTCCCAATTTTGAGGGATTACTTAATCAAATTATAGATATCTTCAATTTTGAAGTTTAAGATAATGTGTATAAGATTAGTGAATAAATTTTGTAATTTATTAATTATGACAAATAAAAATAAACCAAGGTATAATCACTTAGAGGTAGATTCAGAGCTTCAAAAATTGAGCATAAAAATCCAATGGATGAAATACCATGAATATTCAATCCATATATGCTTAATTTTGGTATTAGTAATACTGAGTTTGAAACAACATATGAATTATATGAACAACTTAAGGTTACCAAGGTATCTACTACTATAACCTAGAGATTAATTACATTAACCTTAGGTGGTATTAATACAATGGTACATATTTCTACTAGGCCCACTAGTGTCATTAAAGGAACAACTATTACCACAACACTTTTAGTTTCCACTTTAGTTAGTTCTTCACATGTCAAGTTTCATACTACCTTAGTTACTATATAAAAAATTTAGCACCTTTCTTATTCAAATGGTGTCAAGATGGCATCTTAGCTAAATATAATTTTTTTTTACATGTATTATATTGTAAGAGGGAATTAGATCTCCATATTTTTTAAGCATACATGTATTTGTATTGTAAACATGTAAATTTAGGTGGTTATCTTATTTATATCTTGCACATACATACTTTACATTAATTATATAATTATAATTGTAAAATTATACATTGATTGGAGGATGAGCAAACCCCTCCCAAGGATATACATACTTATATCCTCTTGAATCCAAAGGGAAGAGAATTTTTTATATCAAGATAAATAAGAAATTATATGAATTTTTCTACAAGTTTGTCTAGATGTGTATTTTCTATTCTTCTCCAATCCTTTGATTCATTGAATAATTTCCATTACTATGGTATTTAAGTACTAGGTTGTGTATAAGTGTCATTTGATAGAGTTATTCATATTTTTATGTATCTAATTTGGATGATTTTTTGTTTCAATAATCATAATATCCCTCTGTCTATGTGTAATTAAAATCTGACATTTACATCAACCTTTGATTATGAGCACTAAAGTTTACCATATTTTGTTCCCTTGGACTCCTAACTATGTTTTGTGTGCTAATAGTAACTATAATAACTTTATGTTGCACCCTCTGATGAGGTGTTTCAGGTCTCCATACTCAATTGACAGAATGGGAACTCTTTAAGGTTGTGGGAAGACTATAACTAAAGAGAACCTCTAGAGAGGGTTGGATTCCTTGATGTTACACCTATATTATCACTAAACCTACTCAAATTGAAATGAAAAGGTAGAGAGAAAGATGAAATAAAATATAAAAGGGGTGATGAACGAAATTATATTTCTCCTCCTATGGTATATGATTTGATAACAAATATAAAACAAGGTTAAATCTAATCACACAACTTTTAACAAGTTCTATAGCATAAGTATTTTAAAATGGAGGTTGTCACTGATACATCAACTAATATGGGCAATAACGATGCCTACAATGAATCACAAATGAAGGTTTCCCAAACTTAAAATTTGCATAACAACCTAATACACACCATATGACCTATAAAGAGATAACTTACTCACAAATAGGCTAGAGTGAAGAGGAAAAATGAAAGGATATTGAACATCAACACTTTCATTCATCAATAATTCACCATGAGTACACTAAATATGAGATGAAGAAGGAAAAATTAGTTTGTTTTCACTTCAAAAGCAACAACAAGTATCAATTTTAGGAAGGCTTCACCATACTAACTAGGAGGATGCTTTTAAAATACATTCTAAGCAACTATATATAAGAAATGAGAAGAGAGAGAGAGGGGGGGGGTAGGACATAGAATAAGTCCATCATGATTGTAATATACCATAAAACTAGTTACAATGCCAAGATAAGGTGAAAAATTAGTCCTATTATTCATCGTCAAAATGTCTTGGCTTGGATTTATGATGTATTCATGAGAGGTGGTGTAGAAGTTATTATATCTCAAGTTTGTATCCTTGAGAGGGTGATTCAAGCCCTCTCAACTTGAGTTATGCAATGGGATTGGTCCTAGTTTTTGGGTGACCTTCAAGTGGACCAAACCTCTAGATTTTGGGATAGCTCCCAATTACAACACCTACACTAACACCTATACTACTTGATTGACTTAAAAAATGGAAATATGAAATATAATTCTAACAAAAAAATTAAAGGTGATACACCAAACATGAGTTCCTCAGCTTGATAACAATGCACTATGAAATACTAAGTTATAATTTGACTATACCATTTCAAAATAGTCCATATCACATCAATGAATTAATATGAAGGCTATGAAGGTTACAATAGCTTAGGATGATCAGCCAAGAATTAATAATATTAAACACTAATGACTTATAAATTATATAACTATAAAACCATGTATAACATTTCATATGACCTATGAAAGAATACAAGCTTACATAAAGGTATGAATAGAAGGACAAATGGAAGGAAGGACACTTACTATCACTAAAAATTCATCAAAACAACCCATACAAGATCACTATATAAAAAATGAAGATATAATATCCATATTAAATTAATTTTAATAGGAAAATATAGGACTTAATTTTGGTAAGGCTTTACCATAACCAATGTGAAGATGCACTACAAAGCCAAACAAGGTTACATATAAGAAAATGTGAGAATCAGAGAGAAAGAATAAGCATAAAATATCATAGATAAGTGAAATCTACTATGGGGTTATTTCAATTCAATAATTTGAGAAAAAAAACATTTTTAAGGTTCTCATTAAAATGTGTGCACTTGCGTAATGATGTCCTTCTTCAAACTGACATAAGAGGTTACATGGGAAATCTTGTCCTCTTTAATCTAACGCCTTCCTTCTAAAAATACACATTGGTACTTGAAATTATAGTTAAAAAGTTTTTATATAACATGTGGTATGATTGAGGAGATACTATTCCATTATTATTCAAGCTTTATAACTTCCTCTTTTATCTTCAAAAGCACATAATCTCCACTAGCTCTCTTTAGCTCAAATACAATAAATATTGGTTCTAACTTAATGAATTAAATACTTATCCATTAATCACTTCTACCTACCTTATAAAACTTGTAGCAATCCCTTTTAGTCATACACTTTATATCACTTCATTCCACACCCAAGGCTCTTAACTTCATTTCCTTGTAGCCCTTAAAATAGACAAAGATCCTTGTATAAAGCATTGTAAAAATGATCCTAGAAAAATAATAATATATTTGAGTACCCACTATTGTCTTACTACTTTTTACAAATTTTTATGACTAGAACCTAAGCAAAAGTGTACTTAATCCACCTGCTTCTCTCTCCAATTAGCCCTCAATTAGGTCTCTAGGCCTAAAAAATTGAGATTTGACTCCATTAATATATCCCATGTGTGAAAAATCAATTAAATGTATTATTAAATTTTCATTACCCCTAATCATGATTCATGTAAAATTTGAGGGTCTGAGATCTTTTATGGATGGGTAAACTAAGAAATGGCCAAAACCTAAGTTTAGATGCATATTCAAGCATGAGAAGGAATTAGAGTGGTTTTTAAAGAAATTCATAGGTTATAAAGCTTTATTATGATCTAATTATGACTATAACATGATAGGATAACTCAATAAATTTTAGGAAATCTTTCTAAGAGTGCTCTATAGGTCTACAACTAAGCCTTTTGAACAACAAAATAGTGAAATCACCCTTTTAGGCTCAAATTGTTTACTTAACTAGTTCATTTATATCACCTTAAGAGACATATAAATGTGTATAGAATTTATTATACATATACCCTAAATTCATATGCCTTTGTAACTGATTTATAGGCTTACCACAACCTTGCACACTCATAAATACGCCTATAATTGAGACTTTTGGTTTATTTTGTACATTATACCTTTAATGTGTGCCACCAAGTCTATATTTTAGGTACCCATGGAAGATATGAAAATAATTATTATAATTTAAATCCAAAATATTCCATATAAAGTCATTTAACCCCTTTTTTCTCTCATCGGGTCTGCTAAGAGGATTTAATAAGGGGTTTAGGCATTTACCATCTTAATGATGGTTCATAAATCATAGGGACTTAAACCAAGAAAAAATTCTAAAATATTTAAGTATGGATACCTCCCTTACATACCATATGATATATATCTCCCATGAAAATCATCCTTACACTTTTGATCAAAATAAAATACTCTTCGAGCTCCTTCACAAGGTTTAGAGAGACCTCTAGTCTTAAGAATGGTTCATACAAGTGTAGGGTTGAATGAGTGAAATATTAATATATGTTTGGAGTATGATACCTATTTAATCACCTCCCAAGTTTTTTTCACCAAAATTTTAATCTTCACAAAGTTGACCTCTCAGGCTAGTTGATTATGTGAGGACTAAGAGTATGGTATTGGGTATAGAATCCCTTCAAACTACAAGATTTTTGGTTTCAATCATCTTCATGACCCATAAAACCTTTTTTATCATGTTTTCTTATGATTTAATTTTAATTTTTAGTCTCATTGTGTTAAATACTTGTCTTTTTTCGTTGTAGCAAATCTATAGAGGGTTTTAGGTCTATAGGTGTATTTTGACCCTTTATCATGTCTTTTGTCTTTTCATCCTTTACCAAATAATATATCCTTATAAGAATATTTTCCATGGTTTTATATATACATAAAGGAATATCCCACTTCTCGTTCACCTGACAAGAATCCTTCCTCAATCATATCATCAAATAGACCTATAGGTCAATGTTTGGTCCTCCTGACTACAACTTGGAAATAGAACCTCACTACTAAGTCTTATCAATTTATTTTTCCAAACCAATACTAGATGGTTATTTTATGATATTTATAATATCACTATATAACCCTTGACATAATTAACATTCATAAGTTCCCTCTTGTTCTCATACATAGGCTTGTGTATGAGCATTTAGGCCTCATGTTTTCTTTGATGACATTAGTCATTTTCTAGGTTCTTTTGTCATTGTATATAGGTGTTTATACTAGTTTTTTGATCTTTTTAAATAATTTTAAGGATTAAATACCATCATTTTTAGCTTCACACACTCCCTTTCATGATATGTTTTAACTTTTGGTTGAGAATGTGAACCTACAAGTCTATAGACCTGTAGGTCTAGGTCTACATTTGCTTTTGATTAGGATATTGAAAACATGTTTCTTGAGTCTTTATAACTCCATAGATATATCATGCACATGTAATTTTATCTCTCTTTACATTAATAGGTTTTTGGACCTCCTTCAGACACTCTACAATTCAAATTTTGCTCGATTTTGTATACGTAGGCCTATAGCTGAGGTCACTTCATTTATGAGAGTCATGTATGAAGATTGGAAATTATGCATTCATCCATGTTATTCAAAATATTTTTATAGGATTTTTTAAGGCTAGATTTGTGTTTGTAAGTTGACACCACGTCCCTATCAGGCATATACATTTCTAGTATGAGGTTTATGAACCATAAATGTCCACCTACAAGTCTATAGACATGTGGGTGGACAAAACCTATCTTAGTCCTATTTGAGAGCATGTTTTGGATCTTTCCTCAATTATAGTGACTTAATTATTATCCATTGATATTTTACACATCAATTTTGACCTCTCAATTTCCACTTAAGACAAATTTTGGCAATCAGGCCTATAGGAGGCCATCCATCTACTACACCATGCTTCAATAAACCATGCCACCATGGGTTGTCTTCAAGGAAACCATATTTAAAGGTTAAGGCACATGGACTAACTAAAATTTAGATTTATATCATGATTGATAAATAAAATTTATAGCTTTTGGATATGACAACACTCAATATCTAATCAAAACATGTTTGTAGTTGGGATGGTAATGTTCAAACCATACATGAGGAACTAATTTATTTGATAAATACATATTATTAATATGAAATAATTGATTAAATTTACATTAAAATGGTCCATTTTATCCTTTAAATCACCTCATAATAACCATTTTCTTCCATCAAACTTTGAAGTTAAGAAATAGCGACAAACCTAGACCCTATCTAGATGACTAAGATATTGTGAGCCCCTTACACTCTTAGCAATTTCTCATAGAGTTAAGGGGATTAAATAGAAAACCAATTCCAAAAAATTTAATGTCATAGTTAACCCATACTATTCCCAATTTATGATATTATAACTCTCTCTCTCTCTCCTACTTGTAACAACTACAAATTAAATTGCCTTCTAGAGCTACCAAGGAGAGCAATGGGAAATGTGAATAGTTTTTATCCTATTTGAGTTTTAAACCTCATAAAATGTATGGATCTAAACCTTTACAAACTATATGAATTTTAATGAGTGTTTTTAAGTGGGTTTCCCTCTACAACCTGTACATATGATTTAAAATTTTTAAGAATATTAGTGTATTATTCCTAATTTATTTAAGGGTCTAAAGTAATAAAATTAGTAAATAAATATGCAATAATTAAGATATTAATTTGTATAATTTGATTATAATTTTAACATTTCCAAAAATATTAATAAGGGAGAGAAAATAAGACTTAGCTAGAAACTGACTGAGATGACTGTTGTAGGGTTTGAAATTCACTATAGAGGACTAAGACACTATCACAAATTAGGATCTAGAATTCATTTTATGATTGGATAGGAGCATAAAAATAAGACACCCTAGGTTCTAGTGCTATAGTCCTCTTCTACTACTATTGTTTAGGAGATCTAAGATTTTTGGGTTTTATTCATTGTGTTTGTGTGAGTCTACCTAGGAAATTTTGACTATTGGATGTCTATAGAACTCCTTATAGAGCTGATTTAGTATTCAAACCATATAATCCATTGTAATTTGAAAAAAATTGGGAAAGAGGGGGGGTTAGTGTGTGTAATATGTAATGAACATGTATCCACCCCTTATGTGGGCACATTACCTAGTACCAATACTCTAAAGAGGGATCAAGCCATATATAATTCTCCCACTTGATGTGCTTTGTGAAATTATGTGTATGAAGATACAAATTCTAAAATAGGCATGCTTGAACTGGCTAAGGATTGGTGTAAGTATTTGGATAATCTTTTAAATTTATTGGTTGGATATATATAGAGAATAGGGAAGATTACCTTAGTGGTTTTGCTTGTATTATTATTTTCTTTGTGATAATTTCCAACCCCTTCTAAATGAAATTTGAATGGGATTTATATGGATCTATTGGTCACTGGTTGAATGTGATTGCATTATTCTAACAAGAAGAGGGATAAGGAAAAAAAACTAACTATTGGAGGTAAAAATGTGCGTAGATAGGATCACTTAAAGTGGACACTAGAGGGTCCAATGTTATAGTCCAAGTTGGGCACTATAGTCCTAAGCTAATAAGACCTATGAGATATATTTGTCATGGAAAGAGTAGTCTAGATGAGTTGGGATCAGGTTTGGAAGGTTATGGATTACTGAAAATCAGTGAAAAGAATCCTATTAGGGTCATGAGATCAAGCAAGTGGGACATATGGGTTAGGTGTCATTAGCCACACTCAAATTACCATTTTCACATTTTATATAACTATGTTTATCCCCCCTTTATTAAAGTGATGTAATAAAGAAAAAATACTAGGATAAAGGAAAATATAAAGTATACCTAAACTTACCTGTAAGGGTGAATCCCATGAAGCTATGTGATGTTGGGTGTGCATAGAGAGAGCACACTATGAAGTATAAATCTAAAAGATAAAATAAAGAGTAGATAAATTATTACTAGATACATTATTTTTAAAATAAGAATTTATAAAACTAGGTAAGAGAGAGAGGAAGAAAAAGGAATGAATAAACCTCATTAGGTACATGAACCAATACAAAACCTATTATGATGCTGAGTGATGTTGAGTAATGCTAGATGATGTTATAATAAGAGTAAATCATGAACAAAGCTGAGTGCTCAATTCCTTGAAAGTGGATCAAGAATGCAAAGGCTGGCCCTTTGGCTCCATCATTTCCCACTAAGTGAAGCTAGGTGATTATGCATGTGATAATCAATGTTTGGACTATGTGTCCAATCCCTTTGAATAGGTGGCTAAAGAATACAATGCTATCTAGTCCTTTGGATCCATCATTGCATTATGAAGTAAAGATGTGAACTAATATCAGTATAAATGTGTGTCATATGGGATGGCTCCTGAAGCCCATGAATGTACCATAATTTGACAATGTTGGCATGGATAGTCAAATGTATGCTAGAAACTAGGCCACACTTGGCCACTTTGAAAGATGGAGATTATGTTTGTATGAAATCCACTCTGAAACTAGTGTACTAGGGTTATATGAAAGCCACTCTAAAATTTGTAAGTTGGCTTGTATGAAATCCACTCCAAAATGATGCTAACCACCTCTAGATGAAATAAGGCACATAATTTCTATGAATGCCTAGGTAATTTATTCAACTTGGAAATAAATAAACAAATATGCCATGTACATTGCTGCCAATCACTGGTGTCTAAAACATGGATTCTAATCTAGAAGTTATACCAATTGTCATATCTAAAACTAGAAGAAAGAGTCATCATGCCACATATTATGCCCTCTATATATATATTCTCTAAGAAAAAGTGTACTAAAAACTATTGATTATGAACTGGTCTAAATGTGCAAAAATGTAATTTAACCTACTTTTTTGCCTACTTTTAAGAAGTCTAGTTTTTTTGCTATTTGGATAAGAGTGCCAAAAGTGGACACTAGAGGGTCTAGCACTGTAGTCCAATCTTGGTGCTATTGTCCTAGGCTAAATTTGGTAACTATTCTAACATTTTCACTATCTTCTTGATCTATTCTATTTGGTTTGATGTCTAGTTGTTATTCTGGATGTTCTAAAAACTACTTTTCAACCATTAGGAGCTCTAATCTCTATGACAAAACCCCTATTTATTTCCCCCTCTTGTAAGGGTAGGAATGAAGACCCTATAGTGACTAGCCTCAAAATAAAGAGCCCTAAAAGTATGTTATGTTGCAAAAATACATGATATAGCAATGATAATCGACAAGATATCTCAATATATAACATTGTTTGTAATGAGAACTTGTTAGATCAACAAGGGGATTCCTAGATAGATATAACAATGTAATAACAATATGAAAAGTATAAAATTGAAATTGGAAGTTTGGTTAATTTTTAGTTATTTGCTTTTAAAGAGGGATGGAGTATGACACCCATCATGGCATCGAAGAAAACAAAATAGTACATGATGTGGAGCATAGAATTGTAAATAATGAGATGCAAACAAACACACAAGGCAAGAATAAATAAGTATAAAAGAGTGGCCAAGGGGCCAAGAAAATAAGGGATATGGGCACATGTCACTCAAACTAGAAATCAAGCATACAAGGCATGTTCAAATTTCACATATACATATAATTGAAACAATCAAGGTTGGCATGAGGGCCACAAGCACATAGAAGAGTAAGAGCAAAATACATTGGTAAATGTCATAAGTCAAACACAAGAATAGAAGTAAAGGACATTGTAAAATATCCTAAGGCGCATACAAGAGACAAATAAGAACTGAGAAATTCAATCACATCTAGTTACACAAAGCAAGAAAGGAAAACATGTAATATACTAGAAATCCAATCGTATCTAGATAATCAAAGTAAGAAGTGAAAGTATGTAAAACATGTAGTACAATACTAGGTATATGCTAAAAAATACACAAGTGTTATATATTAGTGAGTTTCAATAGAGTAATCTATGTAAGCTAGTAATTAATGTATATCAATATGATAACTAGAGTGTGTGGTGTAAGAATGACATAACCTAGATGGTATAGTTATATATAATATGCCCCCAGTGGGTATGTATATCAATGTGTGTCTCAAATGTAAAATCAGGATGCCCTCTCAATGGGTAGAGTGAAACAATCAAAGATCTAGATGTCATTACACACACTCAAACAAGATCAATTAAAGCATGGTAATGTAGATAAATTGACAAATAGTAGCATGGAATAATAAATGTATGTCTAGCATGGTATTAAAAATATAAAGTATGGATAATGCATACAATAGAAATATTTTTGATGTTTTTGAAGTTATTTGAATGTTTTTGTGTCTTTAAAATGTTATATTATTTTAGTATTGTTTTTGAAATAAGCTTTCTATAATCAATCATAAGGAGAATATGTAAAATAAAATGAAAAGAAATTATGTACAATAAATAATTAGGATAATATGTACAAGAAATTTAAAATAAGATATATAAAATCAAGCTAAAATATTATGTATAAGAAAACTAAGAAATTATGTACAAGGAATACTGAGAAGAAATGATACTAACTGATGAGTCTCATGGGAGACTCCCTATAATGGTGTCCTATATCAAACAAGGAATCATGTGTGATTGTGAAGCATGAGGGAATGGTTTTTAAAGACCCTAAATATTTTTATTCATTATCAGTATCTTGGAAATCATAATAAATTGTATTATTCCACTCATCATTATCATCTTGATTTTAAACTAATGGAATGATAGTGTTGACTTTTGTTGTATATGGATATTTCCCTTTGATAAATTGTGTTTTTGAATGATTTTCCTTATGATGTTTAATAAATCCCAAACCTTAGTGACAAACAATATCAACTGCTAAAATAGGAGTAGTGATGCCTTGAGCTTGCTTGCCCAACCCTTGACCTTGATAATCAAACTGTTGTAGATTATTTTGACCAAACCCATCCTACTTTGAAAGTTGAGTCTCATTTTGGAGAGGTATATTTGCATATTTTTTGTGCTTTACCTATGCTTATGGTACTATTTGTTCCTCTAAATTTGCTTTTTGATCCTTTATTATTCTAAGTTATGCTTTGGTAACCACTTTTGTATTGTTTTTGAATTTGACCCTTTGTGAATGTGTTCCTATGTCACTATGGATTTCTTGAATTATTTAACTTTTAGAGGGTCCTCATTAGTAATTATCTATTATATATGTTTATTCAAATCCAAACATGAATATGTGTGATGCCTGTGCATTCTATGATATGCATGATAATATTTGGATCTTCTCACTAGATGTAGAGGAGGTAGTTTGATAAACTTAAATTTAATCATTTCCCTTAGTAACTCACTTGAACTTTTATTTTATCTTTTAATTATTTTTTAATCACTATATGTAAAGTTACTTTGTTATGATTTTCTGCGTTGATATGTAACATTACTTCTAACCAATTGACTAGGTGATGCTGCATGTACATGATTGGCACTAGAATGCCTTTGAGGCTTTTGTATTATAATATAATTTTCCAATATGTCATGTAATACCTGATTTTACATTTGTAAATATAAAATTAAATTTATCATATTGGCAATTTTATCCCTTAGAGTCTCACAAGTGCAAACCCTAGTTGCTTTCAATTAAACATGTAACAACATACGTTGAAGAGGATTTGAAGAAGCTATAGGCTGAATGTATGCATTAGTAACATTAGTATAGGTTGTATCAAATTTTATAGGGGTGATAACATGTACTTGGTTATATGGAAATTATTTATCACCCTCTTGAGGAAGAGGAGAAGGAAATTATATCCTATGCATAAAATATGACATTAAAACTTGACAGATGGTTGTTAGCATATGAAATGGATCCTCTAATTATGTAAGAATTTTATTTTTAATTTAATTACACATAATAGAGATATATAATGTTAAATAATTAATTAGAGTTATAAGTTGTATAGCAATACGATTATAAAGAATATTCCACATGAGAGATAACAAATAAGGGATAGAGAGCATGGAATTTTGAAATAATGTATAAATTTTTTTGGCATGTACTATGACATTTCTAATGTGTTTAACGTGATAAAATATAAAAAATTTCCATATGAGAGATAGAAATCAAGAGATGAAACCTTGTATTAAAGACAAGTAAACTCTACTTTGAAGGAGAGGTATCTTATTATGCTTAACAATGACTTTATTAATATCTTCCCATATTATGAAAATTAGGCATGAAAATCAAAGAATGAAGTTTTGTATTATCATATGGTAAACTTTGTCATTAATGTACATGATAGGACCAAGTATGGTCTCCTTATAATTTGATTAAAATGTAAGAAATATTTGAAAATAAGTGAGATCCATCTTTGAAATCTTATTTTAGATGTAAAGTGATACCTCAAAAAACAAATAGGACCTATTACATGAAACTAGGGTTTTGAAGGAAATTATTTTTAAAATTACTAATAAATTTTAAATTTTGATGCAAATTTCTTATTTAAATATGCAAGTAAAAAATTTGAAAAATATATGAAAAATACTAGGAAAATACTGGGACCTAGTATGGGAAACTAGGGTTTTAAAGAAAATCATTTTAAAATTACTAAGAAATTTTAAATTTTAATTCTAATTTTATAATTTATTAGGTAGGTAAAAAAATTAGAAAAATATATGAAAAATATAGGGAAAATATTGGGACCTAGTATGGGAAACTAGGGTTTGAAAAAAAAATGATTTTAAAATTACTATAAAATTTCACAATTTAATGCTAATTATGATTTTATTATGTAGCTAAAAAATTATAAAAATATAGGAAAACTTAGTAGGAAATTTATCCTAGTGTTTCTAGGGGTTTTATGCACAAACAAAGTTAGGTTCAGTAAATAATTTAATAGTTTTGGGAATATTGGTGTATTATGCCTAATTTATTTAAGGGTCTAGAGTAATAAAACTAGTAAATAAATATTAAATAATTAAGCTACTAATTTGTATAATTTGACTATAACTTTAACCTTTCCAAAAATAGTAACAAGGGAGAGAAAATAAGACTTAACTAGAAACTGACTGAGATGGTTGTTGTAGGGTCTGAAATTCACTATGTAGGACTAGGACACTATCACATATCAGGATCTAGACTTTGTTTTATGATTGGATAGGAGTGAGAAAATAGGACACCCTAGGGTCCATTGCAATAGTCTTATTTTACCACTATTTTCTAAGTGATTTGAGCTAACTGTGTTTTGTTTATTGTGTCTGTGTGAGCCTACGTATGAAATTTTAACTATTGGATGTCCATAGAACTATTTATATAGCTGATTTATTCTTAAAACCCTAGACTCCATTTTTATTTGAAAAAAATTGGGAAAGAGGGGGGGTTAGTATGTGTAAGATGCACTGAACATGTGTCCACACCCCTTATGTGGGTACATTTCCTACATACCAATACTTTGAAGAGGGATAAAGACATATGTAGTTCTCCCACTTGATGTGCTTTATGTAATTATGTGTATGAAGATTCAAATGTTAAAACTAGGTGTGCTTGAGATAGCTAAGGACTAGTGCAAGGATTTAGATAACCTTATAATTATATTGACTGGCTATATGCAAAGAATAGGGAAGATTGTCTTAGTGGTTTTATTTGTATTCTTGATTAATTTGTGATAATTAACAACCCATTATAAATGAACTTTCAATGGGATTTTATATGGATATGTTGGTCATGGGTTGAATGTGATCACATTAGGCTAAAAATAAGAAGGATAAGAACTGAAAGGAATTGACCATTGGAGGAAAAAATGCACTTGATTAGGAGCAATAAAAGTGGATAGTAGAGAGCCCAGTGTTATAATCCAAGTTGGGTGCTATAGTCTTGAGCTAATGAAACCTAGGGAGATATATTAGTCATGGAAAGTGTAGTCTAGCTAAATTAGGATCAGGTCTAGAAGGCTAAAGATGATTGGGAATCAGTGAAAACAATTCTATGAGGGTCATGAGAGTAAGTGAGTGGGACCTATGGGTTGGGTGTCATTAGCCACACTCAAGTTACCAATTTTCACATTTTATATGACTATAATAGACTTATTGAAAACCACCATTTTTTACTTGAGAACTATCATTTTATACAATAAAAATTAACTAAAATGGATCAACAAGTGTTCTCTAAACTTCTTGACACCTATACAAATGTGAGATTATGTGTTAGTCATTCCCTTCTTCTACAAACCTACCACCTTCTTACTATATTCCCTTCTTAGACATTAAAAATGATCAAAAAAGTGTGTCAAAGTGAGTTACAACATTAGAAATGGATTTTAACTTCATTTAATGTACTTGTATATACCATGAGACACATTAAATAACTTTGAATTGGACTACATGGTATGACAAATATCTCTCAAACTTTAACCCTCTTTGAGCCCCTTTGACCAAGACACATTATGACTATAAAATCATGATATTAGGAAGACACTTACCTTAAACTTGTCAAAAAATACCTTAAATAACTCTAACCATGCCTTATGAAGGATTTTCAAGCTTGAAAACCAAGTTAAAGTCTTTACAAGATTACTTTTTTGTTAAATTAGTCTTTGGTAGCCAAAATTTGGCTAACATCTTTGGCGACCTCTTGGGAATGCATGCTTGTAATTCATTTATAATATTGGATTATAAGATTAATTATGATATGGATTCATGACTAAAACCTAACTTGAATCAAACTAATAATAAGACTTGGAAATAACCTTGAAACCAGCTGGACTATAAAAACACAAGACAGGCCACCACACCACACATGTGTCATAAGACACTTGGAGGAAAGACAACACAAATAAAAAATACACACACTTATTCTTGAAACACTTAGGTAACATAAATATTTACTCTAATATTTATAAATTTGTAAAACTAACCTCAATAGTATGGCTTCAAGTATATCCCATTGACTAGGATACTCAACTCTTTATTGAGTCTTACAGTCTAAAATCATTGTGTTATTTGAAAGCAATGATAACATAGGGTCCACTCCATAATGCATCAAACTTAGTATGTTTACCATTATTATCTATATCATCATCCCACTTTAAGATAATATCTCCTTATTGATATGTTCTTGCTATAGCTCTCTTGTCAAAGTTTTTTTCATTTTTGCTTGGTGACATTCAATGGTGTGCATAGCATGATTTATTACTTCCTTTAAGGCCATTTTATCTTCCAATATTATATCCATAATATTATTATCCATTATCTCAATCTAATGTCCTGAATCAATAACTAATAACTCAAGTGAAATGGGCATCTTGGCTTCTCTCTCATAGACAAGCATATAGGGCGAGTTACCTATTGTAGCATAGAATTACACCCTTTTGAGAGGTTTATTCAATCTCTCTCACTCTTACATACAAAATGGGATCTACCCTAGGATATGGGTATCCTATGATGGGTTTGAACCTCTAGAGAAGGTTGGTTCTTCTTGGTAGCTCACCTAAACTACTAATTCTACTTGGAAAAGTAATAGAAGATTTACAAGGGATAACTAAGAACACAAACAAGGTGATGTACCAAACTTAATGACACTCTAAATTACATGAAACTAATACTAAGGCAACTCAAAAATAACCCTCACTCACAAAATATCTTAAACTGGTCAATTTGCATCTATATTTCTAAAACTAGTCCCACTAGATAAGAGATGAAGCATGGAGGAATATCAAAATCAAAGTATACCTTCATTAATGAACAAAAAAACACAAGTTCAAACCTACAATAATGGTGGAATACCTAATAAAAGGAATGAAAGAAAGACAATTACCAAGGAAGAACACCTCTCCACAAAGCAATCATACACAAATTGACTAGAGCACTAGGTGTAAACAAGAGATAGGTAAAATAAATTGTCTTATTACTTTAAAAAGATGTTTTTTATAAATTTTAATAGGGTTTTGCCTTTTCAAATGATAATATATCTTAAAAATGGAGAAGAAAAGGGATATATAAGAGAAAAGGGAAGGGAGAGGAGAAGAAATCTCTCATAATTAAATAAATGTAACTAAACCATCTTTCAAGGAGTTTCAAAAACATTCAAATTACTTAAGCATTGATCCTCTCTTAGCATATTTAACCTTCTAAGGTCAAAAAGGTCTTCAAGCTCTACCATTGGCCTAAAACGGCACTAGAGGACAAACATTCTTTGAGTAAAATGATTTCACACTCTACTAACTTTGAGAAAAGTATTAAAAGATCAATAAGCCTTATTTAATGCTCCAATTTGATCCTCAACTCCCCAAACTCCACCACTTGACTTCTCCACCCCATTTCACTTAGTTTCTAGAAGTTATTTGATAACATGGTTAGTAATATTGGCATTTGATACTTTCACTAACCTTGAAGGTTAATTTTGATGTTTTATTTTGTTCCCACTCATATTTGCTCCTCCAACCTAAAAAAACACCATGTAACCTGTAAATATCATAGACTCCATTGATGGAGGTCTTCAAGCTCAAGCCACCTTCAACTAGTTGTTCCAAAACCTACTCCCAAGGCCATTTGTCACCATGAGAGCCACTTTTAGACCTATATAAGGCTTAAATACATCCATAACATTCTTAGTAGGAAGAAAATGAAGATTTAGGCTACCTTTAAGAGCTACACCAATGGTAGAAATCTCCATTAAACCTACAACCATTCACAAATTATTAGAAAACTTGGGTTTCTAAACTTTGAGCTTAGCAAGGCACTGTACAAACCCCTAGGAATGGATCCAAGAGCTAGTAATGGTGATTCAAGTCTCATAATGCTTTTTCCATACATTTATACCATTTCTTTCTTTGGAGACCCACAAAAATAAGAATTTTAGGCCATTTTGGGATTCCTAAGAACCCACACAATATTATATATATATATATATAATAGATAAAAAATTATATATAGAGTATCCTAAATTCTCATGTGGTTTCAAATTGATTCCAAGTCATTTCATGGGACTATGAGTTCAAAAACTCAAAACTGGTCAAAATAGGGTCTTTGGTAGCTCAGACAGACCTACCTTCTTAATGGTCATTCATAAAATATATACCTCCATTACATAACTTATTTACATTAATATTTATTCCATATAACTCTTCAAATTTCTTAAGAATCTTGGGTTACAATGCCAAAGGTGTGAAAAGATCTGAATGCAAAAACTTTGTGTGTGGGGTTTTGCATACATTATGGACCTTTTAACAGTCTTAACAATAGGTCATAAACATCATACCATAAAAAAAATTTATTTATTTAAATTAAATATTGGTACTAAAAACATACTAAAATTATTTTTTCCAATTCCTTATGGGGTGAAAGATATGAGTTCTTGATCAGGTGGGTTGAATGAGTGTCTTAGACTACATAGTTCAAATTTATCCTTAAGTACCAAATTGATATTTTATCGTGATATCATTTTCTTTTAAAAAAAATCAATTATACCTATAAAATCCTCTTAAAAATATTCATGAAGTCATATTTTCTTGATAGAGTTTCAAAGTGTCTTCATGTGGTGTATGCCTTATAGGCCTAAAGACTAGCTTTAGGCCTAAAACTGAGTTCTGATGTTCAAAAAAAATATAGGTGATAATAATATTTATAACTCATAAAATAATCTCATTTAAATTTTTCTATATCCCTTGAGACCTCATTTTACTACCTAAGCTTCACTTTATCCCCATAGTTTTTTAAGATTGCCTTAGGGTTTATTTGTAATTGAGCATGTGTAATCCCTATAGCTAGGTTTGATGCTCTTTATTGTATCACCTAATATTACCTCTCATAAAAATATTATTTTATTCTTAGATATATGATCAATCATTTTTTATCAAACTCAAACAACCTCTAGATATAATCCAAACTCTCAATTTGTATGCTCAAACTACCTATAGGCTTTGTTTTTCAATTAGTCCTCAAGTGTTTTTAATTTGAAAACTTGATTTTGATCAATATAATAATTTTTTTTAATACTTATCACCTTAAGTTTCTTCATAAAAACCTCTCATTAGGTCAAACATTTTTTCAAACCTTGAAACCCTCCAAGAAGGTCTCTTAGCTCCTTCTTTGACTATCATGAGACAAGTAGTTGACTATGTTAAAAAAATGATCACTTACACCTTTGGTATTATTTTCAAGATGTTATGGTAGAATTTATCAAGTTATAATTTTTATTTGTACTGAATATTTAGGTTTTATTTGACCTGTAGATGCTTCAAAGTCACCATATCCTCTAAGAGAGGCTTCCAACATTGATTATGTGTGTAGGCATTCAAGACTGTGTTTTCATGCTTTTATATTTATCTTTAGGTATAATAATACTGAATAGGATTTAATGTGGATAAAAAATCCCTCTCTAAATCTCTCTTACCCTTCATTTATCACTTCTTTGATCATGATTTCCACCCCTAAAAAACTCTTCTTCAAGAATCCGCTTATGATATGATTTTCATGACAGTGGTGTGGGTGGTTTTGATGAGATTGGAAATGTTTGGTAAAAATACTATTATACCCTTAGTGATTTTAAGACACCTTAAGTCACTTAAAACCTCCCTCTCATCCTCTTCCCTAAGCATATTTACTTTTCTTGCATTTTCTTAAGCCTTACATAGTCCTAATTCCATACAATTAGCCTATGTAGTGATTTCATGAGATGATAATACCTTTTATGAACTTTGATAAAAGTTTGGAAAATTTCAATTTATCATTTTACTTCCATAGGATACCTCACAATTTTAACCTTTAATGGAAATTATCTTGTATTGCACCTTGAGAGAATGTGATTGTGTCAATGAAATTGTTATTTGTATGGCTATAGGCATTGATTCAAGGTTAAATTGATTATATACTTGCTTGGACTTTGAACCTCATCATCCTATGACCTAATTCACATCATAATTTCCTTTTAAAATTTCCATTGAACATGAAAGTCTATCATTAGACCATTTTTTTATCATCTCTTCTTGCTTTTAAGTAGACCTATGTCTAGAAGGTTTTAGGTGGGCATTTTATAGTTTGACCTTGACTATAGCTTAGCTTGGAGTAATCATTTATGGTCATGACCTCATTTACATTATAACTTATTCCTATGAATCCTTAATGTGACGTATTTCATTATACCACCTATGTTCTCTTCCTCTGATCAAAATTGGAAATAGGATTGTGTTTGTGAGAATGTTAGAGGTGAACATCCATATGGTGAATAACTATGTCATTATGCAAATTTTAAGCTCATGGATTTATATAAACTCCTCAAACAATTCAATATGACTCTCAAGACTAGTTATTAACCTCATATATCTTCAAGGCATAACAACACCAATCTCACAATCTTGATATGACTTAAGTTTGCATACTCCAAAAGCCTTTTAACCCTACTATAAGTGTTTATCTTAAGAAAGCATGACCTAAATTTAGTTTAATACATACAAAGGTGTGATTTTTAAAAAGTCTCATAACTTTAATCCTATAAATTATATTCTTCAAGTCATTTATCCATCTTTTAAATCATACCTTTCCTCTTAATAGCCTTGACTATGATCAAAATCTAGACATTGTACAGACTAAGCATAGATTTTATGTCTTGAAACAAACTACCAAACCTCCAAAGTCTCCCTAATGTTTATGCCTTGATTTAAATTCTTCAATAAGTCCAAATATCTTCTCATACCCTGTATTTGACTTAATATTGTATCTTTGATCTCACTCTTTGCTATCATGGCTATAGGTAGAGATCCCATGTTACTTGTACAGACTGAGAAAATATTTTAGATGCTTTTAATTTGAGGAAAGATGTTCAACAAAAATATTATGAAGTTCCTCTCTTGAAGAGATTTCAAACCTTAGTCCTCAATCCATATAACTTTCATGAACCTGACCTTGATAAGACTACAAATGTCCTTTAATCATGGTTGTAGATTATTATTGTATGGATTATGTACAAGCTTAGACCTTGAGAAGGTCATAAAATAATGTTTATGAACTTTATCCTTCACTTTAGTTTGAATATTGATAATATATTTACACATTATTCATGCATAATATTTACTTCTAGTGTTCTCAAGTCAAAATCTTCATGAAACACAACTTGACTGAGTTCCCTTAGTTGTAGGTGGAGATTTTCATCTCTTTACCACTATTTTAAGGTCTATTAGCCACACTTGCATGAACATGAAGCTTATTAAACACCCTTGACTCTTTATTAATAGTGTTTTAATGAGGTGAAATTAGGTGTAAGGTAGTGATATGCTAATGGATCATGGAGATGATAATGGTGATGGAGTAAAAAGCATGAAATAGTGAGGAATGATAGTGACAAGACAATGTAGAAGGATGAAACAAGATGGAGGTGATTAAGAGCATGAAGAGTTTATGTTGGCACCATATTGATGGTATTAATGAGGAATATGAATACCCTCTATAATATATATCAATTTTGAGACCTTTGATCAAGTTATATGGTGCTAAAATGAAACTTAGGAGTCTGATAATAACCTTAACATATATTCAGAAACCTTAAAATTTACTAAATTGTGACTCCAATGGAGATGTTGAGAGCACATGGATGGATTTATTTCCATGGATAGTTAAATAAAATTTTGAGAATATTTAATGAGGCACATATAACATGAAGGATACCCCTACAAATAATAATCCAACAATTCTTGGAACTCTTTCTCTCTCCTAGACCATACAAACTCTCTCTATATGCTTGATTGTGCATCAACTCAGGCCCTTATATAGAATGAGTCAAATTTTTAGGATGCTTGGAGGGATTTAATAGCTTAAAATATGTAAATTAATCCTAAAACATTAATTCAATTGTCTCCATTAGTCTCAACAACCTCACTTGAAGGTCAAATTCTCTGAAAGTTTCCACTCATTATTTTGCCCACTTCTTGGGCTTATGATGCTTATTTAGGATAACTATAAATATATAGTTTTATATATCATAAAGTAAATTATGGGCACAAAAAAAATTATAAAACTTAAAGGACACTAAAACAGACCTCCATGTCAAATTTCAAGTTATTTAATTGAGTAGAACACAAAAAAATCATCTTTTGGGGTTGCCTCAACTTGCCTTGTCAAATTTTTGAGCATGTGTAGGTATGATTTTTTCCATTTTATAGAGTTTATGAGGTAAAAATACATAATTATTTTTTAATTATTACCTTTAGGTACCCCCATAACAATTAAAATCACTATTTTTCCATTATCAATTAGTAAAAACATCTAGAATCACCAATATAAACCTAATACACACTCAGAAAATGAGAACTACAACACATAGGGAGCACAAAATAGGTGAATATTTAGATTTAAAATGTATAAATACATAATTTTTTTTAATATTTAAATATTCATACAACCTATCCAATCATTATATTCAATCATTGAATCCTTTAAGATCTTCAAAAATGCCTTTTTCGACTGTCTACATTTGCATGCCAAAATCCTAAGTTTGGCCAACTTGCTTTTTTATTCATTTTGCCTTGAAATTTTTATTGTGATAACTATAACTAGGTGTTTTAATACTTAAAATAACCCTAAAATTCCTCATTAACACTCACATTATTTTAAAACCATCCATCATACCTTATAGCCCTCTGAGAAGCTTGCCTAACTCCATGTTGATTGCCAACAAACAAGAATAAGATTGTGATAAAATAGAGGATAATTACACTATTAGTGTGACAAAAACAAGATTTTTAAACTTATAAACACTCATTAACATTGCCTCTACCAATTTGAATATATGTAGTATGCCTATAGAGTCATTAAAATTCATTTTTCTCAAAACTAGCTAGTAGGTTGCCTAAGTGAATGACTTAGAGAGTGCCTCAGGTCTGTAACAAAAAAATGGATGCTTACCTTATTATTTGGGACAAATATATAACATATAGTAATATTTTGGGTCATGATGACCCTCTATAACAAATTTTGAGGTTAGATACCTCTATAGCATTTTTAACCCTTCAATTTTCCCAAACTAGCCCTCAAGCTTAGGACTATGTGTGGGCATTTCAAATATAACCTTGATTGTAGATCTTGCTTGGAAATTTAATCTTAATACCCTAAAATTATTAATTATTTTATCTAATTTTTAAATTTATTTAAAATCACCTTTAATGGACCTTCATGATCAAAAAACCCGTAAGTCATAATAATTATCTCTTTCTCATGACACAAACCATGATGAGAAACTTGAACAAGCTATATATAGGTCTTAATATTGATTGTGTATTTGAGAGAAGAGAGGTTCAAAGATCATGATTATTTTTATAAACCTTTATTATTATGTCCTTACCTTGAATTTGTGTTTAAAAAAATCCATTATCTTATCAATAACCTTGAATCCACCTTTGACTCCATACCAATGCCACTGTCTGAGCCCCAAAAAGGGTGGTTGTAGGTGGCTATTTAGTCAGTGTTAGCTATGTTACCTTTAAATTTAACTTCTTTAAAATAAAAATATTCAAACCATTTAAGATACTCTTAAAACATAAACATAAAACCTCATAGATGCTAGAGACATGACACTCTTTTACATAGCTTTGGTCATTGTTGAGTATTGACATACTTTAACTCCTTCAAACCCTACCATAGGTGGTGATTATTGTTTATAAACCCTTGTATGTGTACATGTATTCAAGATAGATGAATTCCATTCATTTTATTGAAATAAGGTCATTATGTGTATCCCTATCTACCTTTTATACCATTTTACAATCTTCATTCTCATATATATACTAGAAGTCACTTGAAATTACCTCAAGATTTATTTTAGGACTAAGAAGCACCATATAGTACTAAGTGTTTCTAGTCAACACTAAACTAAGTTGAAACACTAAATGATCATCATTATCCCTTAATTAAATAACTCATATCTTACTTTGGCATGTTATTCTCTAGGCCTATATTGTAGTGGGAGTGATTATACCAACCCAAACCTCAAATATCTCCACCATGGAATGATACTATGTAGAAACAAAACACAACTTCAAAGAAACTAAGGTAAAGTTACATATTTGTCATTAGATTTAAATCTATATTTAATAGATGTTGTTGAAGGTTCTAGAGAAATTAATTATTACCATAAATACATAATATACATTCCTATACCATCATGGGAACCTTTCATGGGATCAACCAACTCCAAATTCTATTGATATTCTACCTTAGACTTCTGCAACTAGGCTTAGTTGTAGCCATCTTTGTCCATAGTCAGTTTGTATATTGCAATGAGGCATGTATGTGTAGTATTTTATGCATGGTTTAAAACATGTAATTTAAGTGGGTCTACGGTGAACACTAGGTATTTCATGGACTATGAGATCCATTATAACATGAATATCCTACAAAAAACACTCCAAGCTCCTGCAATTAACTGTTTCAAACTGTGAACATGTTAATCATCCCTTCAAGACTTCAACCTATCTTCATAGGGATGATTTATACCATTAAATTGAGGTAATATTAGTAATTAAATTATTATAAATATATTAAGATATTACCTTTGATTTTAAGGCCCATTTTTAGGCATACAAGTCTTGTAATTTTATGGAACATAACCTGTATGCTAGTAATGGAGTCTCTTACCAGCAAAGAAGGATATTTTCAATTTGGAGGCTCAATAATACATTAATTAATTAATTATATGTTTTAAGGCTTAAAAATTGAATACATATCATTATAATATTGAAAAAAATTATTATAAACTCAAATTTTACTTCTAAACTGACCCAAAAGACCATTCACAAAGATAGTGTAGGAAATAAGTTTTATGCTATAAGTACCTTCTGAGAATTAATTACCTAATGAAAAAAAGTTTAAAAGGTCTTATTTTTCCCTCAAATAACTCTCATAAAATCATTATTTCTCAATTAATTATGAATTAGAGAACTAGAGGAAAACTTGGACCCTATCTGAATGAATAGGCCATCTAGACACCTATGCACTGTTAGTGATTATTCATAAATATGGAGGGATGAACTAGAAATACAATTACACAAAGTGGAAGGAAACTAGGGTACCTATAATTTAGCAATATATTATATACCAACTCCCTTTATCCTAATTTTAATGAGTGTAAACATGAGGCCCTCCTAAAGCTATCCAAGACTGCATCAAATTGGTTTTTCCTTAACATGAAGAACCAGAAGCCTATATAAGAAATAAAAAACTTTTAAAATTATTTTTATAATTTAAGTGACCTTTCCTTCATTCTATAAACCTCATGAAGTTCTTGAATCTCTATTAATGTCATAAAACCTATTTCATGCCTAGTTTGTAGCTAATAGGTTTTCCTTCCCTCTGATGGTTCTTATGAGTAGATATGATTTTAGAGGCATAATATGATATATTAAATAAACCATGTATTATTTAATATGATATTTGAGATATTTTATTAATTAATACCTTTAAAAACCTATTTAACCAAGGCTTTAAAAGGCTAAAAATGCATCTTTTGCTCCCAAACTCCTCTTCTCCACTCCAAATGACATGAAATGGCCTTGAACATGTCTAAATAAGGGTAAAATGACATAATTAGTTGTAATTAAGTCAAAATAAATTTGAATTATCCAAAAGGTCACTTTTTCACTTAAAATTTTTATTTAGAAGCCCCTCAAGTCATTTAATGCACTTTTAAGGGTATTTTGGGAAAATTAGATTCATTAAACATAATTTTTGACCCATTAGAATATTTGAAATTTTATAAAAACCTCAGTACTGCCCTTAAATGCTCAAACACCTTTGAAACATACTAGATCCTTCACTTGTATTTCAAGACCCATTTCTAGGATTTTTCCTTAAAATCTCCAAATTCATCTTAAAACTTTCTTAAAGTGTTTCAAAAGAGTGTAAGGAACATGACATAGGGATATGAATTTTGTATTATCCTTCCACTATTGGATAATCCACTACAATAGGATGTTGCATAACACCTCACACCATACTAACACCTTCTAAGATACTACACTACATCATCAAGTCAGGACTAAGAAGAGATTAGTCATAGAGGCAAAAGGTCATTGAATGGTCAAGGAGAGTGGCCTGATCCATCTAGGATTTTTTTTTATGTATGCCAATTTTGGCCAACATTTATAGTGACCTTCTGATATTGCATGCCTATCTATGCAAAAGACTAGTTGCCTTAGCCTACCCTTGGGTTTACGGGGTCACAAAAGTCTCTCAAAATAGTTTTTAACTAAATACAAGTCTATATAACTTATGATCAAAAATCTCAAAATAGAAAGGATAACCCAAAATAGAAAAAAAAATGTGCTCAAAGTACTTAGGTAATGGAAACACAAAACAAAAGGGAAAAGTGCATAAGGCACTTAGAGGAAAATAACAAAATCTACTCTAATATGTACAAGGATGCAACTTCACATATACTTTCCTCCTAAATCAAATGAGAAAATTTTATCATCATTCACTTTTAATGTAAAAGGATGAAAAATACCTTTCTTGTGAGACACCAAAGTTGGTGAACTAGGCTACTTGATTGCCAATATTTTTGGCATGATCTCCAACAAATGAAATGGGACAAACATGTCTCCAATGTACATAAAATACCTTACTAGTTCAAGACTTGATTTATGCTAGTATTTATCCTTACAAAAGCTCACTTCATGATGGATTATAGGAGAAATTTCAAAATTTTCACTTGATGACTCTTTTGAACTTGAATGATGACTATCTAGGCTTAGGAAAAATAACTCTAGTTCATCCTAAAAGGTAACTTCCTCTTGGTCACTTGTGAAAGAGATAGTCTCAAATTCACCAAGAATAAATCTATAGTATTTAGATTATCCTTCTTCATCTATATAGACGGGAGGCTCATCATTTCAATCAAGGAATAACTCATCATGATTTTGAGGCTCTTGATTTGTCCATTATTTTTCAAACTTGAAGACATCAGTACTACCTCCAAGTGACACCTCATTCTAATATTGATCAACTATTTCAATCTCATTTTTATCTTCTTCATCTTATTTCCTACAACCACTAACAATTCTCTCTTCATGATCTAATATATGACAATCTGATTTGTCTTTTTTATCATCACTTCTTAATAGACATTCAATATTCCATTTAGAGTCTAGTTCATGCTAATCTTGAGATAGTTCTTATATGTCTTCTTTGAGGACCAATTCAAAAATGTTAAACCCATGCCAAATGGACTGATCCACTACTTTATTCATAGTATCAAATTAAAACTCCACTACATCAAGCTCCTCAATCTTGTCAAGAGACTCTAAGAATTATTCCATGATCTCCTTAAGGGCCTCACTTCCATGGTTGGATAATTGATTTACTATTGCATCCATTTTAAAGGTTTCATCTTATTCATTTTCATGTTTAAAATAACTAAATGGAAGATTTTAAAATAAGCCAACACCTCTTTCATCCTTTTGGATTTATTCTTGGACAATCTCTAGAAGTACATCCTTTTTATTTTGGAAGTACTCTTTGATTAATTTCCAAGATGTAAAGGTATAAGGTATAGCCACTTTGTTTTCTTCTTGTTCTTGAATAGGCCTAGGAAAGAGTAATCTCACTAGTGAGGGCATGGTATAACTAGGATCATTGGCATAGAGAGAGAGATCCATGGTGGGATGGATTCATGCTCTTGATGGAAAGTGTGTGTAGGGGTAGGAGAGGGTAGACTAATTTTTTTTAGCTTGATATGTTCTCTTTCCCAATTCTCTAACACCTCTTCAATGGATATTACCCACTCCTTCATCTCTAGCTTCTCAACATGTGGATAGTCACCTTCTTCAATAGATGCCCATACACTCCCAAAATCATGAAAGAAGATCCTTATCCCCTCCATGGCATGAATTGAGAATTATTTTCCAAGTCCAATCTCCTTATTTATTTTCATGATTACTCTCCCTTGATCCAATATTGTCTCTCTAATTCTTGACAAGGATAGGTCTTGACAAAGTTGGTTAGGGGGTTGATTTGAAGCTCTTAGACGTTAATATTGAGGCTCCTAGAGCAGAGAGGGCACATAATAATGATTTAAGTGATCTTTCTAATATTCATAAGATATCAACACACTCTCCAAGATTTGGACCATGCCCCAACATTACTTTGTCCTCCGTCTCACAAACTACCCATTTTTCATTCTCACAAAATAACCACCTATTTTCGACCAAATGAAGAGAAATACTTACCTCTTGTAGAACATGGATAGATATGAATAAAAATTTTATAAACCCCTAAAAATCTCTTTTATCAACTTCATATAATTTAATAATTTTTGCTCGAATCTTGGCAAGGATATAACAGGATAAAACATAGTCTTAACAAGGGGAATTAGAGGAATAATTTGAATGAAAAGGAGGTTTATCTTGGTCATATGCAAGGATGGGACAGGGTCAAAGGTCATGATAGGGTTGATAATTTTCTTGAGGGCCACTTGGAGGAAACACATAAACATTATTATCTTCATATGAGTGATGTTGAGGTAGAGAATAAGCATGTTGATGAAAAGAGGTTTGAGTGTACATACCAAAGTTTTGATTTTGGGCACTTAGGATACCTAACCAGTTGATGTTTATATTAGAGTCACCATTTGTGTTTTCAAGTGTGCCTTTGAAGGCTAATTGTACTAAATAACAACACCAATAGACCTTCATTAAAGCAAAGAACATAATAGTTCCATTAGGTGTGCCAAAAACTAATATAGCACATAATTTCACCCTTATGAGAGGGTTATTTAAGCTCTCTCACTCCTAGCTACAAAATGGTATCAAACCTAGGCTATGGGTATCCTATGATGGGGTTTAAACTCTTAAGAATGTTGGTTCCTCTTGGTAGCTCACCTAAACTACTAATTCAACTTGGAAAAGGGATAGAAGTGTTGTAAGGGACAACTAAAAACACAAACAAGGTGATGTAACAAAATGAAAGACACTCCAAATTTTATGAAACTAACACTAAGGTATCTCAAAGACAACCCTCACTCACACAATCTCTTAAACTAGTCATTTTGCATCAATATTTCTAAAACTAGGCCCACTAAGCAAGATATGAAGCATGGGGGACTATCAAAATCACACTATACCTTCATCAATAACCTTAAAAACACAAGTTGAGACCTAAGACAATGGTGGAATACCTACAAAAAGGAAATAAATAAGGACAATTACCAAACAAGAACACCTCTCCACATAACAATCATACACAAACTAACTAGAACACTAGATGTAAGCAAGAGATAGGTAAAATAAGTTGTCTTATTACTTCAAAGGCTATTTTTACAAAGTTTGACAAGGTTTTGCCTTTTTTAATGATAGTATATATTATAAATGGAGAAAAAAGGGATATATAGGAGAAAAGGGAAGGGAAAGGAGAAGAAATCTCTCAAAATTCAATAAATTTAACTAAACCACCTTCCATGGAGTTTCAAAAACATTAAAAATAGTTAATCACTAATCCTTTCTTAGTAAATTAACCTTCTAAGGTAAAAAATGTCTTCAAGCTCTCTCATTATCCTAAAAAGTCACTGGAGGATAAAAATTATTTGAGGAAGATGATGTCATAATCCACTAATTTTGAGAAAAGTTTTCAAAAATATATAAGCCTTATTGAATGCTCTAATTTGATTCTCAACTCCCTAAACTCCTCCACTTGACTTTTATGCCCCATTCCACTTGGTTTCTAGAAGCTACTTCGCAACATGGTTAGTGATCTTGTCATTTTATGCTTACACTAACCTTGAAGGTTAACTTTGAGTGTTTACTTATTGATGTTTTCTTTTATTCACACTCATATTTTCTACTCTAACCTACGAAAAACACCATATAACCTATAAATCTCTTGGACTCCATTGATGGAGGTCTTCAAGCTCAAGCCACCTTTAACTATATATTCTATAACCTACCCCTAAGGCCATTTGTCACCATGAGAGCCACTTTTATACTTGTATAATTCTTCTAGGCATCCATATCATTCTTATGAGGAATAAAATTAATATTTATGCCACTTATAAGACCTGCAATAATGGTGGAAATCTCCATTAAACCTGTAACCATTCATAAATTATTAGAAAACTTGGATTTTTTACCTTTTAGCTCATTAAGTCACCCTATAAATCCATTTTAAGGTATCCAAGTGCCATATAATGGTGATTTAGGTCCCATTAGGCTTTTTCCATTAATTTATACCATATATTGTTTGGAGAACTATAAAAATAATCATTTTTAGGCCATTTTTAGCCTCTTAGGCACCCACATGTGCCAATTTATTCTAAAAAATAGGTCAAACATGAGATTTATAGAGTTTCATACATGATATATGTGGTTTCCAAGTTATTATAGATCATTTAATGGGTATATAAACTCAAAAACTCAAAACTAGTCAAAATAGGGTCTTTAACTGCTCAAATAGGCCTACCTTCTTAATGTTCATTATTAAAATATAGACCTCCATTAAATAACTTATTTCCATTTATGTTTATTCCATACATCCCTTAAAATTTCTTGATAATCTTAGTTTCCCATGTGGAAAGTGTGCAAAGATACGTACATAAAAAGTTTGTTTGTGGGGTTCTACATGCATTTTAAACATATTTATAGTCTTAACGATAGTTGATAAACCTAAATCCATAAACCAAATTTATTTAAATTAAATATTTTTACAACATAATAAAATCATTTTGTCCAATTCCTTATGGGTTGAAAGATATGAGCTCTTGATCAGGTGGGTCAAATGAGTGTCTTAGACTGCATAGTTCAAATTTATCCTTAAGTAAAAAATTGACCCTTTATCCTATTATTATTTGATTTAATAAACCTTAAATTTACCTTTAACATCCCCTTAAACATCTTCATGAAGTCATATTTTCTTGATAGGGTTTGAAAGTGTCTTCTTGGGGTGTAGGCCTAATACTAAGTTCTAATATTAAAAAAAACTATAGGTGATAATATAGATTTAAAACTCATCACATAATCTCATTTATTTTTTTTATCCCATTATACCTCCTTTTTTTTCCTAAGATTCACTTTATCTCCATAATTTCTTAAGATTGCCTTAGGGTTTATTAGGAACTGATCCTGTGTAAACCCTATAACTGGGTTTGATTCTCTTTATTATATCACCTGATCTTACCTCTAACAAAAATATTATTCCCTTCTTCTATCTATGATCAATCATCTATTATGAATCTCAAACAACCTTTAAATGTAAACCAAACTCTCAATTTGTATGCTCAAACTAGCTATAGGCTTGTTTTTTTAATTAGTCCTCAAGAGATTTTACTTGAAAACTTGATTTTTATCAATATAATTAGGTATTTTAAGACTTATCACATTAAATTTATTAATAAAAACCTCTCATGAGGTCAAACTCTCTATCAAACCTTGAAACCCTCCAAGAAGGTCTCCTAGTTCCTTCTTTAACTACCATGAGACAAGTAATTGATTGTGTTAAAATAGTTAGCATTTACACCTTTTTTATGATATTTAGGGTGGTATGGGAGGCTTTATCAAGTTATAATTATGATTTTTACCAAATTTTGAGGTTTGATTTGACCTATATATGCTTCAAAGTCACCATTTCTTCCAAAAGAGGCTTCCAACATTAACTGTGTGTGTAGGAATTCAAGACTATGTTTTCATGCTTTTAGATTTGTCTTTGGGTCTAATAATACTGAATAGGCTTTATGTGGCTAAAAATCCCTCTTTAAATCTCTTTTACCCTTCACTAATCAATTCTTGGATCATGTTTTCCATCCCCAAAACATGTTTCTTTAAGAAACCTTATTATCACATTACTGTCATAACACTATTGTGGGTGGTTTTGATGAGATTAAAAGTGTTTGGTAACCATATTATCATCCCTTTGGTGATTTTAATACCCATTAAGTCACTTTAAACCTCCCTTTCATCCTCTTCCTCAAGAATATTGACTCTTCTTACATGTTTTTAGGCCTTACATAGTCCTAATTCCATACAGTTAGCCTGTGCAGTGATTTCATGAGATGATGGTACCTTTTATCAACTTTGATAAATGTTTATAAAATTTCAATTTTTCATTTGAATTTCATATTAGACCTCACAAGTTTAATATTGAATGGAAAGTATCTTGTATTGGACCTAGAGAGCATGCGACTATGTCAATGAAATTCTCATTTGTATGGTTGTAGGCATTATTTCAAGGTTGAATTGAATGTAGACTTGTAATTTAAACCTCATCATCCTCTATCCTCATTCACATCATCATTTCCCTATAAAACTTACATTGAACATGAAACTCTATCGTTAGACCATTTTCTATCATCTCTTCTTTCTTGGAAGTAGACCTATGTCTAAAAGGTTGTAGGTGGGCATTTTACAGTTTGACCTTGACTATATCTTAGCTCAGAGTACTCCTCTATGTTCATGACCTCATATCCATCATCACTTTTTCTTATGAATCTCTCATATGACATCTTTCATTATACCACCTATGTTCTCTTCCTTTGACCAAAATTGGAAATAGGCTTGTGTTTGTGAGAAGGTTGTAGGTGAACATCCATAAGATGAATGATTGATTCATTATGAAAATTTGAATTTCATGGCTTGATATAAACTCATCAAACAATTTAATATTATTCTCAAATATTGGTATTAGCCTCATACATCTTCAAGGCATAACAACACCATTCTCATAATCTTGATATGACTCAAGTTTGCATACTCCAAAAGACTTTTAACCCTATTGTAGGTGCCTATCTTGTGAAAAAATGACCTAAATTTAGCTTAATATATATAAAGGTGTGATTTTGAACAAGACTCTTAACCTTAATCTTAAATAATTTCTTCTTCAAGTCATTTCTCCATCTTTGAAATCATACCTTTCCTCTTACTAGCATTGACTGTGATCTAAATTTGGCCATTATATGGACTAAACATAGATTCTAGGTCTTGAAACACACTAACAAACCTCCAAGGTCACCCTAATGTTCATGCCTTGCTTGAAGTTATTCAATAATTCCAACTCTTTTCTCATACCCTTTGCTATCATGGTTGTAGGTGGAGATCCCATGCTACTTGTATAGACTGAGACAATGTTTTAAATGCTTAGACTTTGAGTAAAGATGTTTACCAAAAATATTATGAAGTTAATCTCTTAAATAGAGTTCAAACCTTTATCCTCAATCCAAAAATCTTTCATGAATTTGACATTGACAAGATTTTAAATGTCCTTTAAGCTTGGTTGTAGATGACTATTGTACAAATTATGTACAAGATTGGACCTTAAGAAGGTCACAATATAATGTTTATGAAATTTGTACATCACTGTCATTTGAATCTTGATAATAGAGTTTTATTGATGCTTCTAAATGAACCATATGTGCTCTTAGTGTTTAGATAACACTTCTCATTTTAGAATTTGAAAATCCAAGGCATGAGTTCTAGGTTTAGACATTCTAGTTGCCTATGGTGAGATAGCAACAAAGTAGGGTAAATTATTTCACAATATTTATATAATTTGGTGGTTGGGATCCACCTTGTTCTATTCTTCATGAATTGCTAAGAATCTATGCTAATGTTTAGTGAATTATGCTTCAGATTTAAGCTACAGGTTAATCTAAATTGATATTTATAATGAAGCTAAAACTAAAGTGATATTGGGATAAAAAGGAACAAAGAGAAGGGTAAGGTAGAAAATAAATGAGTGATTACCAATTTTAGCCTTAAACATTATTATAAAACATCTATTTCAACTGAGTATGTATTCAAAATAATATATAATGTAAAATAGCTTAAACTCAAATTCCACTATATACCAAGCCAATTTCAAAGGATAGTGTGAAGAATCACATGTAAGAACTAGTTTTTATTTAAATATTTACTACTATTATCTGATAGCACATGCACATCTAGAAACAAAGTAAAATAAATATGAAGGAGAACAAAAGATCTTTCAGCTACTCTAGCAGGTTACACAAACTAGAAACCTTGTGATTACTAGGATACAACTCAGAATTCTAATACACCATTCAAATTCAAGACCTTAACTAGCAATTGAGAGAAAAGCTAAAAAAAAAAAGACAATTAACACATCAAACATGGACAATCTTTTCAGAATTCCTTTGATTCTATTAATTGCTTCAAATTATTCAAAGTTACTAAAAAATCTCTCCCTTTTACAACTATTAATATATGCCTTTATAGGAAGATTAGGTAGTATACTAGTCAATAACAAGATACAGGTGTACAAAGATAAGGATATTTGTCCTTATAAGTTCTAAAATACACTTGATTTTTAAAATCATACTGACCTAGAGGCAAATATGCTAACAAACTAGCATATGCCTTTACAATGAAATATTCTATTTCAAAATGTTTCAAAATTCTACAAAATAGGATATTGCTTAATTGGTTCGTGGGACATTTGATTGCCATTTTTAGAGGATGCTCATGGCCTTTTTGAGTTGCTCATAATTTAACTCTAGATCCACAGTAGGCTTTAGGATCTACTCCTCCTCTTGATCCACCAAGTCACCAAATTCCTTATCATTCTTATCCATGGCCTCTTTAATGCTCCTAGCTTCATTTATCATCTCCCATGCATTGAGTATCATGTCTAGGATTTTTCTATTGTCATCCCAAAATTTGCCTTGGCTTTTTTCTTTTATTTCTTGTGTTACCAAAGTAGCCTTGTGCTTAAATTCTTCATCACTTATGATTCCTAGGATGGTAAGTTGTGCAAGATCTTTGAGCATGGTTGCAAGAAGTTGTTTAATTCTTGTAATTAGTTCCTTATCCTCTTTTAAGACCCTTTCTAAACCATTGTGCTATGAACTTAAGATTTGAACCTTTTCAATCATAATTCCTAAGATTGTGCTTAACTACCCCAAGTTGATGGTCCTAAAGTTTGGGATCTATTTCTTTGCTTGGATTTTGAGGAGTTGGGAAATTTTGTCTTCTAAGGCTTACCACTGGGTGACTAGGCTTTTGGCCAATGCACACTACCCCTCTAAAGCACTTTACCTCAGCTTCATTGACTTGAGGGATTGAAACATTCATAGAATGACTTATCAAGCATTTTGGTCATTGCATCTATCACTGATAGAATTTCTTGTGTTTAGAAGTTTTCTTTCTCTTTTTGCAAGTTCTGGATCCTTTACTTCAAGCCTTATACTCTAGCTCTATCCTGGGAAAACTAGGCCTCAATAAAACTTTCCACATCTTCCTCATGAATGGAAGCCTCACCCAATTATTATCCTCCCACAAGGGTTAATCCCATAAAGGGTTCTGACTTTTGAAAGGTAAATTCCTTTATTCCAACCACAACTATCCTTATTATTTTTTCTAACCCAATTGTTTTAGGGTTGAAATGGATGGTAGTAACTAGTTCCTTAAACTTGGGAGGTTCTAGGACCTCCACACCTAAGCTACTAGATGCTCCTAGAGAATCTATCTTCTTGAC
The DNA here is from genome assembly GCA_037957365.1 of Torreya grandis. Taxonomy (NCBI): domain Eukaryota; kingdom Viridiplantae; phylum Streptophyta; class Pinopsida; order Cupressales; family Taxaceae; genus Torreya; species Torreya grandis. The sequence goes on along the minus strand of JARHVA010001811.1, from coordinate 1,941,046 downwards.
TCTTGGTCCTTTAATGGCCACAATTCTCCTTTCTTCCTGTTATTTTACTATAGCATTTATCCAAGGATTCATATTATCTTATATCTCAACATCAGTGCCCTTGTCATGGACCAAGAATACTAAAGGGAGGGGTTATTTTGTAACTTTTCATAGATGAACCATTCAATAATGACTGGTCCATGAATTGGGAACTCATCACTAAATGTATTGACTTCACTAGTGGGATGAGTGAAGGTTAATCTTGGTCTCTTCTTTGGTCCCATAGGGATCAGTGTTAGCTCTACCTTCCTCTTCTCATGAGATGCTATTGGGATAAGCTCCTTTATTATATCTTCTTCAAGCTCCTCTTCTTTATAAAATTCATAGGCTTCCATAAGCTCTTTGAGGGCACCCTCAAGTGTCTCTTCTAGTTTCAAGGCAATCATGTCTATAAATTACACTAGAGAAGGTTTTCTTTGTGGGAGTGATGAATATGAGGATCCCTCTCCAAGCCTTTCTTCCAATCTTACTTCTCCAAATTTCTCTTTACACTTTGTTTGTTCACCTTGAACCTACTCAACCTATTGTTGGGGCTATGGTTTCTCTACTTGAGGTTGCTCATGGGTTATTCTAAATGGCCTAGGTAGTAAGTGATATTGCAAAGGATGAATTTTCTATGTTTCCATAGATGGCTTGTTATCCTTTATTATCCTATATTCAAGCTTAATTTTGTGGCCTTGGACCCTAGCCAATACTTCCTCATAGTTCTCATCCTTAATATATATGGTGTCATAGACACCGAGTTGATGTACATATTCTAGCTTTAGAAGCTTCTTGTCCCTTAAATGCTCACCTATTATGTTCTTTGGATCCCATATCTGGAGTTCATCCAAATGGAAGACAAACGAATCCCTATGTGTGGACATGATATACACCTTTTTCCAATCTTTTATTATGTTCTTCCTAATATTCAAGGGGAAGGGGTGAAGTAGACCCTTCCTCTTTTATTTGCAATTCTTATCAATGCCATGGATGAGCTGGGAGGAAATTTCCTACTCTACAAGCTTATTTAGAACATATATTGGTAGCCTATAAGGTTGGGACATGATTCCTTATAACCTAATAACTATTAAATCAAGGTAATTGTTGACCAAATTTTGACCCTAAAGGTCAAAATTGGGCACCCCTATATGAAAACTTGGCCTTTAAATATTTTAGGGGTGAATATCATGTCTTAGTGTGAGATCAAGTTTCTTCAACATAATATGAAGGCTATTATATTTGATTAGTTAGTTGTCTAAGTCCCTTTTACTTTTCTTTAATTCAATCTAAGAGTTCTAAGTATGGTTTAAAGAGCATTTTCACAGTGCTAGATCTTGCACATGTAGAAATTATAGAGGAAGTTGATCATGTGGGTTTGCTCATCCTAGTTCAAACTTCCTATGTACTAAGTCTGAGGTCCTTCACTGAAGCACAAGCAAAGTTGTTCATGTTCAAAAAATTTCTTCAAAAACATTTCTAGACTTAATCATTCAACCTCAACCATTAACTTTGTGTTTATCTTGGTCTTCAAATTTAGGTCTTCCTATTATTTAGTATTCCTTCAGTGGAGATGTTCCATATAAAGCCCACAATAAAAGTACTAGTATTTATTATTTCAATATTTTTGTTTAAGTGTTAGGAATTATTTTGGACATTTTATCCAAAATAATTTCCTTGAAGGACCTTTTTCGGGCTAAGGGACCATTTCAAAAAGCTGAAGGGGTCATCTTCATTTTTTTAAATGGAACTTTTGGCTTAGTTTAAAGTTTTTGAAGGGAAAATTTTCCTTTCAGAAGGGTCATTTTCAAGAACTCTAAAAGTCCATTTTATAAAAGTCAAAGGGGCCATTTTGATTTTCTTGAAGGGCACTTCATATTTTTTAAGGACACTCTACAATCCTTTCAAAGGGTATTTTTTTATAAAAATGGTCCTTTGGAAAGTTTTTGAAGGATACCCCTCCAAAACAAAGTGAATGAAACACAAATTTTAAAGGACACTTTCAATATTTCTAAAGGACCAAACAAAAATCCTGAAGGAATTCTTTTGAAAAAATTATTTATGGAATTTGTTTGACAAAATTATCTGCATTGAAAAAGAACTAAGGCATAATTATTTTAGACTTTTTGTCTAAAAGATTTACTCAAGTCAAAAATTCCATAGAAATTAATCTTAGGAAAGCCAAAAATATTCCTTTTAGAAAGATTTTCTGAATGATTTATTTGGGACAAAGTCCAAAGGATAGGTTTACCAAAAAGTCTAAAAGAAACTTAAGTCCGAGGAAAATGTTTCGAAGGAATAAAGAAGGTGATGGCCTCACAAACATCAACTTTAAACTAAAAAAATAGTTTTTGGAATCAAAAAATCTTGGTAGGAACCTAAGGGAAAATATAGAGGTAACAAATGGAAAGATCCTAAGCATTTGGTATAGGCAAAACAAGTGAATAATAGATAGGTCATTAGTTCAGGTCATTATTGAAACTCGATCTAACCAAAGAGCTCCCATGAAATTAATGAACATAGGTGTCCATAAGATGGATGGTAGTTAAAAAGGGTATTTTATAATTATCATGATGAGTCTCATGTCCATTGATCAGTTTTATATGTTAGTTTCCCCGTTTTAAGTTTCAAATGCTCCTGGATGGTTTATGATGGAGGTAGTTACCTATGCAAATTTTGGAGGTTTTGCACCACTTTTCATCATTATTATGATAGGTTTTGAAAGAGTAGATTCCTATCATGACATGACTCATCTCACCCCTCTTTCACATGAAATTTTAATTGATATTCTCAAGGTGACACATGTCTGAGTGACCTTTGGACTTCCCTTGATTCATTTCTCAAAAGCTATATATATGCATTCTTTTGACTCTTTGAGCAGCCTCTGTTGGTTATTGGGAAAACTCTGGCAAAATTTGTACTTGAATAACTCTTTAAGATATATACAAGTGTTATTACCACTCATATGTTGTAATGTTGAGTAATGACTTAAATCTTATTGGTCTAGTCTAGTGAAAGATTATCTTTTCTAGCTTGTACTTTTGATGGTCTACCAATTTACAGAAAGGAGATTATTGTAAGTCTTTGCTAGTATTATTTTCTAAGTGTAGAGATATATTAGAAATAGTCCATGATTGTATCCCTCTTTGGAATCATTCATTCCCTTCTTAAGAATCATATACCTTCTTGAATCTATCATATGAAACATTGATGTAGTAATGAATCTTGAGTTGTGAGTCTTGTGTGAGAAACACCTTGTTTATCTTTAAGTGGTGGTTTTAATCAATTGGGAGGACATTATACATTGGTGCATCACTGATTGGTTTCTTAGTTATTTTCCTTAACCCTTTTCATACATAATTAATAGGTTAGAGAGAGATTTAAAGGTGCATCAAGGGGAGATATCCCCTTATCTAGAGATACATCTTAATGAAATTATCACCCACAACAAGAGAGATGACTCCATTATGCCACTTGGATGATGAGAGTTGAGCATCTCCTCAAGGGTGAAAATATAAGTGTCAAAAATAACACCATACATCCCCTATTATTTTAACATACCTCTTGATGAGGGGGTGTACCCTAGGTATGGAAACACCTGTGATGGCCTCCACTATAGCTGGATAAATGTAGTCACAAATAAACTACATGTGATTCTTGCATTTAAAGATGTGCAGTTTGGAATAGTAATGTGAAATGGTTGTCTTTCCCCCTGGTGACCAATTCCTAATCCTAGGGAAGGTGATTGAGGTGATAAGGGGGTCTAGTAGGTATGACATCATAAAGAATTGTTTTGAGGTCTTTATTTTTATGTCATTGAATTGCTTGGCTAGAAAGATACTGATTAAGTATCCAATTAGAGGGGTAAGTTACTACTCCACCATTAAGTGCACATATGGAACCCATATCTTATTCACATAAGTAGTTGAAGGGGCACCAAAGGCTCAATTTAATAAGGTCATTATTACCCTAATGCCCTCTCTAAATTAGATGATAGGGATCTTACCCTCAAGGTTTCTAAAGATATGAGGTCCTTAGTGCAGCTAGGGTCTTAGGACAGAGTCTATGTCATGGTTATTAGACCACTCTTTGATTTTTTAAAGGTCCACATGGGGAAGAGGGAGATTTTAGTATGTCTCAAAAGTAATAGAGTAAATTTAGGTTACCCCTATTGAGTTCCCCTCCTTAATGATCCATTCATTCTATATTCAATTATAAAAAAATATGGGGGTAAGGACATTAATACAATGTAATACCTCTAGTTTTGCTATGGCATGATAAAGGCTAGCCTTCTAGATTATAGCTAGGTCATAGTGTCATTATCTCATGGTGGCATTCCTCTATTACTCCTGTGAAATGGGTTATAATTTTTCTATCATGAAAAAGAGCTCAAACCAATTCCGAATGCCTTGGATGTTCAGTACTGTGATGTCTAATTCAGTATCCTTGAAGATCTAACCCTCATTGTCTATTGTCAAATAGAGATTAGTTTTTTCCTTCAATTATTGCTTGATAGTTTCCATGGTCTCTATCCTTGCTAATTATTCACAATAAATTATAGATGATCTCTATGAAATCTCTCTTACACCTAAGAAACACAAATTAAGTTCTCCTTTGATTAAATTGTAACAAATTGAGTCCATTTGGGTCACTTTTATGTAGGGTTTAGAATTTGGATCTTTAATGGTGTAATATATCCAGGATTCAACTTATACGTGCCATGGATTTGATTTGGACCTTTACCTTTATACCTTTGTGTTTTCAAGCCCATAAAATCTTCAATTTTGTCTTTTTCTTCTTGCATAATGCCTATGTGGAATTGGTCTAGACCTTTCATGAAATTTTTCATAAATTACATTCAAACACTAACCATTGGTATTTAAAATACCTTCTTCATTTCACACTGTAGTATCAAGATCTTGTATTAGCATGAGATATTGATTATAATTTAGGCCCTTGGCCATGATTGGGTATTTCTATTACAAACCTTAAGGTCATGACACTTGGAATGTTTACATATCTTATTCATGCTCTAAATATTTTGTTCGTCCGTTGTCAAATGAATATTGCCCATGTAGTGATCTTGCAACCCTTTGAAAATTCATTGACACCTTCATGCTATCAGATCAACTCTTAACTACAAAGCATGAGATATTGATTTTCCCATAATTTATGCCTCAAAAGATCTTGTACCACACATCAAACCTATAGGCTCTCAGGTTTCTATTAAAAAAGTCTTTAGGGGCCCCACACCATTGGATCAAATTTAATGATGGGGCATGAACCATTAGTCTACAAAAACTGCTTGAATGTTAAGTTAGTACATTATTAAAGTCATGACTTAGGCTTAAGTTCCTTAGGCTAAGGTTTATTTCATGTTTTTTAAGAATGAAATAAACCTTAAGCTAAGGAATTTATGCCTAAGTTTCCTAATTTATAACAAAGGGGGAGGGTGTAAATAATCTAGGCCACTATATATGAAAACCTTTGGTTAGCTTATATTCCATGTGACAAGGACCTTCCTTTTTAAAATAAGATTTATCATAAGATCATAGTTTAAGGTTAATGATTTTTTAAACAGCATGCCATGAGGACCCTTCCATATAAATTTGGACTAAGTATTTAGATCATAAGACCACTTCCATATTTTGTAGGTTAGACTCCCATTTTGATCATCTTTTGAGTATATCCTTTAGCTTATAAAGCCATTTTTTATCCTTCTATCAAGATTTAGGAGTGTATTTTGACCCTAAGCATAATAATTCATCATCTTAAATTTAACGGTCTTGTAGACATCAAATACATCCTCACAGATGTCAAATGATGGTTGCATGAATGTTAATTTTAAGTTGGTGAAGTTTTTTATTTGATGGGCTTAAAGTTGATGGTCATGCGGACATCAAATACGTCTTCACAGATATCAAATGATGGTTACATGAATGTTAATTTTAATCTAATAAAATTATTATGGCCCAATGTGAGAATGCCACTTGGCACATCTACCAAATCTCCTAATATCTTGGACTACATTCACTCTATTGGATCAAAATTGGTAATGAAGTGTCAGCCATCCATCATGATCTAGGAGCTTTCTTGTGGTTAGTTGCTTTGTTAGGAATGACCCATTTGATTTTATTTTTTGAATTTGAAGGTGTCACATGTCAATCCTTCAAGCCTTATATATACTTTTTAATTTTCAATTATGCTTCATTCCATCTGATTGGGTCCTAGCGAGTAAGCACAGACCATTGGATCACCAAAAATGAATGTTATTTAAGTCAAAGTTTGAGTTATCCTTGTTCCATTAGATAAATTCCATGATAAAGTGATAGTCATAGGATCCTACAAGATGCAAGGAAGTTAAGTTAGGACCATGGAGACATAAAATACTTAGGCTTAAGGCATTAAGACTAAGGCCATGATTGCATTAATGAGTACATCAGGGCCTTAGTATTAAAACCTTAGGCTAAATTGGGAAATATTAAAAGGACCCTACAAGACAACATTATTTATGTCATAAGGAACTTTAGAAGAAGTGGGAAATAACAAAAAGAACAAAGTTTCTTAGTTAAGTTGTGTTACAAAACAAGACTAAGCCTAGAATATGCATTTTATTCTTGAGTCCATAAAATCTCAAATTTTAAATTGGTTCTCACCAATTTGGTTCCTACCTTTATTCAAATATATATTGAGATTTTTCCATGGTTTTGGAATGTATAATTCTTGGGAACATAATCTATGGAATCTACAAATAAAATCCAAATGAATCTCATCAACACTGCTAGTCTAGATTAAAGTAAATCAAAACCATATGAGCCTATGTTTTAACAAAGTGGATGGTTTTCAAATTATATAAAATATCTTGACATTATAAAATTTCCATGTTTTATTCTAAGGGTTTCTAATGGGTCCTAATTCAAAAAATGGGGGTATTTTGGTCCCAACAAGTTTTAATCTCTTCATGTACAACCATGCCTTCTAGTGTTCTCAAGACAAAATCTGTATGAAGCATAACTTGAATAAGTTCCCTTAGTTGTAGGTGGATATTTTACTCTCTTTAACACTATTTTAAGATCTACATACCACACTTGCATTACCATGAAGCTTATTAAATACCCTTGACTATTTATTGATCGTGTTTTCATTAGGTGAAAGTAGGTGGAAGGTGGTGAGATGATTATAGATCTTGGAGATGAGAATTATGATGGATTAAAATGCATGAAACAATGAGGAATGGAAGTGATAAAACAATGCATATGGATGAAACAAGATGGATTAAGAGCATGAAGAGTGTATATAGTCACCATATTAAGGGTATTAATTAGGCATAGGCATACCCTCTACAATATATATCAATTTGGATACCTTTGAGCAAGGTATATGGTTATAAAATGAAACCTAGGAGTCTATTAAGAACCTTAACAAATTCTAAGAACCCTTAAAATTTGCTAAATTATGACTCTAATGGAGATGTTGAGAGTACATGGATGTATTTATTGACATGGATCCTTGAATAAACTTTTGATAATCTTGAATTAGGTACATATAACATGAATTATACCCCTATAAAAAATAATCCAACAATTATTTAAACTCTTTCTCTCTCCTAGATCATGCAAACTCTCTCGATATGTTTGACTATGCATCAACTTAGGCCCTTGTGCAGAATAAGTCAAAGTTTTAGGATGATTTGAGGGATTTAATAGGTTAAAATATCTAAATCAATTCTAAAAAACTCATTAAATATTCTCCATTAGTTTCAACAACCTCACTTGAATTTCAAAATCTCTAAAAGTTTCCACTCATTGTTTTGCCCACTGCTTGGGCTTATGATGCTTATTTAACACATATGTAATCTTCTATTTTCTATCTTCTCAATTAAATTAGGTGATTAAAAAAAATTTAACATTTCAATGACATAAAAATATACCTCCATGTCAAATTTCAAGATATTTAATTTATTATAACTCAAAAAATGCATCTTTTGGGGTTGCCTCAACTTACTTTGTCAAATTTATGAGTGTGCATAGGTCTGAGTTTTTCCATTTTATAGACTTTTATGAGGTCCTAATACTTAAAATTTTTCAAATTATTACCTTAAGAGACACATAAAACTATTAAAATCATTTTTTTCCATTATAAATCAATAAAAACATCTAGAATCACCAATTTAGGCATGATACACACTCAGAAAATGGGAACTGTGAGACACAGGGAGCAAGAAATAGGTGAATATTGGCATTTTAAAGGTATAAATACCTAATTTTTTTAACCTTTAAATACCCATAAAAATTATCCAATAATTATATTTTATCATTAAATCTTTTAAGTGACTCAAAAACTCTGTTTTTGATTGTCTACATTTGCATGCCAAAATCTTGAATTTGGCTAAATTGCCCTTTTCTTCCTTTTGCCTTGAGATTTTGAATTTTATCACTCTAAATAGGTGTTTTAATAATTAAAATAACCTTAAAATTCATAAAAAACACTCACATGATGTTAAAACCATCTTTCATACCTTATAGCCCTCCAAAAAGCTTACCTAGCTCCATGTTGATTGTCAACAGACAAGTATAGGACTATGACAAAAAAAAGGATAATTCCACTATTAGTTTTACCAAAAAATATTTTTTTAAATCATAAAAACTAATTAAAATAAACTATACCAATTTTAATATCTTTTTAATTCCTATAGAGGCCTTAAAACTCATTTTTCCCAAAACTAGCTAGTGGGTTGCCTGAGTGAATGACTTGGAGAGTGCCTCAGGTTTGTAACAAAAAAATGGATGATTACCTTATTATATATGAAAAATATATGACATGTAGTCATATTTTGTGTCATAATTACCTTATTTACCAAATTTTTATGTTAGATCATCTCTCTAGCATCTTTACCCTTCAATTTCCCTAAACTAGCCCTCAAGCTTAAGACTATGTCTGGACATTTCAAATATAACCACGACTGTAAATATTTCTTGGAAATTGAATGTTCATACCCTAAAATTATTCATACTTTTATCCAATTTTTAAATTTATTTACAATCACCTTGAATGTATCTTCATGATTAAAAACCTTTTAAGGCATAATAACTATCTCTTTCTCATGACACAAACCATGACGAGAAACTTGAATAGGCTAGTTGTAGGTTTTAATATTGATTTTGTATTGAGATAAGTGAGGTTTAAATATCATTATTAGGTCTCTAAATATTTATTATTATATCATTACCTTGAATTGGTATTCAAATAACTCTATTCTCTTACCAATAACCTTGAATCCACCTTTGACTCAATAACAATACCAGTATCTGAGCCCCAAAAAGTAAGGAAATAGGTGGATATTTAGTCAATATTAGCTATGTTACCTTATAATTGAACTTCATTCAGATATAACTATTCACACCATTTAATATAATCTTCAAACCTAAGTATAAAACCCCATGAGTATTAGAGACATGACACTCTTCTTCACATCTTTGGTCTTGGTGAAGTATTGACATACTTGAATTCCTTCAAACCCTATTGTAGGTGGTGATTATTGTTTGGAAACCCCTATAGGTGTACATGTATTCAATATAGATGAATTACACTCATTATCTTGATCTAAGGTCATTATTTGTATACATCTCTACCTTTTATACCATTATAAAATCTTTATTCTCATCCATATACTAGAAGTCACTTGCAATTGCTTCAGGATTGATTGTGGGACTAAAAATCACCATATAGCACTGAGTGTTTATAGTCAACACTAAATTAGGCTGAAAAACTTAATGATCATCATTATAACTCAATAAAATGATTCATATCTTATATTGGCATGTTATTATCTATGCCTATATTTCAATGGGAGTGATTAGATTAATCTAGACATCAAATATCTCCACCATGGTAGATATTGTGTAAAATCAAAACACAACTTTTGAGAAACTAAGGTAAAGTTATCCATTTGTCATTTGATTCAAGTTTGCATTGCATAAATTTTATTGAAGGTTCTTAAGCCATTCACCATAACCATCAAGACATCATATACATTCATATACCATCATGAAAACATTCCATGGGTTCAAACCCCTCCAATGTCTCTTGATTCTATGCCTTAGACCTCTACAATTGGGCTTAGTTGTAGCCTTCTTTTTCCATACTCAATCTATATATTTCAATGAGGATATATCTGTTATCTTTTAAGCATGGTTTGAAACAAGAAATTAAAGTGGGTATAGGGTGAACACTAGGTAATCCATGGACTTTAATATCCTTTATAACATGAATATCCTATAGACAACACTCCAATCTCCTACAATTAACTCTTTCAAACCATGAACATGTCAATCATTCCTTAAAGACTTCAACCTATCTTCATATGGATGATTTAGACCATTAAACTGATGTAATATTAGAAATGAAAATTTTCTCATTATATTAAGATATTCCATTTGAGTTTAAGGCCCCCTTTTAGGCATACAAGTCCTAAAATTTGATGGAACATAACCTGTAGGCTAGCAATGGAGTCTCTTACTAGCAAAGGAGGTTATTTTCAACTTGGAGGCCTCATGAGTCCATTCTTGAATGAATGAGGTGTTTCAAGGTTTAAAAATTGAATATATAGAATTATAATATGGAAAAATTTGCTATAAAACTCATATTCTACTCCCAAACTAACCCAAAAGACCATTCACAAGGATAGTGTAGGAAATAGGTTTTATTCTATAAGTATCTTCTTATAAGGATTTACATAATGAAAATAAGTGTAAAAGGTACTATTTTACCCTTAAATAACTCTCTTAAAACCATTATTCCTTAATGACTTACTAAGCAAAGATACAGAGGAAAACTTGGACTTTATCTAGATGAATAGGCCATGTAAACACCCATGCACTATTAATGATTATTCATAAATATGGTGGGATAAACAAAATAACCAATTTAGTAAATTGGAATTAAAATATTGTCCCTATAATTTAATAATATATTTTGTACCAACTCTCTTTTTCTTGATAGTACTGAGTGAAAACTTAAAGCCCTCCCAGAGTTATCCAAGACTACACCAAAATGGCTTTGACTTAGCATGAATAACTAGAATCCTATCTATGAAATCCAATACTTGGTAAATATTATTTATTATTTAAATTACATTTCCTTACTTTTGGAAACCTTCTAAAGTGCTTGAATCTCCATTAGTGGTAGAAAACCTATTTCATGCCTAGTTTACATCCACTAGGTTTTCCTTGCCTCTGCTAGTTCTTGTTCTTGGATCTAATTTTAGATGCCTAAGAGGGGATATAAGGGACACCATGGATGCATTAATATTATATCTGATATAAGTAAGACCTTAAAAAACCTAGTCAACCATGGCTCTAAAAGGCTCAAAAATGCATCTTTTTGCTCCCAAACTCCTCTCCTTCACTATAAATGAATTGAAATGTCCTTGAACATATCTAAATATGGAAAAAAATCCATAAGGAGGTGGAATGAAGTGAAAAACAATTTGAATTCTCCAAAAGGTGATTTTTACATTGAAAATTTCTATTTAGAAGCCCCTCAAGTCATCTAATAAATTTTTTAGGGTCTTTTGGGAAAATTAGATTTGTTAAACATCATTTTTGACCCATTATAATCTCTGACACTTTGTAAAAAACTCATTTCTACCACTGAATGCTCAAACACCCTACAAACTAGCTAGATCCTTCACTTGCTATTCAAGACCCTTTTTTAGGCCTTTTCCTTAAAATCTCCAAATTTACCTTAAAACTTGCTTAAAGTGTTTCAAAAGAGTGTAAGGATCATGAGGTAGGGATATTAAGTTTGTCTTCTCCTTTAACCTTTGAATCATCCATTGTATTAGGACTTTACACAACTCCTCATACCACACCAAGAACTTCTAGGATACTACACTACATCATCAAGTTAGGACTATGAAGAGACTAGTCATGGAGGAAAAAGGTCACTAGATGGACTAAGAAATTGGCCTGATACATCTAGGAAAATTTTTCATATGTAATCCAATTTTATCCAACATTTCTATTACCAATTCTAATATTTCAGGTGATCCTATCAACCCATAGGGTTGTCTTCAATCTAGTGTGCCAAGTCCTTTGATTATATTCTATTATCCTCTTTATAATTTTGATCAAGTTGTTATTAGTGGATTTATCTATCCCATTACATTTGGGGTAGTAATTATAATAATTAATCAACTAGATACCATATTGGAGAGCTCATTCCATTGTTCTTACACCATTGAAATCCAAGGAATTATAAAAAATTATTGTTACAGGCACCCCAAACCTTATCACTAGGCTCTCATAAAAGTCAAGATTTAAAATTTCATTATCCTCCTTGAGTTTCACTACTTCTACCCACCTTGTGAAATAGTTGGAATCTATAATAACCCATTTATGACCTACACTAAACAGAGGATTGATCATTCCAATGAATTTAAGTCCCTGCTACTTGAATGGTGGTTCAACCTAAATAGGGTTAAGAGGAAGAGATTCAAGTAGTTTCTTGCCTATAAACATTTCAAACTTTTGACATCTTTTTACCCAAGAATATGAATTTTTTAATAGGCTAGGCCAATAGTAACCAACCCTCATTATTTTTATAGCTATAGTTTTAGGTGTAAAATGACCTCCAGTTGGTCCATCGTGGAACTATTATTAGAGCCTATCATCTTGATCTATTTCCACACATATTAGCAACATTCCATTTAGTTCTTTCCTAAAAATAACCCCATCCACAAGAACATAAGGTATTTATTTCAATATGAAGTATCTCCTTCTTGCTTGATGTAGACCCATAGGACACTCACCTATTTAAAGGAACCTCATCATTTTTTGTGTCTAACTTGGAGAAGATGAAGTTTTAGTTGAATTGGGACCATCTTGTAATACCCAAACCATATTTTATTCTTATTTTAGGTTTGATGCTAGGTGTTTACACATCCATCTCGTTGTTACTAGCTTAGTGTCCTTGATTTCAACATTATACTCCATCACCTAGTTTATCCACCCAACTCTTTTCTCATTCAAGAGGATGTATATTATTCTTGTATGAGTTACCATAAAATGTTTTTTTTTTTGGATACCATATTCTTGAATTTGTTAAGGCTTCTTATAACTATCAATACTTATTCTCAACATATGTATACCTCTCTTAATAGCCTTCTATCCCTTGACTAAAAAAGGCTATAGGTTGTTCAAGACATTGATAGTGTTTTGTATTGACATATAATATATGGTGTCAATGTTTGAAAAAGCATACAATAAAAATTCCTTAGAGAAATCAGGATTGATTAGTGTGGGTGATTGAGAAATAACTTTTTTGATGGATTCAAAACTAGCCTTCCCTTCCTTGGTCCAAACAAATTCTTGATTCATTTTTAACATATCTATTATAGGAGTCACAAGAGTTTAAAATCTAGGTATGAATATCCTAACAAATTTGATCTTCCCTATAAAACTTTTCAAATATTTCTTAAGTTTAGGCAATGACAAAGCTAGTATGGCAGTCACCCTATTACGGTCTATAGCAAGCCCATCTTTAAAAATAATGTGGCCAAGTAATATAAATTCATGACTAGAAAAAAACACAATTCTCAAGATTGAGAAAAAAAACATATTTATTTAACCTTTCAAATATTAGACTTATATTATATAAGTGGTCAATATCATCTTCAGAAAAAATAGTTATGTCATCCAGGTATATTAGTACCATCTCATTGATCAGACCTTGAAAATCCATATCCATGGCCCTTTGACATGTGGCACATACATTGGATAACCCAAATGGCATTCTCTTTTAGGTGTAGTCATGTAAAATGTGAAATTGTATGACTTAAGTATGGATAAAGATACCCAATCAATAGGTCCCTCTTGCTTACTTTCATGACGCTTCTAGACACTATTTTGCTTATTCCTAGACATATGTAAACATCTAGCATCTAAAATTTTGTATATAAGTTCACATAGGGACAATAAAAAAACCTATAAAACTTATGTCTCTAGGATAATAGAACCAAAACTTGGACTATAGCACTGGACCCAAGGGTGTCCCCTTTTCAATGTTGTTGTCCAAGTGCAAAATAGGTCCAAATGATCAAATTTTCTTGAATCCTTATCTTTTTACCTATAAACCTAATACAAGCTCATCTAACCCACAGTCATCAGGTTCCCTATAAAAGGCCATTCAAAGTCTATTTAGAATGGTTAGCACTCATTTTTAAGAGTGATGTAAGAATACAATAAAGTACACTCAAGCACTCTTCCCTATTATTTGCATACAACCTTCCAACATTATTTCAAGCCTTTGCACTAGTCCCTAGAAAGTTGAAGCACATCCAATTTCACATCCTAGTTACATTGATCATACACAAATTACACCAATAACTTCAATTGGATAACTACATTAGCTTGATCCCTTTTTGAAGTATTGGTATGTAAGTAGTGTGCCCACACATGGGGTGTGAAGTGCATCCAATGTATCTTTTACACACTAATCCATTTTCCCTATTTGTTAAAGTTTCATTCAATATCATAGATGGCATAATCACATGAAGAATCAACTCTATAGGGAGTTTTATTGATAGTAAAGACCTAAAATTTGGTACGTAAGGTCACAGTGAGTAGATGAACATAACCTAAAAAGCTTAGAAGAAGTAGATAAGAGGGACTATAGTACCAAAATTTGGACTATAACACTAGACCTCTAAGTGTCTAATTTTTAGTACTACTATCCAAGTAGAAAATAGACTTTTGGGTCCTATTTCCAAAGTTTACCTAGTCAGCTCATTAATTTATAGTTCCAAATTCCTTCATCTCAGTCCAAAAATTAGCTAAGTTCACCCTCTATCCCTTTATTTTCTATTTTTAGTAATTAATTGATCAAATCCAGATTTAACAAATTATTAGGTTAATTTAGGAATACTATATTCGCACATTTTCTAGATTAATTTAGACCTTTTACTGATTAGGAAATTAAATATATAGTTTCCCAAATTTAGTAAAACATTTTGTGAATTTGACTTAGTTTGAATTTTTGCATGAAAACCTTAGAAACCCTAGGGCTAATTATTTCTGATCTTTTGCAATTTTTTCTTGATTTTTTCTAGAATTTAAAAATTAGAAAACTAAAAATTTAGTGTAATATTTTCAATAATTCACTAAAACCCTAGTTTCCACATACTAGGTCCTTTTTTCATGAATCCACTTCCAGACCACTGGAAAAAATATTTTGCTAATTTTAGAAATGTTTTCAAATTTTTCTTAATTTTTTTTCAAGTTCAAATCTACAAATTTCAGTAATATTTTCAAATTATTTCATTAATTTTGAAAAAAAATCATTTCAAACCCTAGTTACATCACTTGATTTCCAATAATTTTGTAAAATATTCCTCTTATTTTCTATAAATTTTTATTGAATATTAAAATCAAAAGTCATGTTCAAATTCCAAAATTCATAGTACTTGCCAATAATATTCTTTAAAAATCCCTAAGTTTCATACACTAGGTCCTATTACATCTTGAGGTATCACCTTACATCCATAGCCAAATTGAAAAAATGATGCTCACTTATTTACAATTATTTCTTTCACAAAATAAGGAAACCATCATTGGTCCTATCATTGATCTGGGCAACAATTCAGGTGATAATTTAGGTGATGGGTCTACCCCAATTGATGACAGAACTTCTGAGAGCCATAACTTTTACACCGTAGCTCCAATTGACTCACCGTTTAAACCATTGGAAAGATAATAAATAGGAAAACATGATGAGATGGCATGAAGATTTTATAAATTAAGTTTGACACCTAATAACCCAATGTAAGTTCCCCAAATTTTAATTTTAGTAATACAATCTAAAAATCGTAAGTTTCTAAAAATAGTAATTCCTTGAATTTTGTATTGTTGTAAATCATGGAAGTCGAACCAATTCATCTCACTCAAGATTGGTGACCTTCCACATCCTCCCCCTACCTTGAAAACATGTATAAATGAATATATAACCCAAAATATAAATCAGACATCTCTTTTTAGAGATAATCATATGTTTGGGTCTATAAATTTGATCAATAAAACATCTCTCTCAGAGATAACATTATTTAAATTGTCTTGTTCTTGTTTCTTTAATTATATTTCAACCAAAGCTTTGAGTTTTGGATCAATCATGTACATGAATTATGAAGTCTATCATATGTTATTAAAACATTTCATCCTTTGCATTTCATGTTTATGTTTCATTATATGGGATGATATTACAAAATTCATTGCCAAACATGCACAAGATTCTAAAATTATTTTTATGAATTCTCTTTTGCTCATATGGAAAATTGTTCAAAATTATCTTTCTGAGTGCATTCAAAATGTCATGTTTCATATCAAAATTTTATATGCTTTTATACAAAATTCATGTTCTTTATCCTTTACTCTAACTTTGTTATAGGGAAAAATATACAAATTTATCATGATAAACACATTACAAATGTCATCATACATGTCAAAGATATTTATGTATTCTTACACAAATCCATGCTCTCAACCCTTTACTCTCTATCTTTCATATGGAAAAAAATTTAGGCTTATCATGCTACACACATTCAAAATGTTATGTCACATGTAAAAATTCTTTATGCATTCATGCTCTTTAACCTTTGCTCTCTATCTCTCATAGGGAAAAATATACAATTTTATCATGCTAAACACATTAGCAATGTCATAGCACATGTCATAATCTCTTATGCATACATGCAAAAATTCATACTTTTTATCCCTTATTTGCTATATTTCATGTGGAATGTTCTCTATAATCATATTTCTATACAATTTATAACTCTAGTTATATGCATTTTAGCCCATATATATGGTTTCTAACTAGATGTATATGCCTCCTTGGATACTCTTATTTCAATGGCATATTTCATGAAGAAGAAATAAATCCATTATCCTCCTCTCCCTCAAGAGGGTGATAGCATCTTTCCCTCTAATCAAGTCCATGATATCACTCCTACAGAAGGTAATATAGCCTATACCATTATTATTGATGTATACATTCAGCCTATAGCTTCTTCAAAATATCTTCAACATATGTGCTTACATGTTCAATCACAAACAACTAAGGTTTACACTTGTGAGACTCTAAGGGATCAAATCACTAGTATGAGCAAGTTAATGTCAGATTTACAAACACAAAATTAGATATTACATTAAAATATCACAATATTGGAAAATCATATCATAATTCAAAAGCATCAAAGGCATCCTAGTGTCAATCATGTAGATGTACCTTCACCTAGTCAATTGGTTGCAAGCAAGGTTACATATCAAAAAAATAAATCACAACATAGTAACTCTAAAACTTATGATTCTAAAAGAATTCAATGATAAAATAAGATTCCAAGTGAGTTACTAAAGAAATTGATTAAATTTAAGTGGATCAAACTACCTCCTCTACATCTCGTGAGAAGATCCAATATCATAGAATGCATGGGCATCATACAGATTCATATTTGGCACTAAAACAACATATACAACAAATAAATGATAATAAGGACCCTATATAAGGTAAACTAGTCAAGAAATCCATAGTGACACAAGAACACATTCATATAGGGTCAAATTCAAAAATAGTACAAAAGTGGTTACCAAAGCACAACTCCAAACAACAAAAGGATCAAAAAGTAAAATAAGAAAAATAAATAGGTTCACAAGCATAGGTAAATCATAAAAAATATGCAAAGTTACCCCTCCAAAATGAGTCTCAAATTTCAAAATAGTATGGATTTGGTCAAAAATATCTACAATAGTTTGATTTTTAGGGTCAAGGGTTGGGAAAGCATGATCAAGGCATCACTACTCCTATTCAAATAGTTGATAATGTTTATCACCAAGGTTTGGGATTTATTGAACATCCTATGACAAAGTAATCACAAACACAATTTATCAAAGGAAAAGATCCATATACAATAGAAGTCAACACTAGCATTCCATTGGTTCAAAATCAAGATGATAATGATGAGTGGAATAATCTAGGTTATTATGATTTTCAAGATACCAACAATGAATCCAAATATTCAAATTCATATTCACAACTATTCCCTCTTGCTTCATAATCACACATGACTCCTTTGTTTGATATAGGACACCATGATAGGGAGTCTCCCATGAGACTCATTGGTTAGTATCATTCTTTCTCATCCTTACTTGTACATAATATCCTATTCCAAGCCTACTTATACGTAATATATTTTTATTGATTGTACATAGATTATTTTAAAATAAAAAAAACATTCAAAAAAATTACAAAATCATGAAAAACATGTCAATTGTATGCATCATTTATGTTCAACATTGTTAAACACTATGCTAGACTTACATTACACTATTTTATGCTACTTGTTTATCGATTTATCTATATTACCATGCTTCACTTGATCTTATTTAAGTGTGTGTAGTACATATAGATACTTGATTATCTCAATCCACCCATCGAGGGGGCATCCTACATCTACATTATAGCTACATATCAATACATCTACCCACTAGGGGCACACTCTACATAACTACACCATCCAGGTTATGTCATTCTAGCACTCCACACTCTAGACATCTTATGTAATACATAACTTAATTGCTTACAAAAATATTACATTGACATCTAATAACATTTATCACACTTTTGTATTTTATAGAATATACATTAGTCTTGTATACTCTTGCTTCTTTCTTTCCATAATTAGATGCTTGTCTATATTTCTAGTACTTTGCATGCTTCCATTTTTTTATTTAACTAGATAAACATGTTACATTTTTTAGTTCTTTTGTGATTTTGATTTGTATTTTAGGACATTTTATAATGTCCTTTGCTTTTGTCTATATTGTGTGTGCCTTTGGACATTTGCCAATGTCCCTTGTGATTGCCTTCCTATGTGCTTGTGGCCCCTATGCCAATCTTTGATTCTTGTGTGTGTATGTGTAATTTTAACATGCCTTGTATGCCTTGTGTTTCTATTGGGCCCCTTGGCCTCCCTTGAATGTTTCTTGCTTCTTTATTTGTATGCTTGTTTGCTTGATCATTTCTCTTTGTGTATAATGCCATGATTCCCATCATGCATTTTCCTTGCTTCTTGGATGCCATTATGGACATCATGCTCCATCCCTACATGCCACTAAAAACTAACAAACTAAAATTTAAAATTTTAATTTAGTATCATGCACATGTTATTACATTGTTATATATATTTAGGCATACCCCTGTGGATCTAATAATCTCTCTTTACAACTTTTATTATATCTTGAGATCATGAATATCAATGTTATATCAAATGTTTTCATAGATTAACACACTTTAAAGGCTTATTATTTTGAGGGAAGTCATTGTAGGGTCTTCATTCCTACCCTCAGAAGATGGGGCAAAAAATAGGGGTTTTTTCATAGAGATTAGAACTCCTATCGGTCCAAAACATAGTTTCAAAAAAGTTTAGTCGAGATTTTTGAATTCAATATAGGTAGGCAAAATCAGATAGATAATAGAGAACATAGTCCAATTTTTAGTTTTTGCTTTGGACAATAGTACCAAAAATAAGACTATAGAATTGGACCCTAAAGTGTCCAATTTTTAGTGCTAGTGTCCAGACAACAAAATTTCTAGTATTTCCAGAATCAAGGAAAGGTGAGTTTAGTCACAATTTTTCCATAATAGTATAGTCCAAAATCTAGTAGTTTTTAACACTTTTCTACTCATAGATTCTAGATACAGGGGGCATCATGCATGGCATGATGGTTTCCACTTATAGTTTAGACATGGTAGTTGATACAAATTTTAGTTCAAAATCTATGTTCCAGACACAAATTATTGGGGTAAATGTGCATGACACATGGGCCTTCTCGTTTTTGAGTTCATTACATTTTATTACATGTTCTTAGCAGTTATATGACTTACTCCATCTACTAGTGGTTAGCATCACTTTCAAGTAAACTTTCAAACAAGTTTGCTTCTTGAGTACCCAAGTTCTTGAGTTGATTCCTATTTTGAAGGGGATTTTTATACAAGTTCTAATCTCCATCTTTCGAAGTGGCCAACATTGGCCTAGTTTCCAATTACATTCAGCTATCCATTTTAATATTATCAAATTATAGCATGTTCATGGGATTCATTAGCCATATTATATGACATTCAACTTATACTAGTATCTTTCTATTCAGTTTCACATCACAAGGCAATGATGGAGCCAAAGGTCTAGCTAACCTTTATATTCTTGAGCCACCAATTCAGAGGGATTAAACACATAGTCCAGACATCGATTAATACACACATGATTCATTAACTTCACATAGTTGGTGAAAATGGAGCCAAAGGGCCTAAATTTTCATTCTTGAGTGACCTTCTAGGCAATTGAGCACTCATCTCATCCATTGATATAAATCTTGGTTCAGTATTAATCTAGCATCACTCAACATAACCCAGTAGCATAACATGTTTTGTAGTGGTTCGTGTACCCATTGAGGTATATTCATTCCTTTCTCTTCCTCTCTCATTCTTTACCTAGCTTTATACATTCTTATTATATATATAACATATCTAGTGAGAACTAATCTACTTTTATTTTCCTTATTTGTAGATTTAAATAGTACGATGTGCTCTCACTACTCATAATCTAGCATCACACAACTTCTTGGGCTTAACCTCACAGGTAATTTTAGGTACACTTCTCTTTTTCCTTTATCCTATTATTTCACTTTATTACATCACTATAATAAAGGGGGGAAATTTAGTCATGTAAATTATGAAATTGGATGACTTAATTATGGCTAAAGACACCCAATCCATAGGTCCCTCTTGATTACTTTCATGACCCTTTTATACACTATTTTCCTTATTTTTAGACATCTATAAACATCTCCAATCTAAAATTTTACAAGCAAGTTCACACATGGACAATAAAAAAACCCAAAAAACTTATGTCTCTAGGACAACAAAGCCAAAAGTTGGACTATAGCACTAGACCTAAGGGTGTCCCCTTTGTAGAGCTGTTGTCCAAGTGAAAAATAGGTCCAAATGGTTAGATTTTCTCAAATCCTTATATTTTTCCTTGTCAACCTAATACAAGCTCATCTAACCCACAATCATTAGGTTCCCTATAAAAGGCCATTCAAACTACATTTAGAAAGGTTGGCACTCATTTTCAAGAGGGATGCAAGAAGACAAGCAAGTACTCTTCCCTATTATTTGCATACAACCCTCCAACATTATTTCAATCCTATTAAATCCATTTCACTAGTCCCTAACTAGGTGAAGCACATCTAATTTCACATCTTAGTTGCATTGATCATACACAAATTACACCAAGCACTTCAATGGGAGAACTACATTAGCTTGAACCATCTTTGGAGTATTGGTATGTAGGTAGCATGCCCACACATGAGGTTTAAAGTGCATATATCATATCCTTTACACACTAACCCCTTTTCCCTTTTTATCAAAGTTCCATTCAATTGCATAGAAGGCATAATCACATGAAGAATCAACTCTATAGGGAGTTCTATTGACATCCAAGACCTAAAATTTGGTACACAAGGTCACATTGAGTAGATGAACATAACCTAGAAAGCTCAAAGGAATTAGATTAGAGGGAATATAACACAAAAATATGGACTATATCACTGGACCTCCAAGTGTCTAATTTTTATTTCTAACCATCTAGGCAACAAATAGACTTTTGGGTCTTATTTTTTACAATCTACCCAGTCAGCTTATCAATTTGTAGTTCTAGATTCCACCATCTCAGTCCAAAAATTAGCTAAGTTCACCCTATATCCCCTTGTTTGGTATTTATAGTAATTAATTAATCAAATCTAAATTTAATAAATTAATAGGTTAATTAGGCATACTGCATTCACATATTTTCCAAATTAATCTAGACCCTTTACTAGTTAAGAAATTAAATATATAGTTTCCTAAATTTAGTAAAATGATAGGCATATGTGCCCCATTCTATAGTGAATTATATCTTATATTGATCTTCTTCTTTTATTAACACTTAGTTATAACCTGAATAGCCATCCAAAAGTGAAATTTTTTGAGACATGCATCTATTTGAAGGATTTGCTCCATTGAAGGTAGAGGATAATAATACTTTAATGACACCCTATTCAAGTCTCTAAAATCCACACATAACTTTATTTCACAACTTTTATTTCTCACAAGAGCTAAGTTGGTAAGCCATGAAGAGTGCTTGATAGGAAAGATAATTCTTGACTTTATCAACTTGGTGAGATCTTTTCTCATTATCACCTCCAATTTAAGATTTATGGGCCTTTGCATTTGACTTATAATCTTATCATTGTGATCAAGTTTTATAGTATGTTATTCTAATAAAGGTTCAAACCCCTTGAGGTCACTATACTCCCAAGCAATGAAATCAAAAAATACTCTACATAACTCAAAAAAAGTAGCCTTCTCAACTAGATTACATATCTTCCCAATCTTTAGGAATTTATCTTTGAAAATAACCACTTGCTCATGATTTTCCTCTTTTGTAAACATTCTTATTTTATCTCTCCTTATTTTATCACTTTATTTGAATATATTCTCAATAGTAACCAGCACTTTAAGAAGCTTATTAGACTTTAATTGCACAATTTGGTCCCCATATTGGTGTTGCAAATTGGCCAAGTTTTTTTTAAGAAAACTCAACCTCTTGTTGGATAAAACATTCTATTTGCTTAAGACTTTAAAACACTTACAAATTAGCATCATTATCTCATATTGAAGGTCTTACAACTACCATGATGTGTAGCTAAGTTTTTGGATTCTTTACATCTTTGGGAATGTCAAATTGTGCTCTAATTGATGCAAACCTATTAACATGTTGGTTCTCTTCCCTTGGGACTGATTTGATTTTAAAATCCTCAAAATCCTTTATAAGGTCCCACACTTTATGCTTTTAGGACTTCAATAATGTGTTCTTGGTATCACTTTTACCTCTTACTTGGTGTACAACTAGATCACTATATCCAATGGATTGTACTTATTTTTCTCCTTTATTCCTTTCCCATTGAATCCCATGTATAATAACATAATTTATAGATGTATTTCAAGTATGAATAAACTAAAATCTAATGGCATAACAGTACCTTTAATTTGATGGGGAAATAAACATAATACCTACACTTACTCCATTCTTTCTTATTGAGCCATCAAATAAAATGTTATATAAACCATTACTATCATCATTAGGATTATAAAGAGATGGTATTACTGTACCTTATTCATGTAAACAATATGTTCCAATAATATCTTTCTCAACACCTCTATATGGGTCAAATTCATGATTTTATGCCCCCCCATTCATCAAGGAAGAGATATGAAATGTCTTCAAGAGTAAAAATTGGCTCTTGGTCACTTGGGTGATCCTTCTCATTAACTATAGTAAAATTAACATTAGTGACATTTGGTTTTTATGGATTAATGTGAAACCTTGAGAGAGGTTCTAATTTTATGGTAAATTCGGTGTCATATATTATCCTAAAATCTAAGGAGGACTAATCTAATGATCAGTAACCACTGATATTTTTTTTGAAGTTATTTGACAAGCAAATGGAAAAGTATGGTGGCAAGTCAACAGAAAAAACATATTTAGTAATGGAAAATTTATGAAAACCATGAATATTCAAATTCAAACCCTTGATAACACCAACTATCTTAGTGGCTAAATAATCTAGTTGTATCACACCTTTAGTAATATACTCATATTTAAGGCCTAACTTATATGATATTTGACTTGGTATGAATGAGATGATATACCCACTATATATCATATAATTATGTACCAAAAAGTCACCAATAATCACAAACTTAAAAGGGAGGATGTTTATTCACTTTACGTTGTTGTGACTCACTAGGCTTGTATGTGTTTATGAACACAATAGTACCTCTCTTTACTAATATTGATGATGAGTTGAGCTTAGATAGATCCTCTCTAAGCATATTCCTTTGATATTTAATAGATAAAGTTTCCCACATAAGCATACTTACATGAACATTTTTCATTTGATCTAGTATGTTGATAGAAGAAGCAAAAATATTTGAGTGCCTTCTGGGAGTTATGACATCACTTTAAATCTGATTACTTTGGTGTAAAAAGGTACTTTTATCATTATGATTTATTTGAGATTTATGAGCCCTAGAATCTACATTAGGCTCTCTTATCCCTTAAGTCATGGAGAGAATTACATCTGAAACTTTCCCACTCTCTTATGATTCCTCAATAGCCCTCCTTTTATACATAGTGTTGGATATAATAGAACTATTCACCACCCTACTTGAGTTGCACACTTGATTCAATGAACAAAAATCCTCTTCTTTAAAGTTTAAAAGTTTATTACCTAGCTAACCTTGTTATCCAATAACCATAACTTGATTTGAAGCTTCATCTTGTGTTAGAGATGGAAATGTTCTATCTTATGCCATACTAGCTTGATTAAACCCTCCATCTTGATTAATAAATTTCTCATGAGACTGATTCCATTGAGAGGGAAATTATTTCTATTGTATTATATTATTTTGGGTGGGTAACAAATCTCTTGAAGAGGAGGCTACATTTGGGTTAAAAAT
The DNA here is from genome assembly GCA_037957365.1 of Torreya grandis. Lineage (NCBI taxonomy): Eukaryota > Viridiplantae > Streptophyta > Pinopsida > Cupressales > Taxaceae > Torreya > Torreya grandis. The sequence goes on along the minus strand of JARHVA010001811.1, from coordinate 1,916,419 downwards.
TGTGTATGGTCTAACATTAATGATATGACCTTGTCCTTGAGCATTTCCTTAGAAGGGTGGCCTATTTGATTAATATGGATGATGAGATTGGTATGAGGCTTGATAATCCCTATGAAACTAACTTTATTACCTCTCCATTATCATGAATTTGTTTACAAGAGTCTTAAGTATCCCCTCCACATCATTTGGCTTGATTTCTTAACTAGGAGGAGCTAACTCATGATCTTTTATAGTAGGAATTGGAAAAAGACTTGGAGTAAGGGATGAATGTCAAGAAATAAATGCATAATGGGCCTTGGATCAATTTTTCCATATTGTATCAGATTGTTCTTATCTCTAATATCAATCTCATATGCATTTGGTAAGGTATTCCCACCCATAGATTGAATCATAACCACTATATCACTGTTCAAAGCCATCAATTAATACTATAATTCATAGTCTTGAATGGGTATTACAATAATTTGGATCCTATCCCATGTATTTTGCAACCTAGCATTAAAATCTTGCATGAATTTTTGAGGGGCTTTTTTTATGGTGGTCAATTGCTCAAACAAAAAACAAATGGTCACTCTTATCTTCAAATCTTTTACTCAATTACTCTCCCAAGTCATTCCATGAGTCAATATAATTAGGGGCTAATTTTTTATACCAATCTAAATCCTTGACTTTAAAATTGATTTTTAACAACCTAATGGCCACATTTTCTTATGTTATGTTATGGATGTTGCAAAAGTTTTCCATGTCCCTAATATGTTCAATGGGAGTAAGAATATTTTCTCCACTAAAATAAAGGACACTCTTGATGGCATCCACTACTATGTCATAATATTATGTAAGGTTTAATGGAGAACCACCATTAAAAGAAATAAAGAGTAGATTTCTATCCATGCTATCAACCTTAGGAGAACTTGGATAAAAGGGAATATAGAGCTTTATTCTAGGTGACTTAGTATAAGGGAGAGTATGAGAAAACCTCTTTATTTTGATTTAATATAAAGGTAATTAAACAAATTAAAATGGGATACCATTCACTTTTGATCTTATAGTCACCTTTGGCTTGAAAATTGGCTCACTAATCAACAATCAAGAGTTTAGAACTTATTGGAGTCACTAGATGTTATATGAAGAAGGTTGTTACAACTACAATTTTGCCAAGACCAACATCAATCTTGGATAACCTCTTTCTAATTGGGTCCTGTCGGGCATGTTATAACTATTATATCTAAATTTTTCACCATTGAGAAGATGATTCAAGCCCTCTTAACTTGAGCTATGTAATGGGATTGGTAATAGGTTTTGGGTGACCTTAAAGTGGACCAAACCTCTAGATTTTGGCCTAGCTCCCAAGTACAACACATATACTAAAAAATATACTGCTATCTTGGATAATAAAAGGGAAATATAAAAGCTACATAAAATAAACAAACTTAGATTTGATGTGTCAAACATGAGGTCCTTAGCTTTCTAAGAATTCACTGTGAAATACTAAGTTAAAATCTGATTATACCATTTCAAAATAGTCCCTATCACACTAGTGATTCAATATGAAGGCTATGAAAGTTGAAAAAGCTTAGGATGATCAGCCAATAGGTACTAAAAGTGAACAATAATGACTTATTAATTATCTAACTAATCAAATCATGTATAACACTTCATATGACCTTTGAAAGAAGATAAGCTTACATAGAGATATGATTAACAAGGACAAATTCAAGAAAACATGCTTATTATAACTAAGCATTCATCAAAACAACCCATCTAATATCGCTATATTAAAGATGAATATAGAATATCAAGATTTAATTGATTCCAATAGGTAAATACAAGAATTAATTTTGACAGTTCTTTGCACGAACCAATGTGAGGATGTATTTGAAAGCCAAACAAGGCTGCATACATAGGAAAATATAAGGAGAGAGAGAAGAAGCATATAATATCATAAACAAGTGTCATCCACCATGTGGTAGTTTCAATGCAATAACTTGAGAAATAAATTAGTTTGAAAGGTTCTTATTAGCACGTGTGTACTTTCTTAATGATGTCCTTCTTCAAATTGGCATAAGAGGTTACATGAGAAATATTTTTCTCTTGAATCTAACTCCTTCCTTTTGAAGTTACACCTTGGCACCTATAAGGATAGTTAAGAAGTGTTTAGCTAACATGTGGCATGATTAAGGATCTTCTATGTCATTCTTCTACAAGATTTGTAACTTCCTCTTCTATTTTCAAAAGCACACAATCTCCACTAGCTCTCTTTGGCTCAAATGCCCCAAATCTTGGTTCTAACTTCATTAATAAAATCCTTCTCCATCAATAACTTCTCCCTACCTTATCAAACTTATATCAATACCTTTTAGTGCCTCTTACACTCTATATAAATTTATTCTTCACCAAAGGCTCTTACTTACCTTCATTTCTTTAGAGCCCTAAATATAGATAAAACTCCTTGTCTAGAGCTATTGTAGAAAATTTGGGTTTCAATTTATTTAATTTATTCAACAATTATCTGATTGTTCCAATTCAGTTATTGACTTATTACAACTAGGCATAAACATGGTATGTTCTTGTAGTGATCAAAATTTATCACTCATTTGTGTTGGCATCAATTCACATAAGGCACAAGACTTATGCACTCACTCAAAGCATAATAGATAAAGAACCAAGGACCACATTGGGCTAGTTATACCATGTCATAACTCATTCTTCATAGGAATTGGTCATTGAAACAATGACATTGGTATGTTCATTGGCACAAGTCAGTTCTAGGATATACTAATTATCTATAGGCATAGAGCCTATTTGGGGAACTACTTATGGTCATAAGGGTACAAGTATATATTAGGTTGGTTCTATTCTTTCAAGGGTGAAAACCTTTATTTTACTAAGATTAAAATCATCTAGTGCTTGAGAGGTCAATGAAATTGCTTCATATCAAAGGTCCATGCCTAGGGTAGCGCTCCCAGCAAGGGTATCAAAGCTTGAGTGCATGAATTTTATTATGCTTAGGATAATTCATAGGTTATGCCAGCATCATCACTTAGCATAGAGATGCCATTTATAACATAAAATAGAACTTATCTTAACAAAACATTCATATATTGAAATACACTATTATAACCATTACATTCAATTTTCATTCAAAAAATAGTACCATAACCACATATAATAGATCAATACTCAATTATGTGTAACACCATTCTTCATTAAACAAGGTTCAAGTAAATAGAGTAAATAACAAGTGAATTAGAGAATATGCTCATTTAAAGCAACTACTAGCCTAGAGGCAAGCATGGGAACTACAATGTGGATCCTCAAAGTCATCCATGCTTAAACTTATATTAATGGAATCCATAAAATGATAACTAGAACCAATTTTGTAGAACTTTGCTACCTCAATTTATGTCTCATGTTCTCTGGATCAAATTTGAATTTATAATAGATAGGATCATCTTCATGCCAAGGTGGAGGGTGTATACCAGGTGTTAAGATAAATCCTTGGTTGATCATTACACCAGATCCATCACCTTTTGCCCTTTGAACTATATTCACCACATGCAGCCACTAAAGAAGATGCCTTGAAAAATTGGGCACCAAGTAACTGCCTATTAGCTGGCACTAGGTCTTTGATGATTCCTAAAACTAGTGAAAAATATATCAAAATAGAAATCATACCAAGTGATTAAATCACACCAAGATGTTTGTTAAGTTGGAATAGATCCATACTTAGTAGAAAAAGGGGCCCAACATTACCCCATACAAAATTTCTAGTCTACCCCCAAACTAGTCTTTCAATGCTTTTAGCATGTAAAACTTAGGTGTGTTTTCCTTCAATTTAGTGATAAAGTCCTCAAATCCCTTGATATCCAAATTGAGTTCCTTAATATAACTATCTATCTCTATGGAGGAGGCACTAAGTATGATCACATATGTCTTTTATAATTCCTTCTTGAAAGCTTTGAGGTTTGCCTTAGCTTTTGTTACTCCTTGTCTAGGATTTCTCCTTGTTCACATCCTTGGTCTACAAGGTAAAAAAAGAGTGATTCCAAGATTTGTTCCTAGTCTTTGATCCAGGTGGTTAAGGAATTGAACTTACTCATAATCTAGGTGCACTTTAACCTACTTATATTTTAAACATGTGCCATCATCTCCTCCTTTTCCCCCTTTGCCTACTTGAGGCATGTATCTATGATTGATGTCTAGTTAGAAAAGATATAGAAGATGGAATCAACTACATTTACACCTCATTAAAGTTTTGTGAGAAGTTATTTCACCTATTTAAGTTTTGAATCTAGCTTCATTTTTATCATGGCACATGGGTCTTCATATTCTTCTTATATCAGTTCTACCTTTAACCTCAAGAGAATCTGCTCCACTAGCACACATACCTTATAACCTATGAGAGGTTTAAAGTGTAAAAATCATCTAAGAGGATGGATTAACTACCTGTATGTACTCAGTTAGTTGTTAAAACTTAAAATTCATGGCCTTGCTTCCTCTTCTACATCTAGGGTGATTTTCTTCCATTTTAAATCCTTAACATTATTGATGATGTTCTTTTGTATAACTTTATAGGCCATCTAAATGAATGCATTTGTTAACTTAACTAAGTTCATGGCATGGGGATATATGAGAAGGCTCTCATGCCCTTATTCTAGTTTATCTATGCCTAGTATGTCCTTTTATATCACCTCAAAGTGAGACTCATCCATATAGCTATCAAAAGAAAATGATAGATGTTGGCATGTCGTAGTTGTGGAAACTTTGGGGGGCATGTATTCAAAAATGTATAAATATTAATTGATCTAAGCCTTTTTGTATCTTCTCTCTTAGGCTTAGCTCCATGCCTTATTCTTTTGGGATGGCCAACTCCATTTTCTCTTCTTCTTCTTCATCAATTCTACCACTCTATTTGGCTCTTTCTTCAAAGGTTTCTTATTCCTACTCATGTAGGGGTTATTATTCAGACTTGTCCCCTTTTTCCACTTCTTCTTCTCCCTTGGTGTCAACTTTGCCCTTTTTTTCTATTGGGTTTATTTAGTGCTCTCAAATTATTATTTCAAGGTACTAGCATCACCTTCCTTGTCTTCAAGGACCCCTTTGATACTTGGGTGTACTTTTAGTGTATCTTTTTTTTCTATGCTAGTGGGGCAAATAAATACCTTTTTTGTTTCTTCCTTTGTTCATTTTGAACTTGTAGCAACCTTTTTCTCTTCATTCTCTCTATTGGCATTTTCTTCTTGGGCCTTCTTATTTTTCTCAACCTTCCTCTTTTTAGCATGTGCTAAGGCCTTTCTTCCTTGGCCTTCATTTCCTTGACCTCAACCTTTTCAATCTCTTCCTAGGTCATGTCTTTCTTGTTCATGGTATCCCTTTTATTTTCTAGCACTAGTGCCCTCAATATTTCTACCTCTCTCATCCCCAATTTTTTTTATGCCTTTTTCTTTTACTCCATTTATATAGGCTATGTGGTAGGTTATTCAGGTGAGGAACTTGATGGCTTATATATTTCTCCAAGAATGGTAGTCATGCTACCTTAGAGGGCCTGTTAAACCTCTTCAGTGTTGGTTTTTTCTCCTACTTCTTTGATAATGTAAACTTTTGTCCCTACTTCTTCCTCTTACTCCATCTCTTCATGCACCTTTTGTGCTTCCATTTCATCACATGCCTCTTACACCTCCATATCTACCCAGATTATTTTCAGCATTGTAATGGGCCCCGTGGACTTATTATTATTCTTATCCTTCTTACTGGGAGAAGTAGTCCATCATGTGAAGGTCATGTGCTTTTTCTTCAGGGCTGAGGGGGTGGCTTCTTCTTTGGAGGCAATTTTTAACTATATGCAATCTTAAATTTATTCAAGTGTTTCTCCCCACTTTTTTATGGGGAAATTTATTCTCCAATATAGTCATTGGCTTCCCTTCATCACCAATCTAGAGGGGGAGATCATCATCCTTCTTAGGTTTTATGCCCTTCTTTCTCAGCTTTATCTCATAGTATAAAATGTGTATGCACCTAAATATTACTTCTTTCTAAAGGGGGTGGAGGTCAGTGTGATCCAAGTCATCCTCTTCATATTTGATAGCTTTTCTTCTTGAGTGTATGTATTGGTACTACAACTTGATTCTTTCCAAATATATGGCCTTCACTGGGATGTCTAGCTACTATGCATTGGGAATTCTCCTTAGTGCATCCTTGAAGTACTTGGCAAAAAACTCATAAGGGAGCTTCAGTCAACCCAATCAGTTTCCATCTATGAGTACCAAGTACACTACATAGAATTTTTGCATAATGATGAAGGTTTTTTTTCCAAACATGTTCTAAGGGATCTCCTCAAGGATGCACCATTCCTTCCCAAACACCTTTATGTATTGGGCACACCACCCCATCGCTCAAGTTTTGTACTTTTGGGAGAATGTTAGGGGGGCAATTTTTGGTACTTCAGTACTAGGGAGTATTTGTGTGCTAAGAAGACCCAAATGTTTTATTCATCACCATTAGACATGTCAATCTCCTCCATCATTATTAAGATCAACATTAACCTTGATTATAAGGTCTCTGACTCCATATGACATTCAAGCATGTTATTTACCATCTCTTTAGAAATAAACTTTTCTATGTTAAACTTGAACCCATATGCCATGTGGTGGGATATATATAGGTAGGACTTGGTGATGTCCATCCACTATCCACCAGGGTAGAGCTATGAACTTATGAGGTACATAACTGCCCTTATACCTAGGTCCTTGATATATTTTATGGGGAATATTAATCTTCCTTGTAGTACCCAAGGAGTTGCATGACCCTTTCGACTTCAATATCATTTGCCATCATCTAGTGAATATCTATGTTAGAGTCTAGGAACCTAATGATTCTATTAATTAAACTTGTTGATAACCTCATGCACCTCCCTAAAATTAGAAGTAGTCTCCATGGATGTATGAGAGAAATAACTTCACAAGTTATTCTAGATTCCCAAAACATGGTAACTCATATAACTGAGTTATACCAATGGTTAGAAGTCTATCTCAGATAGAGACATCAAAAAATTTCATGCCTGATTCTATCTTGGCCCCCATATCAACCACCTAGTCTTATGCTAGATATTGCATATTTCTTGAAGTTCAGTGGTTGTATTCTTTGAGTGAATTGGTATACATGAAAGATGTCTAGTTTTATCCTACCAATACCTCTATGGGAAAATCCATTTCTTGATAGGACATCTTTGTAAGTGCCTTAGGATCAACCTTGATGATGCTAAGTCCTTCCGCTAGTTATGGTTTCTTCTTTGCAATGGTAGTCTCTTCCATTATTCATACCCTCTTAGCATCCTTCTACACTTGGTCCAGACTAGAACTCATTTGTTTCTTCCCCATCCTAAACTAGCTAGTGCTGAATCACAGTCTATTTAAATTGCTAAAGCTTGTAATGTTTGTTGTTATTCCTCATAGTCATGAGGTTTATGAATGTAACTTCAGCTCTCAAGCTTTTCTTTCCATTATGGTGGCCTCAACATCACTCAACCTTTTTGCTATTTGGTTTCCACAAGATTCATGCCCCACACTTTTTTATGCCAATCTTAAAGGGAATAAATTCCTCTCTCTATTAAATCATGATATTTTTGTGTTTATAGGTGCTCAAGGTTTCATTCTAGTAGCATTTGTTTTTTTTGGACTTGGTTCAGCTCTAGTTTTGTGCTCTACATTTTGGGTAAAAATTAACATGAGTTTTCTAACCTAAACTAGCTGGCCTATCATTGCTTTATACCCCTAATTTAGCTAACCTCTTAATTGTAGGTGATTAATGGCATATTAGTGCCTAATTTTTTTGGAAAATTCATAAAAACCTATGAAATCTATGAAAATCCATTGCCACCTTAGCATTTAACGTGGATATTTATGCCTTCAACATAACCTCAATAAATTTTCCTAACTATATTTTTGGTGAAGTGATACATAGTTCAAATGGTCATTTCCCACCTATATTTAGGTGGATGATAACTTGTCTTGATGATATTCCTCCTACTCTTTGTTCACTCAATGTGACCTTTGCTTTATTTATGGCAACTTAGGTGCAGTGCCTCACATGCACGTAATTTAACCTCTACCATTCTATTTTATTTTCCTATTATGCTTCTATTTAAAGTGCACTTTCTTATCTTGGTCAATTATTTTGCACTTTCATCTCTTACCTTGGATTTCGATACCCCATACAAATCCATTAAACTTGTCCTCTAGTGCTTCACTCTCTATGTTTCTTGCAACTTAGCTTCCTGTGCACCTCTCTTGTATCATATGTGTACTATCATCTTGTGCACCTATCTTCATCACTTGGTACTCATATTTATAAATTTTAGAGAGTTCTATGTGCCTAAAAACTTGGCGTCTGACCTTAGGCACTTTTACAAAGCATCCATGCTTGACTCACCTAGCTAGATTTATGTTTAGAAGTGCTATAATATTTTATCAGTGGGCCTCAAAGTGTTGCTTATTCACTTATCACCACCAACAACATAAAACATAAGGAAATTTTTATCTTGCACCAAAATTTATTTTGTTTAGCATAACACAACTGACTTATGACTAGGAAGTTAGTGTTTTGATGGCACAAGTGACATACTATTGCCTATAAGGCTTCAATTGGTTATTTTTGAAATGCCTATGGAGTATTCCACTTAACAATGTACACAACTTGCATGAACTAGTTTCCAATATGGTGTGGATGGAATATGGACCCATACACCTAATTTAGAGTTTTCTAAGGTGTTGGAGTCATAGAACAAGACCAATGTTCCTTCAATTAGTACCTTGCACTTAATAATATTTTCATGCCATAACTTTTAGTTCACCTTCTCTATATATTGGATCCACCTTTCTTGGGCATGCACCTCATTTAAGCACTCCAAGTCCTCTATCCTCATAATCAATGATTCTTAGTCATCTAAATGATTAATATGTGAAATGCAAAATGATGTAACTATGAAATATATTGATAGAATTATCTCTACACAAAACATCAATTGGAATGGTGTCACTTTGTTTAGGCACTTATAGGTTGTGAAATATGCCCATAGTACTATTAATACTCAATAATCCCAATTTGTAGGACCAACATCACATATATTTATGAGGTATGTTCTCAATATATTGTTGAATACCTCAGTTATGCCATTTACTTATGGATGATAAGGTGTTGTATTATGGTGTGACATCATGTATTTGATCATCAAGAGGTATACAATTTCATTGATGAAGTGTGTGCCTCTGTCACTAGTCAAACTGAGTGGGCACCCATAAGGACTTATAATGTTCTCTCAAAAGAACCTTGTGTTAGTTGTGTAGTTTTTGGTTGGTATTGCCTTGGTCCACTTGGTGAAATAGTTGATGGTAGCTAAAATGTATCTTGTGCTTGTGTGCCTTATTGTGGGAATGATTAGCCCAACAAAATCAATGGCCCATTTTTCAAATGGTTCCTAGGCAAGAATGGGGATGAGAAACATTTCATCCTAGTGGTTAGGCTTCCCTATGCATTGGCATATGTCACATGCCTTGGTGTAATCCTTTATATCTTGGAATAGACTTGGCCACCATAAGCTTGATTACAACACCTTATATGTCATTGCATATCTAGCATAATGGCCTCCTTTCATCCCCTCATTCATCTCGCATAGAATAAATTTCCTTTCATGTTATAAGACACATCAGTGTAGGACTTCATCATGACTTAATTTATACATCTCACCACTGATGATCTGAAAGGGGGTGGTATAAAATATGAGTTTCTTCTTTTCTTTTATTGTCATAGTCTAGGGTAGAGATCTAGATAATAGAAAAGTGTCTATCTTTGATAAATGGATGTGCTACCTCTATAAAGTTTCACATCTAGCATGTCATCTTCCATAGGCACTATTGCATTTCATGATTCAATATGAGACAAATGGTTTGGTCCTGAGTTCTATTTTTTAGGTTTGATGACAACTGAGAACTAGAATTCTTAAAATAGAAATATCCATTTACAAATGCACCTATGGAGAATGGGCTTATTTACAAGGTACTTAAGCACCTCATAGTCCATGAATAAGATGAATGGGTTTGCTGACAAGTATTGTGTAAATTTTTATAGGGCATAGACTATAGCCAATACTTCATCCTCAATTTTTTTATAGTTCTATTCTATTTGGGTCAATGTTTTTCTTATGAAGGAGATGGGATGATCCATTTTGCCTTCACTGAGATGTATCAAAATGGTGCCAATTGTAGATCAAGATGCATCAACTTAGATGTGGAATGGGTTTATCTAGTTGATAAATTGTAGATTATGCACACTAGCCAACTTGAGTTTTAGAGTTTCAAAGGCATCCTCTTGAACTGTTCCCCAATAGAATGGGTTATCCTTGTGTAAGAGCTCCTCTAGAAGCACCAAAATATTTGCATAGTTCCTTATAAATTTTATATAATAGCCACAATGGCCAAGAAATGCATGGAAGTATCTCTATGTAGAAGGAGTCTAGAGATGAATGATTATTACAATCTTCATGGGACTAATGAATAGACCATCTTTACAGATGATGTGCCTAAGTAAACTTCCAAATGATGTTATGAAGATGTACTTATTAAGGTTCAAGGATATCTATGGCTACCTACACATTTTAAACATCATATGTAGGTTATTATAATGGTTTTTGATGAGCCCATACATAGCCTGGTCATCTAGGTATACTTGGAGGAACTTGTAGATGAAGTCTTTAAATGTAATGATCACCACTCTAGAGAACACATCTGGTGCATTATTTATTCCAAAGGGAATCGTATTATAAGAAAAATAACCCATTTAGTTGTAAAGGTTATTTTGGTATTATCCTCCTCTTCAATCTGGACTTGATGGTATTTGAAGAACCTATTAGCAAAGGTTTAAATTTCATAGCCTATGATGTCATCTAAAACTGTGTTGATGAATGAAGTCAAGAAGGGGTTAGTGATGTAGGTGGAATTTAATAGTTTATAATCAACAAAAATGTGAATGTGCCTATCATTCTTGATGATAATAACCATGGGTCTCATCCATTATGACTCTTATACTAGGTAGATCACTCTTTTAGATAGCATACCATCAATCTCTATTTTGACCTTGGCATAGAGATTGGGGCTCATTCTGTAGGGGCACTTCTTGATAGGTAATGTGTCATCTACTAGCTTTATGATCATCATTCTAAGGGATGGTTGGGTTCCATTTATGTCTTGAAAATTTTAAGGGAACAAGTCTTGGAACTCATTTAAGAGATCCATAATTCATGTTATCTCCACATCAAACCAATATACACTTAGAGTAGCCACCTTTGGTTCCCCCTCTAATATGATCTCTACTTAGGTTGTTTTGAGTGGTACACAATAGGGATAATTCCTTCCCTAATGTGTGTCCTCAACTTTCCTATTCCCCTCAATTGTTTCAATATGGAGGTGAATAGGGTCTTTTTTGTTAGGGGTGTTATCTTTTACTTGGTTTACTAGCTTATTTTTGCTTGTCAAAGATGTCTAGTTGCACACCTTTCAGACATCAATGTCTTCATCACTTGAGTCACTATCGAGTTATTACTCCTTAAATAAAGTTGGTTTCACCAATTCTTTATCCTATAACATATCTTTTAGGCACTCCTCTAGGATATCAGTGTCCTCAAACACTACTCTTTGAATTACTTACAATGGATTGATCAATTGTAGGTTATGTGAGGAAAAGGTGAAGGTGTGCATAAACTTATCTTTTAGGACATACTAACTAGTTTTCTTTTGTTGCATTTTATTTTCCACATACCCATGTCTTCAAGGTTATATAGAAGGCATATGCCCATAAGTTATTTGGGGAATTTACACCATAGTCATTCCATGTTTATTTGAATAAGTACACATGTGTTATTGGGTTTAAATCACCAAAGTATGCAAAAAATTCCATATCCTCATTACTTTTCTCAAATCTAGTGTAGATGGCTACTTTTACATCCTACCAAGTAGGTAATCTAGGTCTTTGTGCTACCCACCAATGAGCAGTAGTGATTATTAAAGAATACACCAATGTACCCATCATGTCTACCTCATTTGGGACACATAAATTGAGGACATAGACATATTGTTCCATACAATTATTTCCCTTGTATCTCAAGAATGTGGCAAGTTTACCTTTGCTCAAGTGAAATGATCTCTTCCCCTTATTTTTATTACAAGAAACCCATCTCTTTGAAGTGCAATCAATATAGACCCATCTAGTCCTCATAGGTTTTGGTGCCTTCATGCTCACTAAGTATCACCTCTAGCTAGTCATCTCATAATCTTCTTTGATCTATTAGTCATAAGCAACATTAGTGGTGTTTGAGGTTGATTGTCCATCTTCCCAAGAAATCACTCCTTAGTCATTGCGGTTGAGAGTCTCAATTCATTACATCATGGTGTTTCAGATATGGTTGATCTCATCCTCTAGATCAACACTTTCTACATAGGGGTCCTTGGTCACTTGAGAGGGGGATCACTACCCTCTCCTTGCCATTGTAAAAATTCATATAGTGTTGATTGAAGCACATATTGGCATTATTCACATAACACCATGGTCTTTCCAAAAGTGATAGATAATTATCTTGTTTAGCCAACTCAATTAACTTGAAGTCAACACAAAACTCATTACCCATGATATCTACAATATTGATTTTTAAAAACCTGATTGGTTACATCCTAGATTTGATAGCCATGAAAAGTACACGAGGGGAAAGCCTCAAGGCTAGTGTACCAATCTTCTTCCATGCATGCTTTGTCAAGATATTAACCTTGACACCTATATCTATGAGGACCTTGTGTATAGACCATCTATCAATGGTGGCATTCACCAAGATTTCTTAATCATACTCCACATTCTGGGTATGTTTGACTTCTTTTGCCCTTTACGTTCATGGTGTAGCAACTTCAACTAGATTCTACCTTACATGCTCTAAAATCAAGTTATTCAATAGGAGTAACATCTCTTTTATTTTAAAGAGGTGTAAGATATTCATTATCTCTTGTACCTTATCCTTTTGACCAACTTGCTTCTTATGAAAGGTGATAGCTTTCACCTCTAGGTCTTATGCCAATTAGATCTATCCTTGCAAGTTATAAATCACACTCATAGCCTACTTTAATACACATTTCTAGCATGTAGGGTCTAGGGAAGGCATAGATTTAGGTGTAGGCTATGGTATGTTCTTAGTGTGACATTATTACCCATATTTTAGGCATAACTCCAGTATTTGTGTAATTGGTGGCTAAGTGGTAAATCCACTATGAGTAGTTGTCTACACTTTTATTGGCTCCATATGGGTTGATTGTGACTTTGGAGTCCACTTATCCACTTTAAGCTTGTACCTAATCATTCCTATGACCTTGTCTACACTAGGCCTACCTGGGGTTAATTTCTTATATAAGTCATGGAATTCCTTGACCTTATGTGTTCCTCAACAATACCACATGTTAGATATGTAGGGAAGTCATATTGATAGTGCTTAGTCAAACCTCATTTATAACATGATCATAGTGTGAATCTTCCTCCACCACATCCTCCACCTCACCCTCTATAGCCTCTCTACATCTTATAGCTTTCATTTTACTTCTTATAGCTTTCATTTTACTAGCCATAGCCTTAATTTTCTTGATTAGCTTACCCCCTTGATTGTTATAGGGGCTTTACATGTTCCTCTTTCCATGTTCTCATGCATCTCATCAATCACTCAGTAGTCAACTATGGTATGAGTGTAAGAGTCACATAACCAATAATATATAGTTGTGTTAACTTGATTGGTGCATTGTAATAAACGTCAGTTGCAAACATCATGCACCTCATAACAAACCTCATAGCTTGGAATCAATTTGTACACATTTATTCAAGGGTATTTATTCTTGTTGTGGCCTTTTATTTCATAGTTGATGCACTATAACCTACTTAGAGCATCTTCTAATGAACTCGTGGTGAGTTTTTGGATTTGGCTAGCCATGGATGGAATATATGCATTCATGAATGGGATAATCCCAATGTTAGTGCTTTTAACTACTTAGGATCTGAGTGTAACTTTAAGCATTTCATGAGGGTCTGTGAATGTCTTCATAAAAAGTGATCTTATAAATGGTACTATAAATCCACCATTAAACCATTGCACATGTTAGGAGGGTTAAATATCATAAGGAAGCTTGGAAAGAATAATTGCACACACTCTTTGATAGTCCTTGGTTAATTTCCTTGAGTATGGTGATGTTCTACTATTCAAACTTGGGTATATCGAATTATTTTAAGAATGCTTCATTTAAGGTGTCAAAATAAACCATAGCCTGGTTAGGATTAAATTTCCTATACCAAGTATTGGTGTGATCAAGTAGAGTTATCATGAACTGGGTTTATTTATGCTTAGATTGGGCTATACCCGAAGTGTGCCATTATAGTTCACATTAGCACATGCTCTGCAACATTATCTATGTCATGATACTCTATTAAGTGCAGGGCCATATAATAATATATCTATAGTGGGGGAACTAGTATTTTTGGTGATTTTCCCTTGGTACTTGTCTTGGAAATGGCCTTCTAATTCCTCCCACTAGTGGGTTAGACATTGGTCTCATTATTACTATTGGTTTCATAGATGATGATGGAATTGTACTACTAACTTGTGGCATTGGGCCACTTACTTTGGGTTTTTGCCTAGTATATAAAGCTAAAATTAGCTAAGTTGGAATGCTTTCTCTCATGTTCTATGTTATCGAGCTAGTGCCCAAAATTCTAGAGTTATCCTCACTTAACTCTTTATAAGGAACAACTTGTTTAATGACAAAATTGTATTCCAAGTCTAAAAAATAGTCAAAGTCTATGTTGAAAATAGGGTCAGTTATCACTCTTATTTCTTCCTATGGGGGATCCAATGCATGATCTTATCCTATAGGTTCAAAGGGGGCAGGCACACCTAGTGCATCTTTAATGGTCAAATTATATAGGGACCCAAAGCATTCTATACATGTCAACTATTAAGCTTGATCTATGGCTTCATTATTTCTCTCTTCTTGCCACTGTTGCAATTCAAGATATCATTACCCATGCCCTTCCCACTTGTTATGGGTCTTCTTGGCACTTTTTAGGTTATATGTCTTATATCATACTATACCTTTTCTTATTATATGTATGTCACCTAAGTGCACAAGTGTCAACCTACTCATCTCATTATATTTCACTTCACCTACACATCCCTTTTTTCCCTGTTGCACTACTCATTTGTGAAATGACTTTAACACTATATTCTCATGGTTTCAAATCCATATTCCACCATCAATTTCTTAAGTTTTGTGCTAAAATATTTAATAAATGTGCCTCTAGGTTCATGCAAAAACTAATAATCTAATTCCTCAAGGCAGGAGTATGTCAACACTAAAAACTCAAATATATAGTTGTTTAACATTCCTTGTCACCATTTATATACTACTCTAGTTTGAGTGGCATCTAGGTTCTCAAGCCTCTTTACATGCTCTTTTGTACACTTAAGGTGTTTTCCATAGCTTTGACTATTGTGGGTAACATAAATAGCTAACCATAGATACACATGCTCAGGTAGTTCATAAAATAAGACCTCATATAGAGTAGCATATAGGTTATTTTGGACCCATTTCCTTAGATTTTGTCTTTTCTAAGATGGATGCTTTAGTGCAAATTATCTTCCACATGTTACAACTAGTGCTTGATGTTCTCAAGGGAGAGTTGAAGTATTATTTTGTCACACCATTATAGAAAAATAATTTAACATAGGTCCTAGAAACAAGAACAAAATGTTGTATAAAATTCAAGTTTTAATTCATTTACTCTATCCAACACTTATCTAGTTTTTCTAAGTCAATTCTTGACTTATTATAATTAGGCACAAATAAGGTATGTTCAAATAGAATTCAATATTTATCACTCAACTATGTTGGCATCAATTCACTTAAGGCACAAGCCTTATGCGCCCACCCAAATCATATAAAATAAATAACTAGGGCTGACATTTGGGTATTTGTGACATGGTGACACTCATTCTTCATAGGACTTGGTCATTGTATTAACTGCATTCGTAGGTTCATTGGCACAAGTCAGTTTTGGGATAGACTGATGGTCAATAAGAACAAATCCTATTTGGAGAACTACTTATGGTCATAAGGGAACAAGTCTATATTGGTTTGGTTCTATTCTCTCAAGGGTGCAAGCCTTTATTTTGCTAAGATTAGCATAATCTAATGTTTGAGGGGTCAATGAAATTGCTTCATATCAAGGGTATCAAATCTTGGGTGTATGACTTCTTTTACACTTAGGATAATTCACAAGTTATTTTAACATCATCACTTAGCATAGATATGCCATTAATGACCTAAAATATAACTTAGCTTAACAAAACATTCATATATATAAATTACACTATTGTAACCATTTCATTCAGTTTGCATTCAAAGAAAAATACCATAACCACATATACTAGATCAATACTCAATTAGGTGCAATTCCATTCTTCATTAAACATGGGAACTATAATGTGGATCTTCAAAGGAATTTATGTTTAAACTTATGCTAATGGCATCCATAACATGATATATAGAACTAATTTTGTAGAGCTTCACTACCTCAATTCACATCTCATGCTCTCTAGATCAAGTTCAAACTTATAGTAGATATGAACATCTTCATATCAGGGTGGAGGGCATACATTGAGTGATGAGATGGAGCCTTGGTTGATCATTCTATCAACTCCATCACCTTTTGACCTTTGTGTTATAGTCTCTGTGTGTAGCCACTCAAGAAGATGCCCTAAAACATTGGGTGCCAAGTAATCACCTACCAACTAGCACTAGGTATACAATGATTCCTCCATCTAGTGAAAAATATACCAAAACAATAATCATACCAAGTGATTACCTCACACTAAGATGTTTACTTAGTTGGCATGGATCCATCCTTAGTAGAAAAAGGGGCCCAACAAGAGAATTTGATAGATTATCTTAGAAAAATAAGCATATATTTGAGTACACACTATGCTCTTACTACTTTTTACAAATTTTCATGACCAAACCCTAAGAAAAAGTGTACTTACTCCACCAATTTCACTCTCCAATTAGCCTTCAATTAGGTTTTTAGGCCTATAAAAATCATATTTTCCTCCATTAATATCTCTCATGTGTGAAATCTTAATTAAATGTTTTATTCACTTTCCATTCCCCATAATCATGCTCCATGTAGAATTTGATGGTCTAAGACCTTGTAGGGATGGATGAACTAAGAAATGGCCAAAACACTAGCTTAGATGCATGTTTAGGCCCAAAAAATAATTAGAGTGGTTTTTTAGGAAATTTATAGGTTCCAAATATTGATGATGATCTGATTAGGCCTATACCATCATATGATAACTTGATACATTGGAGGAAATCTCTCCAAGAGTGTTCCATAGGTATGTAACTAAACCTTTTGAACAATAAAATAATGTAGTAACCCTTTTATACTCAATTGATTGACTTGAATAACTCATTTATATCACCTAAAGATACCTTAAAGGTGTAAATAATTTATATGACCTATGCCCTAGCTTTTTAATCCTTTTTACTTGATTTAGAGGATTACCACCACCTTTTACACTCACAAATAGTCATGTAATTGAGATTTTTGGCTTATTATATACACCATACCTTTCACACATGTCACCATGTGTGTTTTTCAAGTACCCATGGGAAAAATGAGAATCATTCTAGTCATTTCCAATACAAACTAGTCCACTTAAATTAATTTTACCCATCTTTTATCTCATCAGGTCATTTAGGAGTCTTTAGCAAGGGTTTTAGGTGTTACCATCTTAAAAATGGTTCATAAAGCATAGGGAATTAAAAAAATAACCAATTATAGAAGATTAAATTAAATAAGACCTCAAAAACATCCCCTATGTTCTTTATCTCCTATGCAAATCCTCCCTACACTCATGAGTAAAAATATACTCTTTGAGCTCCTTCATAAGGCCATATGGTTTAGAGAGACATCCAGTATTAAGGATGGTTAATAAAGGTGTGGGTTTTAAAGAGTGAAAAAATGATATATTTTTGAATTAGGATACCTAGTTCATCACCTCCTAAAAAATATTTCACCATGCACTACTTCCAAGAAGTTATGAGCTTCACAAAGTTGACCTCTCAAGTTAGTTGACTGTGTGAAGAATGAGAACGTGGTTTTGGGTACAAAATCCATTAAAACTACAAGATTTTTGGTTTTAATAATCTCCATGACCCATAAAAAAATATCATGTTTTCATATGCTTTCCTTTTACTTTTAAGTCTCATTGTGTTCAAGCCTTGGCTTCTTTGGTTGTAGCAAACCTACTAAGGGTTTTATGTCTGTAGGTGTCTTTTGAAACTTAGTCCTATGTTTTATCTTTTCATCCTTTACCAAAGACTATATCCTTTTAATAATATTTAACATGGTTCTATATATCCCTTAGTTATCCTCCTAATTATCATTCACCTCATAAGTATCCTTCCTGAAGTATATCCTCAAATAGACCTATAGGTCACTATTTGGGTCTCCTAACTACAACCTAAGAACAAACCCTCACTATTGATTATTACAAATTTGATAGTCAAAAAAAATATTGGAGGGTTATTTTATGATATTTATCATCTCAATAAATAACCCTTTACCTCATTAACATTTACAATTTTCCCTCATGTTCTCATACACATGCTTGTGTATGAGCATTTAGGCCTATTAGTTCTCATGTTCTCTTTGATGGCATCAATCATGTTATGGGTTATTTTGTCATTGTAGATAGGTTTTTATACTATTTTTTCATCCTATTTCATACTTGTATGGATTCAGTACCATCCTTGGTAGTTTTACACACTCCATTTCATACTAGATGTTGACTTTTGGTTGACAATGTGGACCTACAGGTTTACAGACTTCTAGGTCTACATTTGATTTTGATTAGGATATTAACAACATGTTTCTTGAGTTATTAAAACTCCATAAATATATCATCCACATTTAATTTTATATATATTTCCATTAATAGTCATGTGGACTTTCTTTAAACACTCTATAATTTGAATTTTGCTCCATTTTGTATACATAGGCCTATACCTGAGGTCACTTCATCTATGAGAGCCATGTATGAAGATTGGAAATTATGAATTCATCCATGATATTCCAGATAATTTTTTAGTATTTTAAAAGGATATATGTGTGTTTTTAAGTCTAATTCATCTCCCTCTCAAGCTTATACATTTTAATTATGACATTTATGAACCATAAATGTCCACCTATAAGTTTACAAACCTATGGGTGGACACAACCTATTTCGGTCCTATTTAAGAGTATGTTTTGTATATTTACTTAATTATATTGAATTATTTATTGTGTGATGATATTTTCCACACCATTTTTTACCTCTCCATTACCATTTGGGACAAATTTTAGTAATCAAGCACGTAGGAGGCCATCCACCTATTACACCATGCTTCAATAGAACCATGCCATCATGGGTTGTCTTCAAGGAAATGATATTTAAAGGTGAATTAACATATATTATCTAAAATTTATAGGTATATAATGATTTATAAATCAACTTGATAACTTATGGAGATGACAACACTCAATATCCAATCAAAACATGCTTACATCTAGGATTCTAATGTTTAAACCATATATAAGGTCCCAATTTATTTGATAAATACATCTTATTCAGATGAAATATTGATTAAATTTACATAAATTTTGTCCATTTCATCCCTAAAATCACCCCATAATAACCATTTTCTTCCATCAAACTTTGAAGTGAATAAACAAAGGTAAACCTAGACCCTGCCTAAATGGATAAGACATTATGAGCCCCTTACACTCTTAGAATTGTTTATAGAGTTAATGGAATTAAAAAATAATAAAATGAAACAAATTAATGTCATAGGTACCCCCTAATATTCCCAATATATGATATCCTAACTCTCTCTCTCTCTCTCCTTCTTGTACCAACTAAAAATTGAACTACCTTTTAGAGCTGCCAAGGAGAGTGATGGGAAAGTTGAATAGGTTTTATCCATTTTTGAGTTTCAAACATCATAATATGTATGTATTTGAAAATTTATGAACTATATTAATTTTTAGGAATGTTGGTAAGTGGTATTCCCTCTACACTATGTATGAACTTCTTTAAAGCAGCCTTTTTTTACTTGAGAACTATCATATTATACATAGAAACTAACTAAAATGAATCCAAAAGTGTTATATAAACTTCATAAAACCTATAAAAATGTGGTATTACGTGTCAATAATTCCCTTTTTCTGTGAACCTACCACCTTCTTACTATATTCCCTACTTGGATGTTATAAATGATCAAACAAGCATGTAAAAGTGAGTTGCAATGTTAGAAATGGATTTTGGATTCTTTTAATGTAATTATATAAACCATAAAACAAATTAAATAAATTTTACTTGGAATAAATGTAATTATAGATATATCTCAAACTTTGACCTTGTTTGAACCCTTTTAACCAAGACACGCGATGACTAGACAAGCATGATATTAAGAAGACACTTACCTTAAACTTGTCAAAAATAACTTAAACAATGCTAACCATGATTTATGAAGTATTTTCAAGATTTAAAATCAAGGTGAATGCTTGAAAAGATAGTTTTTTTTCAAATTGGTTTATGGCATTCAAAATTTGACTAACAAAAGTGACTTTTCATCTCTTATGACTCATCTTTCTTCACTTAAAATTGTCCTTTCTTGGATGGAGGAGTTACAAGTTTTTATCTTGACACATGACCTACTTGACACCTTTGGAATATTTATACACAATTATATAATATTTAAAAGCATATATAATTTTGGTGAGAATGAAACTTGAGACTTATACCTCCTCATACTATTATATTTGTCATAATAACCCACAATTTTATGTGAAAACTTCATTGGCCCAAAAGAAAGTGATGAAGGCAAGCCTATCTCTCATACAAAATATGTTCTTGTGCTTAAATATTGTAAAAACATTATTTTAATCCTAATATATGTGTTTTAAAAGGTCATGTAACCTATGTCCAAGATTATATCTCACCATCAATGAGTCTTCATAGTTTATTGACAAGAAGTTTGGAGAAGGTTGCAAGTATTCATGCTATAGAAGTTCCACATAGACTTGAGAACTATATTGAAATATTTTTCATGTTACATGATTTAAAAATTGAATATTTATGCATTTTAGTCCTTCTTATGGGTCTCCAAGATCATTTTTATCTTTTGATAAACTTGGTGAGTTCATAGAAGCATGTAGGCTTATTTGAAGGTCTTCAACAACATACTTATTAAAAGGTTTGTCAACAAGTTCTTTTATTCTTCATGTATCCATTTAAATTGATTTATTCATGACCTATATAATGTATCAAGGATGTCATTAGGTGATTAAATGGTTGATATTAGGTTCTTTATGCCATTGGTAACCTTGAAAAGGTCTACAACCTTGATTTTATATGCAACTAAGAAGGCAATCTTCATCATGACTTTTTTATTTTCTTAGGAACATATCACATCACCATGAAATTATCTTTAAAGTATTATGTAAGATCATGGGACCTCTACCTAGGACTATAAGGTCTTTATAAATGGTTAAGGATCTCAAACACAATCTAACACTATGTAAACAATAAAAAATATGTAGTTTAGGCCTCTATTATGTGTATTGCTTCCACAAGTTCCAAATTATGGCTCCAACAAGTGTTAATGATACCTATATATGTAATTCAAATTTTTAAAATATAAATCATGATAATTATAATCACTTTGTATTTTTTTATCTTCATCAAGTTTTTTTAAGGATTTACAAGGGTTTTAGACTTGTTTATCTTCTTAACAATGGTTCATAAATCTTAGGCCTTTAATTTATTGAATAACACCATGAACTTGGAGTATATTGACCTCTTAAACATCCCCTAATGTAATTTTTCCTTGTGCACTTTCTCAGTTAACCTCTCACATAAGCAAGATGACCTTCTCGAGCCTGTAGGTCTATAGGTGTATTTTTGAGTTGACTGTCTTGAGAAAAAAATACTTTTTTATGCTTGTTTGTTTTGATTGAAATGTTTCCTCTAGTTTTTTTTCATGTATCATATGGTATCCATATTTTTTCCAAGTGATTTGACCCCTTAAACCTTGTAGGACTTGCATTAACCCATAGCTAGGGCTTCATGACACTTTAGGGGTTTTGAACCTAACTATCATATTTTTATGTTATCTCTTATATCCAAAGAATAAAATTAATATGTAAAACTTCATGAATTTTATCTACATCCTGAATTTCATTTCAAATCTCAATATCTACTCCAAACTTGCATTTTCTCTTCTTGGACTTACTCACAAACTCGACAAGGTTAAGCTGAGCATGTATGTTAATATTGTTCTCTTGGTCATTTGAAATGGAGATATATTTTTATGATTTTGTGTAATTATGATGAAAATTCATGGTGATAATTAATAATAAACATCAACATCTAATGCTAAACCAACTGGTCACAATTTACCAGCCTGGTTAGATTTTCAAAATTCCATCTTCATGCCAACTCTTCCTTCCAAGTGTCAATTATTGAAATAGGTATGAAGAGTTATATAATATATATTGTATGGTTTTTAGTGTTAATTTACATCTAAAAAAACTTATTATAACTATCCATTCATCCTTAAACACTTCTTTTCATGCATCATACTCTCCATAGCTTCTATAGGCTAGTAACCTTTTTTTAGCCTTTTTATTTCCATTGACTAACCTATCTCTTTTACTAAATATATAGTAATTATTTTAGGTAATATTTATCTCTATTCAACTCCTTAGGGATTTTTAGGAACTCAATTAATTTTTTTAACCACTTTCTAGCCCGCTTTGATCTCTAATTTAGCCTTTTTAGGCCTAATTAGGCCTCTCCCACAATATAGTAGTCAAATCTATATAGATATTGTACATTCCATATTTAAAATAGTATAATTTTCTTCCTAATGCTAACATGAACCAAAATACCATGTTTTGTTGGATTTTAATAGTTATAACTCCTAAAAACCCCAAAACCCTAATCTAGGGTTTTAGCTTTCTTTCACAGGGCCAAGAGCTCTTTAAATTCCATATCCTAGAACCCATATTGATTCAAGGGACCAAATTAATTTTTAAAGGTATATTTAAATGTATTTTATCCTTTATAATATTTTTTAATCCTCTTTACAACCCTTTCACTCTAAAAACACCAAACCTTCAGTTGATTGTGTACTTTTTTATTGACTATGCATGGCAGAATGGAGTCTCAAGTGCAAAGTATTTATTTCTAATGTTTATTACAATGTTATAGAACCTTTATTAGGTCTAAGTTACCAATATACCTCTTTTTACAATGTATAAGGATCCAAATTACCACATATCAATATTTATCCACCACAAACTTAAGATAATAAGTCTTCATATAAGACTGTGAATAATTTAAGATCATTTTTAATCAAAAAATCATTGAACTATATCAAGAGATGTATTTTGAAACTTATGAATCTATAAAATTTTTAATTAAATACCAAATCCACTACCATTTCATATGTCTTCAGTTCTTACTCAGTCTACTTAACTTATCCATACAAAATAGGGGTCTTTCTCCTAGGACTATGCTTTGTCATATTATCAAACATTTGAACTCATTATCTAGATATTTAAATTCAACACAATGTATTTTATTTTATCAGCCCAATTAATAACACAAGATATCATACTTCTCAATATAGTTGATGTAAAACCCCAACTTGCCATGCTTAATGAAATCTTGATCAAGAAATAAGGTCTCACAACTGTCAAGTTAGAGTCTACCTATAACAACATAATTACTATGTTTTTTGTAACTAGTGAATTGAAATCCTCACCTTCCTTAGGATTAAAAAAATAATATTTTAATCAATTATTTCATTTTTTAATCATATTCTCAACATATTCTTAGACTATGCCAAGGAAACCAAAATAATACCTTTTGTTGCTTGACTATGATATAGTATGTAGGAGTTATGAACAGAGTTAACTATTTTCTCTAAGTTTCTCTATTTGGAT
The DNA here is from genome assembly GCA_037957365.1 of Torreya grandis. Lineage (NCBI taxonomy): Eukaryota > Viridiplantae > Streptophyta > Pinopsida > Cupressales > Taxaceae > Torreya > Torreya grandis. Next base: position 1,892,296 of record JARHVA010001811.1, on the reverse strand, counting down.
TAGTTTCCTCACTATTTGTAAATTATCCATGGTCCAGATACCTTTCATAACCTAGGATAAGATAATATTGTCTTCCTAAGACTATATAAACACCTCAATTCTCTTTTTCTCAACCTGTCTCCTATAGTTCTTATTCAAACCTACAATTCAACACAAATACCAACCTATTCATGGCCTCAAGGGCCTATAAACACATAAAAAAACACACACTAAACCAATTTAATTTAAAGCATATGAATATACAAAGTATTTATCTATCTTCATTCATTCTATTCTTTATTGATTATAAAACACAATCCAGAGATGGACTGAATCATCTACAATGAGGAGTTTTGCATAAATACATCTTTAGATTCTCATCCTTCTTGGAGAACTCCCCCCCCCCCACTTTTTATTTACCCTTAGACTCTATACCATTATTTATTTTTACTAATTTAAAATTTGGTTTTGAAAATAGTTACAAAATAACTTCTTTTTCATAACTACCTCAATGTATTATCTTAGAGTACATGACTAGACCATGACTTCTAATGGGATGTACTAGGATCATGTGTCTTTAAAACACCTTTTTTAAATATCCTTAGACTTTATACACCAACATTCTTAAACATATAAATTATCCTCCTAGACTCATGTAAGCATTTGAATTTTCAAATACCCTATTTTGGAGGGAAAACACCTAGAAGTTAGACATTTCATCTTGAACCTTTTCATACTCAGTTATAACCATATAGACCTTCTTATATTTCCTCATGCTTGTTTCATGGATTATTCCCTCATTTTTTTCACTTTATTCTTTCTTTCCTATTAGTTTTTTATTCTTTTTCATGCTATCATCTTCTCCCTTGGGCTTTAATAGTCTCTCATGAATGTCAATCTCTATCCTTTGTTCATATATACTCTTTTTTTCTTCCTCTTCTCCAAAAATTTTCATATTTGGATGCTCTTTCCTATCATCTTACTCATTATGCAAGAGTAATTTTTTGTTATTTTCATCCTCACCATAGTACAACATGATTTGAACAATATTTGACCTTCCATATCCGTTCCTAGCAAATGTAAACTTAGCTTGTGCCTGACCCATGGAATAACTCACCTTGTTGGATTCTTCATGCTTCATTTGCTTTCTAACTAGCTTGCTTGTTTGCATTAATTATTGTGATTCTATTTAATGCTCCTTATTTATACTTTCCTTGATATTTCCTTGGTGTAATTAATATTATTTCATCCCCTTATATGTACTAAATATCTCTTCTAATATCGTCATCTCTACTTACAACTTTACTACATCTATCTCCTAAAAATCCTCATCAAACTTTGGTGTAATTTATTCTTAATTATCTTAGGTAGCTTATTTTTTATCTTCTCCCTATAATCCTTCATTTTTGAGAGTCACATCAACCTCCTCATGCTTCATACCATGATTCTCAAGAACTCTTTGAGGTTTTTCTTCCTCATCTTGCTTTGCTACACACTCATTCATCAATACCATGGTTTTCATATACAACATGTCTTCATCATTAGAATCAAATTCACACACATAATCATTTTAAAAATTTGAAAATAAATCTTGAAAATATATACACTCATGTTCTTTCCTACATGGTTGTACCTTCAATTCCTTGGCTTGGTTTGTTTCCACCATCTCTTTTGCTTACTTTGTAGGTTTGTTATCATCATATACATTCATGCTTGCTTGGGATTCACTTTTCATATGATCCTCTTGTACTCTTTCCATGTTCTATATCACCCATTTGTTTACTTATGACTTATTTGGCTGCCACTTGTTTCTATTTTCATCTCTTTCATGCTTCATGCCTTTGTTCTCTACCATGCCAACTTGGCATAATTTTCCTTTCATGTTTTGTCTCCACACTTGTGTTTTTTTCCACCTATGCCTTTTCCTTGTTTGACCTATTGTTTGAGTTTTAAATCCTTCTTCTCATTAACTACTTGTTTAGTAAATTTAGGCCATACATATCCATGCCCTTGTTCTCCTTTTGAGGGATGCAATCTTTCATTCTTCTTCTCAATCTATACATTAGATTTTTATCCATCACACATGCAATCAAAATCAACATTTAGACATTCACTTACCTCTAATGGAAATAATATAAACCCATATCTTCATTCATGTCTTCATGGGTGATCTTCATGTCCTCCTTGTGTACCATTTATTTGGTTTTAGATGCCATATATGGAAATGCATCATATAACTCCTCTTTCTCTTCATCTTCATCATGTGGAATACTCTCAATCTTCATTACTTTATATTCTTCAAGAGATTATTTTTATTTGTCATATTATTGCCACTTGATGGGTGCTTTTCTTGGCCCATCCTTCACCAAATTTGAAGCCTCATGCTTGGCGTTCACCAAATTCTTCTTCATACCTACAAACACAAACTTAAAAGCAATGTTAGCATACAAAATGAGAGAACACATGGTCTCTTTGAATGTCTTTGTCATAGACATTGTCCATCTTCTCTTCTTTTCTTCACCCTCATGTGCTCTTCTTGCCACTTTTGTCTCATTGTTTTCTTAAATGAGAACTCTCTTCTCAATCTCTCTATCTTATTTCTCACTTGTAAACATTTCTCTTATCATGCCTCTTTAGGCTTCTCTCACTTTCTTCTTCTCATTATTCAAGACACTATTCTTATGCCTTCTTATTCTCACAAGTGACACTAGTGGCCACTTCACTCTCTTTATCACATTTCAACTAGTCCATTGGATTTTGAGTTATCTTATGAGATTCATCCTCTCAAATATCTTCCCCAATTCTCTTCTTATGTTTTCCACTTCTCTTTATATAACCATATTCTCCACTCTTTATTTTCTAGGCTTATCTAGACGTTCCTCTTAGAAAGTGTATCAACCTTGACTCTTAGACCTATTTTGGGTATTTCTTCCTCTTTTGTTCTCTATTTAAGACCTTTTATTATCCTTATTGACTCTATTTTGGAGTCTTATTTCTTCTCTCTTCTCTCTTGGATCTTCAATGCTCTCTTTTCAACCTTTCTTTTCTAGTCCTTCCTTGACTAGCTTCTTGTCCTTCTCAAAATAATTTAAGTTTGTATCTCTTCTCTTTATCACTCTTGTTCTCCTCTATAATTACCTAGATCATACCTACAACCTTCTTCTCCCTCAATACCCTACAAGGCCATCTCTCATGCATATCTCATAGCACTATGTATTCATCTCTTGCAACGAATTCAAAATAAAACTTTAATCACTCAAACTTGGATCTAATACCAAATGAGATAGAGTCATGGGGATAATTACTCATAAACATCACCATCTGATGCTAAACCAACTGTTCACAATTTACTGCTTGGCTAGATCTTCAAAATTCCATCTTCATTCCAATCTCTTCTTTCCAAGTGTCAATTTTTGAAATAGGTTTCAAAAGTTCTATCTTCTATCTTGGATGGTTTGTAGTGATAAATTTAGACCTAAAAAAACTTATTAAAACTACCCATTCATCCTTAAACACTTATTTTCATGCATCATACTCTACATAGCTTCTATAGGCTAGTATCCTTTTTTGAGCCTTTTTTTATTTCCCTTAACCAACCTAGCTCTGATACCAAAAGGAAAACACCTAGAGACCACATAATAGGTTAGGTCCTTTAGACTTAAGAGATTTAGTAAAGAGGAGGTAATGAGTGACATGTGTCTAAATAAGGTTGTAGGAGGAAAGATGAAGATCTAAGAAGTTCTAAACTCATAATGGAGTCTAATATAGCTAAAGGAAAAGATTACAAAGCCCTAAACAAATAAACTATGGATAGGCATTATATAGACTACAATGCAAGTGGAAAAAACCAATGGAGATGAGGCCTTGAAAGGCTGGTGAAGTATTAAATGTCAACTTTTGTAAGATTAAAAATAACTAGTGATGTTTTGGTAACTTCTCCCCATGCCTTTACATCAACTTACCCAACTCAATAAGAATTATTTGAGGTATTTAGAGATGCCTTATTTGATTTTTCCACTTAATCAATGCTCTTTTATTCCAATTTGGATACAAAAATCTCTAGAACTCATGCTTCACAAACTACTTGTATATAATTGTGTGCATTCTCCCTTAGATCTATCAAATTTCCATGGTTTGAGAATGGTTCTTATTTGGATGGTTTATATTTCACACAATTAATCTAAACACTTTAACCATTTCACTCAACATCAGTCTCTATACTTCAAATTTAACACAAAAATGTATTATCTTTCCATTTTCTATGTGCAGGCTTGTGTAAGCCTATATGAGCTTAAAACCTATTCCAATCTTTCCAAAAAGCTTAAATCTCCTATTTATTATGACATAAAATGATATTGGAGGTGATAAAAATTCAATTTATTTTGTTTAAGGACCTTATCAATTATAAAACACACAAATATTTTCAAATACCCTTTTATTCCAAATCTATAGACTTACATAGTCCATTTGTGCATACATGACTACATTCCTCTTTTGAAATTTTGGTCATGTATTATCATGAAATACATTGGGTATTTGATTGAGGTTAATCATGAATATGTAAACCTCAAAAATTCATTAGGACCTAACCTTAGTTTCAAATCTATCATTTCCTTTCTCACTCTTGAAACTTGTTAAAGAACACTATACTAATGACCTTAAGCCTATCACCTATAACTTATTATAAAATATGATCATGAATAGTTTGATCCACCTTAAGGAGAATTTTTAAACCTTTACAAGGTGTATGGGTAGATAGATATAATATTCTCTTCAAAAAGTGTCACATGACCCAAAAGAAACTTTTGACCTCTGCATAATTTTAGACCTTCACACTTGATATTCCCTAAGGTGGCTACATTTTAACACTTCAAAAAGTAATATAATATGAAAATTGAAACCTATAAGTCTACAAAATTACCTTAAACTCTTCAAAGTGCTTTTGAAGATAAAATGATTCTCTCACTAGATTATATCTTAATCCACTATCCACTATGGAACATGTCACTTTCTTGGATGATCACCACCTTATTTCTTTCACCATTCATCACTCATACCATTACTTCAGAAAACTAACCTTGATCTTTCTAAAGTTACCTTAAACTTTGTTAAATAAATTATAAAATACCTCTTCAAATAACATGTCATAAAAATAATTGGACAAGACACACACATGGATTCTATAATCCTAATAAGACCCTATTTATACCTTTAGATGGCATACAACATCAAAATATAACACTAAGACATGATTCTTAACAAGACCATTTCAAGGTTAGATGACTTAGTTACCTAGTTTTAAATAATCTTTGGTCATGGGTGACTAATTATTTAATAGTAACTTATTGCAACCATTGGTTCTCTAACTACTTACCCAACCCATAGTACAAAATCTATTTTAGAAGGGTTTCATCAAACTTTGATTCATAAATCTTCTTTCCTTAAATACCCTTCCTTCCTTTTGGGTTTATTTTGATCCTAATCACCTTAGGATAGATTCACCCATCCACCCACCCATATCACTTATATATTATAATAACATCACATTTGAACCATTTAAGGTAAATAACTAGTCTACTCACCACTATTCCACGACTAAGTTTTTACAAAACTAAATACCCTACAACTCATGCCTTGGAGTGAATATTTTTCATCTATCCTAAAATGTTAGAGGCTACCTAATAACATTCCATGGTGTGTATAAAACACACATAAATAGGAATTTAATTGGTTTTATAAAGAGGGATATCTCTTCATTTCTTTAAAATATCACTTGAGTTACACTAGATATATCTAGAAGACTAACAAGGTCCACCTCTGACATTGTCCTACTATTCCCACCCTTGTAGATCCATATAAAATTTAGGTTAGATAGATGTGTATTAAAGGTAACCTAGAATAAATCCTATTACCTATTAAAAATATGTTATATCCCTCAATATATGATGGCCCTAACTTGGTTAGTTAGTTTTGCTATTGTTGTTCCTAGAGATGCACATGCTTTGTATAGAAACATTAAAAAGTATCTTCCTACCTTTTCTCCCTTGATAGGTAGGACTTACAAAGAAGACAAAGGATTTCAAGACTTATTTATGGATACTAAATGTAACCCATGAATATGTGGCATGTAAACTCTTCCCTTTTACCTCACAAGATGTTATTTATGACTAGTTCCTCAATATGCTAGAAGATTTGATTACCTATTGAAACTAGTGTCAAGAAACCTTTGTGGAATAGTTTTGATAGGTTACTATCCCATGTTTTATATACCATAATTTTTATATCATGATGAGAGATCCTAATGAATTTATCAAATATTTTAACACAATATTCTAAAATATGTAAAACTGAGTTGACAATGACTAGAAACCCAATGTTGCACCATCCCTTGAAATGTACAAGAATGCCTTGGGTTCTATGTCAATTATCTTTATCTATAGAACACCTAGTATTAATTTAATATAATTGGGCCTATGTTGAATCTATTAATATTGATAAGAATTTGAATCCTTAGTTACAAGTTTTGACCCCACCCAATTTTGGTCTTAACTTTCTAGCTCATAACCTCATTTTGAATGCTAATCATAATGTTTAAGCTCAAAATTATAACCAAGTGTATAAAAAATTTCATCTAGATCATGCTCCACCTAACCACAACTTTATATTTTTGAATAATATTATATCTACACCTAATCATCAAAATTATAAATAGTATTTGATACCACTTAATAGTACTACCACCCAGGGTACTACTGATTCTAAAAAAGTATAATTTGATGTTATCCAATGAATGGCATATAAGCTAAGAAATGAGTTATTGAGCATGAAAACATGAATGGGAAACATCATGGGATAATGTACCAATCATAATTTTTCATATCAAAGGTAAAAAAACCTTTTAATATATTTAGGAATAATAAATAAAAACATCCACCTAATAAGATGCCTAGAATAAACATATTGGTAGAAAATTTACCTAATTGGTGTGAAGTCCATAATACAACTCAATATGGTGAGTTGGATTGTATATATTTTTGTACCAATTTTGAGATATTATATAATTAAATGGACATGTTTTAAGGATTTTTAATTCAACCATATCCACCTCCTTCCACTACTCCAAGTCTTTCGAACACAATAATGGTCTTTGACACATGTGATTTACCCTTCCTAGTGGAAGATGAAAATGAATTTGAAGATAATACAGATGAAATCCATGACTTTCAGTAGTTATAGAGAAATAATTACAACATGAGGAATAAATAACCTAATACTACTTTGACACCTAAAAATAATAGTAATACTACTCCTTCATATCCTAAGGCAAGCAAAAATATACCTCTTCCAAAAGGAAATGATCAGTAACAAACTGTATAGCCACAAATAAAAAGTGGATTCAATATAATTGAATATATGAAGAATATCAAGGAAAATATTAGTCTTAATGAGCTAGATTATATTATTAAACAAATAGAATTATTTTTGAAGGCCTTGATTAGGAGACCATCCATTGATAAATCAAAGGTTGTTCACACTAACATAGTCATTTACAAAGATAAACTTGAGTAACCACCTTTTTTATAACCATCATAATGTTTAGTAAGAATGTGTAATATTTTTGGTTGACTTGGGTGCCTCAACCAATGTGATGTCCATAGTTTGATGTGAGAAACTAGGTTTGACCCTAGATAAATATAAAAGAGTGGTCCTACAATCAGGGAATTCTATAGTACCATGTTTTGGGGATTTAACAAATATACACATACAACTTACCTTTGAGCCACATGTATAAAAATACATAGATATTTTGTTCATTGACATCCATAAAGTTTATGTCTTTTGTCGAGCTATGATTGGTTAAACATATTGAATGGGTATGTGGAAATAGATTTGAAACATATGTTACTAACTTAGAAAGGGGTATATTATTAGATCTAAGGGGAATAAGAACCAAAAATGAAGTACCTAATTACATAATATAATTATTATTATTCCTAACACCCTCCATTTTCCCTATAAGGAAATGGAGACCCACCTTTTTTTAAAGTGTGATCTGAATACAGAATTCTTTTCATATGTTTATGCAAAATTTAGAAATCCAAGACATTTCACTTTTTCGATGGGATGATATTGGCATCATGTTTATAAGATTAAATTGTGTATTGTAGATGAATTATTAATGTTTATAGTCTTTAAGGTAATTATTTTGGCCTTCATGCAAAATTATCTTTTCAAATGTTATGTTTTGGGAAATTTTCAATCTTATTTTTCCTTCAGGCTTATTGTTCAGGAATCCTTATTTTGTCAAAGAATTATTTTGGAATTTATGTCCAAAATAATTCTCTTGAAATAATTCATCCTATAGATTCTTTGCCTTAAGTAATTATAGACCACATACACTTTCCATTAAATAAATTCCCTGATGGATTATCCCTTTGAACCTATCCAAAATTACCCTTCAATATTTTTGAAATGACCCTTAACCATATGAGAGTACCTTTCAATAATTTTAGATGTACCCTTTGGCCTTTATGAAGTAAACCCTTCAAGAAAACTTTTGCCTTGAAGTAGACCCTTTGAATTCTTTCCACCTACCATTTAGAACCCTTCAAACTAGCCCTTTGGACCATTTACCCCCTTATTGACCACTTCTTTTAGGGAACATACCCTTCATGTTTTGTTTAGCATACCCTTAAAAACTTTTCAAACCCCTTACCCTACAGGAGTTATCCTTTAGGATATTTATTTTGACCTTTTACCCTAAAAAAGTTCCCTTTGGCCTTTTTTTAACCTTTTTACCATGGACATACCTTCAAAAATTTTATTTTAGACATTTTTCTATTGTAAAAATATCAAAGCAATTCCCCCAAGGGCACATGCCCTTCAAACTTCTTGAACATACCCTTCATATATTTTGAAAGTGACCTTTTAGCCCTTTTAAAGTGGCTACTTGCCCTTCAGGAAATTTATCCCAGACTTTTTTTTCTTTAGCCAATTCTTTCAGACATTTTGTCTTGGAGAATTATACCGTTCAAGATTTTTAAAATGATCCTTATCCATATGAAAGTACACTTCAATAATTTTAGAAGTGCCCTTTGGAATTTACAAATTAAACCCTTTAGGACTTTTGTCATGGACAAAATTCCCTATGAAGTGGACCCTTAAGATCAAAAGTACCCTTTAGGGAAATTGAAAGTGCCCTTCAAACCTTTAAAATAGCCCACCAAAAAAATTACTTTGGTGCCTTTAATTAGATGAATCCTTCAGAGAAATTATTGCAGACACTTTCTCTAAAACAAATCCCTTAGAATTAATCTATGAATATAGGCCCCAAAATCATTTTTTGATATACACCCTAAAGCACTTTATTATTGGGAGTAGTACTAACTCTCATCATATTTAGCCAATATAATAGAAAAAAACTTCATATTGATATTTTAAAGGTCCCCACCAACTTGAGCTAACAAATTTTTATTATATGTGAAATGAAAGCCTAAAGTGAACATTTCAGATTTATGTTGCACAAACTAGTATCCAATGCCATATTATATATACATGATACACTATGACTAAAATCTATAATTTTCATTTGATATAACTTATATTCAATGTCTTATACTATCTTGTAGAAATAAAAATTCTTAGTTATTACTTCAAGAGTCTATAGTGAAAAATAGTCAAGCTAGAGTTGAGTCATTTGCATTGGCATATAGGTTTATATAGCATGCAACATAAAACATATAGCCATGGCATCTACATGCAAAACATTCCAAGGTATTGATATGCCATCTCCATACTTGATTAAATATTTAATAGAATTCACTAATATAGTCTTCGACGCCACCGTGTTTGGAGATAATTATAGGAATTACTCAACATTATGGGATGTTATTGAATCAGTGGATGTATTTTCATTGAAAGATGATATGATATTGGTAGACTAATTATTTATGAAAGAATTATTAGCTTAAAAGTGCCAAAGACTAAACTTTGCTACTATAAAACTAGAAGTGATGCCCTATATAGACCTCTTGTGGAATTTATTCTTTACCAAAAAAATATCACAAGATGCATTCTTGTATCACTCAAATAATAATATAGTGTTCACTTACATCTCATGGGTAGATTTTCAAAGATATTTTTCATTGAACATCCACTACATCTACTTTGATAAGCACACACTGGTGCAATTCAATACATAGACCTCGATGGAAAAGGTGTTATCATCATGGCTCCTCCTATACCAAACTATCACCTAAAAATAAACAAGCCAAAAGGGGCCATCCCAATTACTAGGTTCAAGATGGGTATTTATGTTAACATGGCACTCCTTAATAGATTATATGGTATGCCTAGTATCCACTTTGTCAACTTAGATTGGGTACCATTAATGTATATGTTACTCATACATGATGCCACTTATTCCTTCAGTGAAAATAAACCTATGATTGAGGGGGGAAATTATTCAAAAATATATGTGTCCTATACCCAATGGGTATTTCTTCATGATTTTATATCTATTAGATGTAATCATGGGAACATGTTATAAAGACCTTAGTTCATTACAGTCTCCAACCATAGATTGCATAAAGAATAAAATTTGTGATTACTATCAGTTTATTTATATTTATTGCTATGCAAGACACATGGTGCGAATCTCCAAGGATGTTTATCCTTAGATTTGACAAGCTATTCGTGGTTTGCCTATGCCTCATATTGGGCATAATATAGTGATGAACATAGATAGGAAGAGAGATTTATTCCTATACCTCAATTTTACTATTATCATGGTATGGGGGAACAAGGTTGACCCTGTATGTCTGATAAGGTTTGTTTCATACAAGTTAGTCGAGCAAGAGATTGCCTTCCAATTATGGAAAAGTGTAGAGCAAGATTTGGAAAGGTAGAAGAAAGCCTTATATTTTATCCATGTAATCACCATTGGTAGAATGACATATATAATGAGAAAACACCTTAGATATGTAGGTGGAAAACATATGAGCTATCCATTCCTTAAACTTATACACAGGGATTGGGATCCCCATAGGCAGATATAAAAACATATCTATGTGTTTAATAATTTATATAGTCATCAACCCTATGACTATGATTTTGTATTTTTGAATTCTCAATCAGATGAGGAGGTATTGGAATGAGTATAACTTGATGTATTATAGGAGGATCATTTAATTATGATCCAAGGTGAACATTTTATTTCCACTAGGAAATTAGATAGTAGGAGGGAAATTTGTATGGGGTGGTAGCATTCAGATTTTTAGAGAGGTAAATCCTTAGAGCGACCAAAGGACTAGGCTAACTCATCCCAATAAGGACCCCCTCTAAATTTGAAGTCAATAAAGTAATATCCTAGGCTACTCGAGCCTAGTATAACAAGAGGATCATAGGTAGGAGACCCCATTAGTCTTGACTCTGATGAGGAAGGCCATGGAGAGGAGTCTACTATAAGTTCTACTCAAGGGATAATTATTACATCTATTGTAGTAGTAACTCCTAGGGAATCATCACCTTTGTACCATCCCCTTAGGCAAAGACTCATTTGGTCTATAGAATAAAAATTAGGACTCCCATAGGTAGTCCCATAATAGAGGCATTATAGAACTCATCTACTCAGCCTCCACATTCATAACAAGCTAGGGGAGATGTGGTGATTAAATATATTAAATATAACTATGATAAGGAAGGTGAGCTATAAATAACCAAGGATATAAGCCTCCAAGATGAACCAGTAGAGCTCTCTCTTAAAGGTACCCAATCTTTTGATAGTGTTCCTTTATCTTATCTATGCATTTTTTATCAAGGTGTCTCTGTGGAAGTCCCTTCATCCATTCTTTCCACCTTCACTACCACTATTTCTCCTTCCATATCCACTTCCATCCTATTCACCCCACTAATCTCTCATATTCCTATTAGTACCTCCATGGTTAGAGAGCTCAAGAAAAATAATGTGTCTAGAAAGGTGAAAATGGTTTTGGCCACCTCCCAACTCCATATTAAATCCACCCAAAACACCCTTACACTTATAACCACCACTTCCATAGAAGATACCACTATGACAATCATTGGCAAGGGGAGGAAGGCCAAGCCTCAAATAATCATAGTCCATCTACTCCCCTAGTTTTTTGGGGTGGATTAGTCTAAGATCATATGGCCTTCCCTCTTAGACATCCTCACCAAGGCCTCTAAGAAGTATCAAGAATCCCAATAGGAAAAAAAAGTAGAGGTTGTTACTATAGCCTCTAATGTATCTCAACTTGACATTCCTACATGGGCACTAGACTTGAGAATTCCCAACTACCAAACTCTAAGATTACATAACTCCCATCTATCTCCACATTGTTTGACCCTCTTACTAGCAACATATAAAGGGTCAATAAGAGGAAACTATAAGATGATAGGGGAACCCAAATCATTTTAGAAGAAATTCAAGAGGTGTTCTCCCTTAATAAAAGGTAAAACAAGTAGCTGAGGCAACCCTTATATGAATTTTTTTTAGCAAACCTAGGCACATAAGCATGTTATGGTTTCCATTCACTAGGGTATAAAGCTATCTTAGCAAGAGCAAGAAGTAGAGGTACAAGTGTTGGAGAGGGAAGTGTAACAACTTAAATAAATATCCAAAATAGTACACATCCTAGTTAGAATTAAGGTTGAGGTCTAGGAGGTAGCCTCAATATGCTATAACACATTGGAAGCTATAGGGTTCATAAAGGTTGAGATGACACCTCATGTGAGGTATACTAATCTATTGTACAACTCCATGAGAGATGATAGTGCCAAATTAAAGATGCTAGTGGCCTACATAGGCAACTCACTCTAAAGACATCTTGACTTAATGACTATACTAAAGGTGTCTAATGCCTTGAACCTATTAGTCACTAGGTAGTAAGAGGTAAGAGATTGTTTACAAAATGTTGGGGCTCTAGTCCTAAAATACCAAGCACATGGGGCTCAATTCCTTCACATTTTGCATCAGCTAAAGTTGCCACATGTGAAAGACTCCACTAGTAAGTTGGTTAGTAGGCTCAATTTTGATAAGCTTATCTAAAAGGAAATCGATGAATTCAAATAGAGATTGAAAGTTTTATCAATTCAATAAATTGAATTAGAATTGAGCAAGGCTCTAAATAAGGTCACTAAAGTGGAGATCTTCAAGAATAAATTTCAAATAACTAAGGATGAGCATGCCAAGCTCCTTGGATAGACAAGGAGAATTTATTGACCTTCGCTACTAAATTTAGACATCATACATAATCAACATGAAACAACCCAAAAGGTTTATGAAGATAATTATGCAAATAAAATTCAAGATTATAGAGGTGAAACTAAAACTTTATAAGCCACATCTACTTCCACTCCCACTAAAGTGCATGCTACACTTTAGAAATGCAAGCTTTGAAAGGCTAAATCTCATGCATGTACAATTTTATAATGGTATATATATTTAATTTTTATGAGCAGATAATTGTAATGAGTTGACTTTTTATTTTATGTGCATGCACATATTGCATGACTTTGAAAAGTCAATTTATTTATTTATTTTTAGCTCCTAGATGGTTTTGGAGCTAAATGTTCAAACCAATGCTAGTAACCACTTGCATGAACTTGGAGGATGAGTTACTCCCTTCCCCAAGTCTACATATATAATTATAACCCTCACAAAGAAAAGAGTAAAAAAAATGGAATATAGATCAGCGAGAAATTTTGATTGTCATCAAAGTGTCATGAGTATTTTTTTCCAATTATATGTAATTTATTATTATTTATATGGTTGTGTGATTCAATAAATCTTTAGTGTGCTATATCTACAAGTATATCATTGATTTCTTGATTCATATGATGATATTTATATGTGTAATAGATATTAAAAGATAATTAAATATATCAATAAAGTGAGTAAGGTTATTCTAATCATATTTCTAAATGTGTATTCATGTTTTCTTTGGTGTAGTTTTATGTGTGCATGTAACAACTACCTCAGCTAATTCACTTGCCTAAGTCATAATATCCTAATCAAAGGGTGTGAAATAGTTTCCCTAAAAGGACTAATCTTTCTCTGAGGCATGTGAACTTCCTACATCTCTATTCCCTTAGACTTCCTAGCCATGTCTGACTATATGTGTGCTATTGTTGCTAGCAATGGACATAAGTTTGAGAAGCATAGGTCTATTTAGAAACCAACCAAGGGAGTAATCCCAAGAACCATAGAGTTTTATTTTCTTCCCTACCTTACCTTTCCTTTTTAAATTTTTTATTAAAATCTACCTAATTTAGATTAAAATCCAACCACCCATCCAACTCACATAGGATTTCACTATGTTATAAGGGCACACCTCCATCCAAAAATCTTATTAACAACCTACATTACCTACATGTTATTATATCAATAGGTTATCAAAGACCACATACATAAAAATCATGCCCTAGAATGTAGTTCACCTCCATTAAGATTCTAAAATGTTAGATTCTATCTCATTATGAATGTGGTGTGCATAAAACCTACATCAACAATTACAAGAATGAAAAATTTGTATTTGCATCCTCAAATTTATGTGTTTACACATTCACTATAGAGTGTATACATAATATTTTTAAAATTTATCAATTAATGATGATTTCTCTCTTGTAGGAGCCCATCGAATCTTAATCTCTCTAAGTGCACACCTTAAAGGTTGCATTAGGAAAGGGGTGGGCATAATGTTGGTGTTGTTCAAGATTTTTGTCCCCTATATAACCTATTTTAATCAACACAAACTTCTATTATTCACTTCCTTAAGCTTTGCCTCTTACCTTACACACTCTTCCAAGAAAATTACAACTTTACACAACCCCTATCTAAGCCAAAAACTCCTTGTTGACATTTACTAAACAATGTTAGCCTAGACCGACCCTGTACTTAGATTATATTAGTATATTATAATTCTAGGTTCACCTCAACTAACCCATACTAAGACCTAACTTTATTTTATCAATTAACCATATAGGTTTAAATTAGGCTAACACTATTAGCTAACATTTTGGAAAGGTTAGGGATAGATTTAGAGATATATACACATCCTTTATGCCATTTATTGGAGAGAGAGAGAGAGAAGAAGAAGAACATCATATATTGTGCATATGTTTATCTACCATTTTACTTTATGAGCATTACTTAGGGTTCAAATACTACACTTATAGATATGAATCTTATCTTGTGGAGAAGTCTTTTGGATGAATAGAGAAGTTACATAGCCTAAAGATAACTTATCCTTATTATCCTTACATACCACAATAACCTCTTATGAATCACCTTGTCCAAGGGAGAGATTGAGGCTTGATAGGTTCATCTTCAAAGGTGAGTATTCCTAACTTTATTACTCCTTGTTAAAGTAGATATATTTACATTTGTTAGCTTATATCCTTCTCTCTCCATGTATTAGGACTTATTATACATTGAATTAATTATATATATTATATGCATGTTTACTTTTATGTTTATTACCCCCATTTTTCATCATAAACATAAACATTGGTGAGCACTAGGATAGATTTTACTTTACTTTGTCATTTACTTTGTGAATATATAAAACATAGGACCTAGCTAGGGTTATCGCATGGTGTTTCTTGACTAGAGGCTTTAGAACCCTCTCTATTTATATTATTATGGTAAGGGATCCCTTGGTTATGTATAGAAAATCCAAATTGGTCATGACCTCGATTTTCTAAATGTACCAACAAGTGTAAGTATAAGTGTGATTTATCTTCTCTGAGCTAAGATTGATTTATAGGTTAGCCACATTTTCCCTTGTATATATTCTAGTGAACCCAATGTTAATCTTACCCTTTTAGGTTTTATTTCATATATTCATTTATTATCATCTTATATATATTTATTTCTTTAGTATTCTATTAAACATGTCTATACAATTTAATAGTATCAGGTAGTATAGTGAACTATGTCCCATTTAACCTAAACTACTTGAAACTATCCATAGGTTATTTTGTATTTCCTTATTATAGCCAACTCCATATCACATTAATGTCAAACTTTATTATAGATTAACAACACTCAGGAATGACCACTTAGCTTAGCATTTACATTCAAGTTTTTTTTCTTGCTATTTGATCATTGTATTTTATATTGCAAAACTTGTACAATATAGAATTATTATAAGGTTTTTATTTTGTGATATAATTATATCAAACACATTGATCTAATTTTATGTGTGATCAATTGTATTTTCTTAGTTTTTATGTTGTAGAAATTTTCTCTATTTTTAGAACACAATCAATCTGATCAACATAGTCTCTTATAAGCTACTAGATCTATCTTATCTTTAGTACACATTCACCCTATTTAAATATGTATCTTTTTATCCTATTATATTTCTCCCTTTATAGTACATATTTGACCTATATGATTGTGTCCCATATACCCTATTCTATTTCCTATCTTTTAGAACATTTTTTATTGTTTCAACTTTATACCTTACCAGTTTATCCTTCTTTCCATCAAGTTTTGAACCTCTTTCCTTCATCATGAATTTACTATTTGATGATAATAAATAATTAAATTGAGAAAACATTTTGATTTTTACCAATCCTAATAGGTTTTCTAATACATAGTTTGTGGCACCCACCATGGATGAAAGCAATATCTATGTTTCCACTCACACTACCAACTACAGGACCCCTCCCTATTCATACTCAATTTATAACCCTTTGTTCTCATTATAATATGAGTGTGATTTAGAGTACACAACTGAAATGTTATTTTTCATTAATGAATTCCCTCAATATAGAGTAAAATATTCTTCAATCATTTATAATCTCATGATAGGTCCTCATATAAAAAAACCTCATTCACCCTCCCCTACCTTTTCTCTTGGATTTGGGGGAACCACTTTATTAAAATCTCAACCTTCTCCTTCTACTATGTCTCCTTCACACACCATGACATATTCTTCTATGACTTCTTCAAACTCCATGCCAAGTATTTATACCAACATGGTGGGTTCAAATTTTAGTGGGTCTCCTCAAAAGACTCATCCCCTCAACCATGATACTAGTGCATCTTTTGATACCAATTCTTCTCATGCCACTATTGCTTATTTTGATACTAATACTACTAATGCCACTAGTGCAGCACATGTTATTACTCATGGTGAAACTCAATCTATTAATACTAACACTAATGTATCACATTCTATATAGACTAGTCAAAATGATGCTTAAACTAACAAAATATTATTACAAACACTTAATCAAATGCATACCTTCCAAACTAATAATTCAATTAGATGATGTAGATGTGAAATCTCTCATTCATTTTTAAAACCAACCTCAATAGGTTTCATGGGGAGAATAAAATTTGAATGCCCCCAACCCCACTTAGGGATTCCCATGGGAACCTTATCCCACAATCACCACTCATCAATAAAATAGTCAAACATCTATAAAATGAACCTCTTGTACCTCAAATTTCTAACATTAACATAGGAGGTATCACACCCCACATCACTTATAATGGATCCATCAATCCCACTTTATATTTAAAAACATTTGGTAACCTTTATAAATATTGGGTTAAACTTAACACCTTTGCCACTACCAAACTATTACCTAAAACACTCTTAGGAGATGCTTTAGATTCTTACGATCAATTAAAAACCCAGTCTATCACTAGCCTCAAAGACTTGGTTAACTCATTAGTCCAAGAAATTCAAACTATTGATCTTCTTGAGAACAATTTATCCCACTTTATAAATTGTAAATAGCTTGAAACTGAAATGACACAAAACTTCATCAAATGATGGAAGAAATTATCTAACAAATGTGAGCATAATATGGAAGATGACAACCTCTTCCACCTATTCACTAATGCTCTATATCCCAAATTACAATATCAGGTTAGTAATCTCTCTTTAAGAACCTTGGAAGAAGACTTCGACTAATATAAATGATAACACTTCATCATACATCAATTTGAACCATCTAAACCTAAAATAGACACTCATATTCTCATTAAAAATAAAAACCATAATTCAACTAATGACAGTGTCACTGATACCTATAACACTATTCATACCATTCAATCAATTGATCAGAATAATGTCATGGATCATGTTCCCCCTATAAACAACACTCATACTCATAAATTTTCTCAATGCAACCACACTAATGTGCACAAACCATTGGCCCTAGTAGAACTTGAAAAATGTCTTCCAAGACCTTTACCACAAGATCTTAACCCCACTCACCTTTGAAATTATGGTATGATCTAAATAAATTCTATTGGTTTCATGTAATTTGGGGTCACTCTCATGAGACTTGTAGATAATTATGCAATCTTGCTATGGATTTTCTTCTTGGTCCAAACTTTGATCGTGAAACACAATTAGAAAATTTCAATAGTCATATGAGATAGCTTTTAAATCTTATGAAACATAAAATAAAAACCAATATTTAAACCAAGCTAATGCTCATCTTGATATATATATAAATATCCCCTACCCAACCATCAATATAACATTAAAAACCCTACTCCTTATATAAATAATGTTGAAATTTTTATAGACCTCACTACTAATTAAGAAAACATGGTTAATATGGCTAACATGAGAAGATTAGTTACTTTTATTGAATTTAATCCAACACCCATGAATCAAACCTTTCAACCATTCCACATCATTTTAGACACTTCCCCATCCTATATAATGGAACTAAGGCAAGAGGAACTTATCAATATTTAAATACCACTCTTAAAAACACAACTTGAATATACATCTCATATCATGTCTACTCTTCCCCCGACATCCACACAACAAGAAAAAATATCCCAAACTTCCAATAATATTTATTCTACCCAACCACAAGAAATACTTCAAAAACCACCACATCACCTAAAGTAACTCAACACATTTATAATCATCCTAAACCAACTACACCATATCAAGATAATTTAAAATTTACCTCTAAATTGTATGTAAAGGGAAACACAACTGATCCATAAATAAATCCTATCTCAGAGAGGATAAATCTTAATTACACTTTTGATTATTGATACATTAGATATTAGAGGTTACGACTAAGATGGATCCACTATACCTATCCAAGGGATATCTTACCACAATAATATCACTAGATAAGGTTCCAAAGCCTCCAACCAATAAAAATCATGCAATAATCCTAACTAGGTCCTATGTTTTCATATTCACTATATTAATAACAAACAAATTAAATTCTAATCTAGTGTTTACCAAAGCTTGTGGCATAAATTGGGGGTAATAAACATTAAAAGTAAACATGTATAGAAGACATATACTCATGTCAATGTATATAAAATAATAATGCATGGGAGATAATTAAAAATGCATATATATCTACTCTTACAAAGGAGGAACAAATTTAAGAATACTTAGCTTTAAAGATAAACTCGACAAGCCTTGTTCTCTTCTTTGGACAAGGTGATTTTCAAGAGGTTATTGTGGTATGTAAGGATGACAAGGATAAATTAGTTCTAGGCTACACAACCTATCAATGCATCCAAAATGCTTCTCCATAAGACAATATTTGTATCTCCAAAGAAAGTATGAAACCCTAAGCTATGATCCTCAAGTATAATGGTGGATAAGTATATGCATAATATATATCTTTGATTTTTCTTTTCCATTATAAATGATGAAATGAATCTATATATATATAGATCTAACCCTAGTCCTTTATAAAATTTTATTCAATAACATTGACCCAATCAACTCTATATCATTATTGACAAAAATAGATTAGGTCATGGTCTAGGCCGACCATAGGCTAACCTGGACCTAATTATTTTTTTCAATTAAAGTACAAGGTTGATAGGATTGAAAGTGTATCATAAATTTTCAAAAAGGATTTTAGGCTAGGGAAGGGCTAATGAAGGTGGAAAATTACTATAGCTAGTGGTAGTATAGGGTCAATAAGCCTATGAAGCACCAATGGTCTACCCACCCCTTTCCCAGTACAACCCTTAAGGCATGCACTTAGAGAGATTGTGAATTAATGGGTTTATATACGAAATAAAGAATTAGTAATTGATAAAGTTTGAAAAAAATATGTTTATACATATGCCCCACTCAAAGTTCATCATGTGTCACGTAAGTGCAACACGAGAGGGTACTTTAGGAAAAGAACATAGTAACCCACAATGTTGAAGTTGAATAAATTATAGTAAGGAATAAATAAGTTAAATGAAGGGATATAATTTAAAAACAAATACCTTTAATTAAATTATTATTTTTGATAAAGAAAGAGATGTAAAAAATATGAAGGTGTCTAATGTAGGGATCATTAGGCAAACATGTAGAGATTAGCAAAAAAGAGTGAAAAATCAAAATTTTATAACATAGACATATAATAAGTAAAAATATACTCTATGATGTCAACATTTCATAACATTTTGTGGTTTGGAAAAAGATCTAGTAGAGATAAAGATATGATCAAAAATGAAATCTAATGGTAAATATTTGAAAGGTAAATAATTTTAAATAGTAAATATAAATAGGGTGAAAAATAATTCATTTATTATTTTTACTATTATGAGAAAGTAGAGCTCTGAGAAAGCTAGTTTGAGACTAGATATCCATCATCATTAGGAGATAAAAACTGAGATAGGGAGGATGCATAGTGGCTGTAATGAGTGCAGCATAGGTAAGCATCTAGAAATTTCAAATTTTTGAATATTTTGGTTTGAAATTGAGCTAAATAGAGAGAAGTGACTGGTAGGAAAAATTTAGGAAGTAAAATTAATCCTAGGAAATTTTTAGGTAAATAAGGGGTAAAATGGGGTATTGGGTAGGAAAAATTCAAACCAATAAATGCCAAAGGCATTTATGGTAAATGGGCAAAAAGTTGTCATTTTGGATGAATAGAGTCAACTTAGTCAACTTAGTCCATAAGGCAAGGGAAAATGATATAGCTAATTATGTAGTATTAATGGGTTGATTTATTAGGTTAATAATAGTTTGAATACATAGTAGTGAGTTAAAAAACTTGGTAAGAGATACAAGGTTGAATGCATAAATTAGGGATAACATAGTTTGTTTGATAGGGTTGATGTAGTATCAATAAAAGAGGTTGACTATGTATAACAAGGTTGATATAGTATCATAAGGAAAGAAGTTGGTTGATCTAGTATTGAACTGACCAATATAATAGGAAATATAAAGGTTTGATCTAGTATCATAATTAAAATATATGGTCAATTTAGTATTAAATAGGTTAATTCTATAAAAAATTGAGAAACTAAATCAAACTAGCTATTTTTTTGGAAGTTTTAATAATGTATTTTGATTTTTTATGACATGGAGGTCTGATAAATCCTTTGTTATTTGATATTTTATATATTTCATAGGTATTGGTGACTAATAAATATATCATCTCTATCAGATCTACTAGAGCCATTGACTAATGTGGATAGAGTGTGGTTAGTTACACTAGGCTTGGGAGATTTTATAGAGATGAGGTGGATCATGTTTAGTGTTGATCTCATTTTCATGTTCATTGGAGCATGGGAATGGTTAACCAAATATTTTTTATGTGTGGTGGATGAAGATTACATATAGGTGGGTATCACACTAGAGGATTTCCATGTATTATTGGGACTATTGATAAGAGGGGCACTTATGATCACAAGGACACTAGATGATCTAGAGGAGAGGCAATCACTAGCCAAGTGGGAAACATTCTCACATAGGATATAATTTGTATTGAGGTTTAGTTTGTTTAATATATATATCACATGGATATTAGACATCTAGAAGGCCATGATCAAACTTATGATAGCATGAGTGTTGTGTCACAAGTTAGATGACAAGGTATTGTTATATGTGATAGCCTTATGTTAGTCAATTTTGGATTAGGGAGCACTATATGTATTTAGGGATATAATTTGGTTTTTTTCATGCATGATATGTATGATATTTTTTTCATATGGTAGAATACCATTGGGTTTATTGTTTTATTGAATTCCTAGATATATGAGAGGTTTCCTATGTATTGACTAGTTGGGTTGCCCCATATGGTTGATGATAGGTTACCTTGGGTGATAAGATGGAGATAAAACCATGTATCATGATACATAACCTATGTTCTAGTGTTTTATAATATCATATGAGGGGATATAATGTGGTAGACCTACATGTACATTGTTATTATTTGGCTTAGTTGGTTGACCATGGCAATAGGGATGGCATGGGTGTAGATGATAGGCCACTATACCTCATGGGTAGAGCCACATATTGTGACATGATTACCAAGGTAGGATAAACTCCCATATCTAATATCCCATCTAGTAGTGCTTGCTTATTGGGTATGACATGTTAGAAAGCCAAGGGGGAGAGGAAGAGGAGGAGAAAGCAATGCATATGGCTACTATGATTCAACTTAGACAAGTGTAGGCCCAAGTGACCAATTTAAAAGGATAGGTATTAGGATTGAGATATTGTAATACCTCATTATAGTATACCAATTATATGGGACAATCTCAATAATCTATGGGTAGTGTGACTAGGCCATAAGATAGGCATGATGGAGCCTATCCATAGAGATGGAGCTATGTATTTTGTAATTTTTATAGTAATATATAAAACACATGATATATAAATATTAATTTTGATAGTTTATATTTTATCTCATGAGTTTTATTTAGTTGTGCATGTTGATGCATGGATATATTTCTTTCTAACACATGTATTTAGCTTTTGTTGTATATGCTATGGGAAATATATGTGGACTGTTTTATTTTCTAAGATTATGTGATACACATGAATGGTTAAAAATAAAAAGGAAAAAATGACTTGAAAAAGTATAAGTAATAAAAAAAATGTACTACACACTATATCATGATGAGAAATGTGTAATAACAAAAGATGATGAAATATAATAAACCAAATATGGTAAAATGAATAATAATTTTTTTAAACTACAAAAATATTTGCACCAAATTAAAACAATTAAAATCACACTATATCACATTGGGAAGTATGAAAATAACATAATAAAATGAAATCCATAAGAAAATAAAATGATATAAAAACAAAACAATTAAATCAATTAATCATACTAAGTCATGTTGGGAAGTATAAAAGAGAAACAAAATTGGAAAAATAAATTTAAATTGATCACACTAATTCAAGTTGGGAAGTATGAAAAACTTTAAAAAAATGGTTGTATTCTTACATTAAATTAGAAAAAAAAAATATAAAAATTAAATATCAATGAAGTATGCATAAAACATACTATACCAATATGCTAAGCATGTCAATGATGTGTAACTCATGATCAATCACTACTTATCTCAAATTTGACACATGTAATTTCATTGTGACTTGGATATTGGAAATTTTTATGAGGAAGACTTGGTCCTATCCATGGTATTAAACTTTAACTCACAAAGGGAACACCAATGAGGTGGAAATGACTAGAAAAATATGTTAAAAAGAATGTTTGGAATGGTAATTTGGTAAATGATGAGGAAGGCTTGGTCTTATCTAAGGTATTAAACTGAAACTCACAAATGGAATCCCTAGGGGAGAGTGATTAGTGAAAAAAAACAATATTTTTCAAGGATAAATGTTACTATTATGTTAAATTAAAGAGGGAGTGTAAGAATCAAAATGTAGGTGTCTATGAGAATATCTTAGGAAACATGAAGCAAACTAAGGATACAAAAAAGACACTAAGTGACTAGTGACCATAAATATATAAAGGATACCTATTCAAAATAAAGAAAAAGTTATCTACATAAATAAGTGAGGTAATAAGATCAACTCATGTTAGGTTTTTAAACAAGGAAAGGAAAATGGACCTACCTTCCCATAATGTGTTCCTTGTTCCTCAGGACATCTTACAAAGTTGTCAGTCTGCTATGAAGATTGGGTACTTATGTGAGAAAGTAGGTAGCACTAAAAGATTTTTTTTCTCATTCTCTAATCTACTATAATACCACACCCTAATATATCTCAACTCGATCATGAGGCCAACTATGGATTTTGATATATTATTAATGAAAATATGTGCTTTGAATCATGTCTTTTAGTGTGATTTGACTTTTGAATGTTACCTTTTATATCATTGCCTTGTTAAAAATGATTTGGATATTAAACTTTTATGGATTTTAAGATTCCTCCTCCATACTAATTTGGAATAACCAAGATGATAGAAAAAGTGATACACATGAATGAGATTTAGACTTTGGTTAAAGGAGGTTAAGTATATAAAGACATGACTGACCAAAACACTTAGGCTTACCTATGAACTAGTATGTTATCTCAAGTTTTAACCATGTGTATGCTTAGTTTGTAAAAGTAAATAAGGGGAATAAAGGGAGATCCAAGATAGATCATTAAAATGAGATTATAATTATATCACTTATTTTCTAACTGATCACATTATAAATAAGGAGTATTAAGGGGAGAAAGATTTGTGTAACAAAAGTACTAAGGGGAGCAAGGTTTGTATAACAAATTCACAATAATGATTACCTATGTTATATATAGAAGGTATTAAACAATAATGATTAAAGAACAAGACATCCATGAAAACAAATAACCTTATAGATAAAAATCATGTAATCATGAAATAATCCATAAGAGATCATAAGGAAATATAATTACACCATAGACAACATATAATGCAAAATATAATAGCCATTTAAGATAGATAAGTGAATGAAAAATTAAGACAGAGTCAAATGATATAAAGTATATAAATATAAACTTGAAGCACATGTCTAATACAAATTTAAGAATAAAGTGAAGGAACACCATGATTTGTACATAAATATTGGTAAATTTATACACAAACATTTCCCATAACATTTGATAGATCTCTATGAAGCTGGAATCTAACTACAACAAGGGTATCATCAATCTTTAGAGAAATATGGGAAAGTACCTCTCATCGAATATCCATGACATAAAATATAGGCATGACTAAAATATTTTGCTCATGAGGGCCATTATGCATATGATTCTCAAGAGATAGAATAAGAGTGGAATCCATGGGATATGAAGGGGACACCTATGGAGATGGGACCATAGGTGAAATAAGATCCATAGGTGGAGGGATAATGGGAGGAGGAAACATGGGGAAGAAGGGACCATAGGTGGAGGAACCATGGAGGAATAATTAGGATCCTTATTTCATGGGAGACATGTGGGAGGAGGGATAGTAGGTATAGAAATGGTCATAAGTTGATCTTAGAGATGTTGCTTGAGGATGCGGTAATGATAAGTGTGATGGGTACTACATTGGTATCATAGATAATATACCTCTCCATATTTGGGAATATACTCAGGTAATAATTTGGGTGTAGGTATAACCTTGTCTATAGGCCAAGAAAGAGTAGGATGCAAGGTGTCTATATATTCTTAAATCTTGTGTTAATGAGTGGATGAATGATTATTTATGTTGTGAAATTACCAAATATGCTTGTTAGTATACTTTATGGGTGTACTAATAGAGGGAGTGGAAGTAAAATCTAGGGAGTGTTAGTATAGGTTATAATCTCTAGTCCAATGACTGATAACTATATGAATGTCATAGTATGATTGATCATCCCATTAGATAGGTAGAGGAGCAAGTTATGATAAAATAATTAGGCCATTACCAAGGGGAGGTGGGGTTGGTGGAGATATTAGATGAGGATTGAATGAAATAGAAATAGAATCAAAACTAGGAAGAGACTCAACTAAAGGTAGAGGTTCTTTAGAAACTATAGGTGTGCCATGTGAATGCACCATCTCTACACTAATAACAAGAGGATTAATCCTAAAATTAGGAACTATATAATATATAATGTGATAAGATAAATGGAAAGACTAAAATAAATAAGAACAATAATGAAAGATCTCAACATCTCAAGCTTGAACAAGACCTCTTAGAAATGGGTCATCTAGAGCATAACCATCATCATAGTCAAGTGTATGAAGATCAATTTTATAATTAGGTATGACCTTATCATCAGAGATGGTGTGATGAATAGAGTGTCGAGTCTTAGTTAAGACGACATGTATATCATTGTTAGGTGGTTAATGGGAATGCAGCTTTAGATATGGGTGGAAGCTAGGAAATGAGATGAGGAAAGAGATCAGAAGTTTTTATCTTGAGGTTGATCTTATTGGTCTCATCAAAATAATATAAGAGGTTAGGTGTTATATTCCTAATGATTTTGGGCTGACCATAGTAACCTCATGTATAGTTGACAAGGAAATTAAAACATTGATATTCTCACACTTGAACACTTATCAAGGGTTCAAGGGTTAGAATTTTGAATACACCACAGTCTTAGAACTATTCAAAATTCCAAGGGTTAGTATCACCTTGAATCTTATAGATTGCACCATTATGAGGGAACTTGACACATTGGTAGGTATAAGAGGAAACAACCCTCATGTGATGAGTCCATGGCCTGTTAAGTAAGATATTATAGGAGAGGTGAAAATTTAAGGTCATAACCTTCACTCGAACTATGATAGGTCAAATAGTAATAGGAAGCCAAACATAACCTAAGGGAGGAATTTTCCTTTGATTGTAACCTTGACACATGTTGCATCTAGACTTAAGGCTACATTTAGAGAATCTAAGGGTTTTAATGAAGACAAAGAAGGTAACACAAGTACCTGAACCCTCATCAATCAACACACACTTGACTTGGATGTCATCGATTTGGATGCTTATAAAGAGGGGAGGATCATTTTCATGAATCAAAATCTCATCTGGAATCATAGAAGAAATCATAAATTTGAGTGAGAAAGAAGTTTCCATTGTTTCATCAACGTGTATAGACATCTCTTAATATTATTATAAGATGTTATATTTTGACCCAGATAAAGTAGCTTCATGTACTACTATGGGAGAATGGGGGACGTTAATTTTGAATAAGAGTTGCATAAGGAGGCTGTAATGATGTGGATGAGTCTATATGAGTTTGAGATGGGAGATTGGTCAACTCTATGACAAGGTCCCATTCATCATAACACATGAGTGGAATACTAGAGAGAGGTATGTAATGTTGGAGGATCTCCTCAAAAGGAGTACTATAAGTGTATGTAAATTTCTTTTGATATGATACATGAGATTTAAGTGGGGTACCAATTGGTTGATTATCATGAGAGGATGAGGTAGTTAATGTAGTTTAGCTTGTGATATATTTTAAGAAGTGGTATTATAAGGTTGAATGTTATTAGTGATGGGTAAAGAGGTAAGATAAATTATAGAAATGGTATGAGAGGTGTTATCTAATAGAGGTGTTGGAATTTTTTCATCAAAAGAGATAATGTCCTATTACCCCAAATATGTTAGGTGAGTTGGGAAAGAATCTTGGATAATATGGAAGGTTTGAAATGATTGGTGCATGTGGGTATGATGAGAATCAATCAAGGTGAATACCCTTCACATATTATTAATGTTAACCACATTCTCTTTGGGAGTTAGGTCTATAAAATTGTCAACATTATTGGTGGAAAGAGCAGACCTATCATTATTATCTTGATGATTTGGAAGAGGATATTTGTAAATGGCTAGATGAACATTAGCCTAGTTCAAAACTTAATTTTTAATTTTATTTCATGATTTTTTAAGGCAATGTCATAGGATTGTTGATGTTTATGAATGAGGGAATCTTGGTTTAAATTTGGACCAAGGATGAAATCCATAGCTAAGTAATTACCTACAAGTCTCATGAGAGTGACCCCAGCTAGCATGAAACCAACATAATTTATCTAGATCATACCGTGGTTTCATAGGTTGAGTTGGATCAAGATATCATGGAATAGGCCTCGGTAGACACTTTTGGAGATATGCTAAGGATAATGGATTATGAACATTGATGTTGTTTATTAGAAAAAAGTGAGGATTAGAGGTGTGTTTTTAAAGGGGAGCTTCATCTGGAGTAATAGCTTGAATATTATGAATGGTATCATAGAATCAATGACACCATCATTATTATCTTGATTATTTTTATTTTTGATGAGTATGAGAGTTCCTAATGAGATTGGGATGGCTCAAAATAGTGCATGAGAAAATATTGGTACTTGGATTATTTGAGGGCTTCTTCCAAAATTTGTAGAGAGAGAGTTTGGACCCAATATTGAAACTTAGGATAGAGAGCATTGGTGAATAGACAAAAGAGGTTATCATATACAAACATGTTTTCACACTTATTAGATAAGGTATTTCATTGTTTGATGAAATCTTGTGTGGTT
Organism: Torreya grandis; assembly: GCA_037957365.1. Taxonomy (NCBI): domain Eukaryota; kingdom Viridiplantae; phylum Streptophyta; class Pinopsida; order Cupressales; family Taxaceae; genus Torreya; species Torreya grandis. The sequence continues at coordinate 1,864,076 of JARHVA010001811.1, read as the reverse complement.
TCCATCTCAAGTTAATTTTAATTAATAAAATCAGCCAAGGTATTCTTAAGGAGGTCACTAGTTTGAAACTATTGTACTAGAGTTTTAATTAAGTCCTCTAAACTAGTGATGGAATGAGACTTGATTTGGTTATACTGATCTAAAAGATATTCAGAGAGGGTTTTTGCTAAGAACTTGGTATGGCAAAAGTGTTTAACTTGACCTAATCTTTGTATAAATTTTTGAATGTTTTTAAGTGTAAGGTAGGATTAGTTAACGCACTATATGTAATGGTAAGGGTGGTACCTCCTATATCTATGTTGGAAATTTGAGGTTTAAGAGGTTTGTTTTGAAGATGTTTAATCATGTTTTTAATAAGAGGTGGTTGAAGAATAAGGTTTTATGGGAATCTATAAGGGGGGTGGGGGGCATTTTGGTTATGCACTCCCCATGGAACCTATTGAGGTTGATTTTGGATATGAATAAGGTGATTCTACATTTTCATCATTTGGTTAGTATTATTAGCTTGGAAAGAATTCATTTGGTTAACAGTTTGTAAAAATATTGATGGGTTTGAGTTGTGTTTGTGCAGCATGTAAAACATTAGGATTGGTATTAGTGGCTTAGGTACCAGTATGAGTGGCGGCATGTGTATTATTAGTGAATTGAGAGGCATTATTAGAAAATGAAGCACTAGTGGCATGATTAGCATGTGTTTTAAAAATTCACTAGTAAAAATATTAGAAGAAGAATAATCACTAGTGGCATGTTTACCATTGGGAACAATTGATGAACTAATTGAGGGATTGAGAAGAGTGGGCCTTGGAAAAGGTCCAATAGATGTTGAACCTATCATGCTAGTAGATAAACTTGGCATGGAAGTATAATAAATCAAGGAAGAAGAGGTCATAGTATGAGAAGGGGTCAAAAGGGAAGGAAGAAGTTGAGATGAAAATAAGTTATTTCCCCCAAATATGTGAGATAATGTGGGGGAGGGTGAATGGGGGTTTTCTTCTTGATCACTATAATAAGGTTGTAAATAGTGGAAGGGTCTTTTCCTCAATGTTGAGGAAATTCATTAATGAAGAAGAGAATTTCTAGAGTATACTCTAATTTAGGTTGATCTTCTAAGGATAATAATTGTTTATGAATTGAGGATGCATGAGGAGGAATCCCAAAATTTGTAGTGTGAGTGGCCACATGAAAATTACTTTCATCTAAAGTAGGAGCCACAAATTTTTTATGTGAAAACCTATTGGGATTATTAAATCTCATCATATATGTTGAGTTCAAATCTATGTTGTCTTCAAATAGGAAGTTCATGATGAGATAAAAATACTAAGAAGGATAATGATGATGCAAAGACAAAATCATAAAATAGTATATAGAGTCAAATCATTCGATTATGTTTTGTAACCTAATAGGTATATAAGAATACATAGTCTTTTAGGTCAATTGTGTATTACAAATAGGAAGGAGAATTAAGATGATAAGGATTTACAGTTGTTCAAGTCAATTGTTTAGGTTTAACTAAGACTTGAACATGATGATAAGAAGACACAGTCATGTAGATTGACTATGTACTATTGGTAGGAAGGTAAAACATAGTCTGTAAGAGACTATATTGACCAAGATGACAACATTATAAAATATGGGGAAAATTTTAAAGGATAACTAGAAGTAATAATTAAATCAAACACACAAATAATTTGATAAATATGATTGATCCAATGAGGGCACACAACACAAACCTTACACCGATGCTAGCCAATGCAAGTTTTGAAATACAACATATAATTTTCAAAGAGAAATAAATAAACTAAAAAGTGAATGTTAACTAATTAGTCACCCTAATTTTTATTATATTATTATAAACTTTTGATTTTAATGTGATAGGAGAGTTGGCTAAAATAGGGAACTAGAAATTAGTCTAAAGTTGGTTTTAAGATGTTTGGGATAAAATGGATCTATATTGGCAATGGTATTAGCTTGGTATTGGGGCCTACCCCCTCACTTCACAATCTCATAGTGATAAGTGTGTTAGGTTCTTTGAAAATATATACCATTAACCACATCTTTATACTTGGCTATAAAACCAAATTGGCTTCCCCCTTGGTAATGAAATCCAAGTAGGTAGGCATTGGGAGAATTTTGAATGTTAAGTGGTTTAGTAGTGTGTACAAAAGAGTAAAATAGAGTAACTAAAATTTTAATTTTAAAAACCACCTATTTAGACTATGTGAGTTACTTTAAGCATGCAAATAACTAAAAAGGAAATGTGAATTAATTAATAGAAAATAGATGTTAATTTATTGATTAAGAATAGCATAGAGTCAGTTCAAGTGACATTGTATATAAATAGTATAGAATAGAGTCAAATAGGTCACTACTATTATATATAAGTATAGTCTATAAGAATAGAGTTGAATAGGTTGACTATGTCTCTTAGATAGAAGATAGACTATAGAACCAAGTTAACAAGATCAACCTAGTTAGTTGTAGGTTTGAAATTTTATAGACTTATAACTTATGAAAAATAGAATTGAAGGAATTACTAAAATGGTATAAAGAGGAAAGAAATGAATCGTGGTCGGCTTGAAAATGATTTAGATTAAATTTTTTATGTTGTAATGTTTTAGTTGCTACTATCAAATTATGCAAATTGGTCTAACTAGTTCGACTAAGTTCTACAAAACTTTATATTCTATAGAAGAATAAGGAGTATGGTTGACCTATTTAACAGTGTTCATTAGCTTATATGTTGGTAGAAATAATTATTAGATAGAGTTAACCTATTTGATAGTGTATTTTATTATGGAACTAAATAATAATATTGTGTTCAAGTGATCAATCTAGTAACCTATAGTTGATGAAGACCTACATAGATAGAACAAAGTCATTTTTTAGCAACTATGTATTAAACCTATGTAGATAAAGTTACAACTATATAAAATGGTTTGATACAATACTAAAAATATGGAGAAATACAATAATATGATAAAAATAATGCCATGAAATAAAACCTATAAGGGTTAGATTCACATTGGGCTCATTAGAATGTATGCAAAAGGAAATACAACTGATCTATAAATCAATCCTAGCTTGGAGAAGATAAATCCTACTTAAAATTATAATCGTTGATACATTAGATATTCAAATTCATGACCAATATTAATCCTCTATACCTATCTGAGGGATCTCTTACTAAATTAATATCACTAGGGAGTGTTTCAAAGCCTCCAATCAAGTAAAACTATTCAATAACCCTAACTAGGTCCTATGTTTTCATATTCACTAAATTTATAACAAGTAATGTCTAATATAGTGTTCACCAAAGATTGAGGCATAAAGTTGGGGTAATAAAAATTAAAATTAAACATTCATAGAAGATATATACTCAATTCAATGTATGCAAAATCCTAATGCATGGGAGAGAAGTATAAATGCATATATATCTACTCTTACAAAGGAGGAACAAAGTTAGTAATACTTACCTTTAAAGATGAACCCACCAAGCCTCAATCTCTCCCTTGGCCATGGTGATTCACAAGAGGTTGTTGTGGTATGTAAGGATGGCAAGGATAAATCATCTCTAAGCTATACAATCTATTAATGCATCTAAATAAAATCTTCACAAGATAAAATCTATATATCCAAAAAAAGTATGAAACCCTAAGTTATGCTCCTCAAGTAGAATCATGGATAAGCAGATGCACAATATATATCTCTTCTTGTTTTCTTACCTTATAAATTATGAAATGAACATGTATATATAGTTGGATCTAACCCTAGTCCTTTCTATAATATTAGCCGATAGGATCAACCTAATCCACTTTATATCATTATTGATAAAAACAAATTAGGTCATGATCTAAGTCGAACAGGGGCTAACCTAGACCCTAAATAAGTTTTGTCAATTATAGTATATGTTTGATGGGGCTGATAGTGTATCATAAACTATCAAAAAGGTTTTTAGGCTAATAAAGGCAAAAAATGACAAGAGGAGGGTACAAAATATGTGGAAAAGATTAGGGAATTTATTTTATATGGGTGTGTAGATAACAAGTGGTAGTATAAGGACAAATCCTATAAAGCACCAATGGTCTTCCTACCCCTTTCCCAATGCACCCCTTAAGGTAGGAACTTAGAGATATTTAGACTCGATGGGTTCCTATAAGAGAAAAAAACATCAATAATTGATAAAGTTTTAAAATATTATGTGTATACATGACCTTCTTTCCCAATAGCTCTTATAACACTATGCACCTATATCTAGTAATCCTCCCTTGATTATGATGAATGGGATCTCATTGCAATAATTTATCATCTCCCATCTCAAATACATTTCTTATAAGTAATGATAATTTATCCCCATCATCAAAACTATCTAATGCAATTATTGCTTGAAATGGACATCCCTTGTCCTCTTTTGGTAGGATGTGAAGTTACCTTATCTAGATTTGAAGATAGTATAGTTCAAAAATGTGAAGAGATATCCATACATGTTGATGAAATAGTGGACACTTCTATTTCACTTAAGTTCCCTATCACTTTCATGATCCCCTGATAAAATAATGCTTCATTCGGATGATCCTCCTCTATTCATTATCATCCAAATTGGTGATATCTAAGTTAATCATGCCTTAATTGATGAAGGTTCAATTACTTATGTTACCTCCCTTGATTTCATTAAGACACTTGGATATTTTTAATATGACCTCAAATCCATATAACACATGTCAACTATATGATATAGGGAAAATGCCTCCTCTAGGTTATGTTTGGTTTCCCATTATCATTCCTCTTATCATTGTCCATGTGAAAGTTATGATCTTTAACTTTAAAATTTATTATAACATCTTACATGGTTAACTGTGGACTCATCATATGAGAGTAGTCACCTCATCCACATTCTAATGCATCAAATTCACCCATAATGGATCTATTTACAATATTCAAGGAGATATAAACCCTTATAATTTTGAATAATTTTAAGAACATGGTGTATTTAACGTACCTGCCCTTGAACCTTTTCCTAGTATCACATTTTGGGAATCCCAACTCTTTAATTATCCCATCAATTCCACTTGAGGTTATAATGATAACCTCAAATTAATTGGGAACATTTCACCTAACCTCTTAGATTCTAATGATGATGGGATGGATGAGATAACCCTCAAGATCAAAATGTCTAATCTATTTCCTCACATTATTACCTAATTTCCTCCTTCTTTGCAACCTCAATCCCATCAACCACCTACTAATGACATACCTATTGTCTTAACTAAGAATAGACACTCTATCTATCATGCATCATCTGACAACAAATTCATTCCTACATGTACCTTCGACCTACATAAACCTAACTATGATGATGTTTATGCTTTAGATGACCCATTTTTATCTAGATTCATTCAAAATATAAATTCCAAAGTTCTTCGATATCGATCTTCTTTATTTAAGTATTTTCATTCATCTTTTAGGATTCCTTCCTTTATAGTACCTAATACTAGTCTTTTTACTATTTATCACAAGGTAGAGATGGAGCACTCACATGGGATGTCGCTAGTCATATCAGAGCCCCTCAAGAGTATGTTCATAGATCATGTCATGATAAGACCTTATCACTTTAATATATACCAAGACCTTTATATTTTACTTCTTCTAAATATTATAGCTACTATTTTTAAACCAATTGCATGGCCAACCTCGCCTTCAGATGAGCCTAGTCTAGTTTTTGATCCAACCTTACCTTTATATGAGCCTAGTCAAGTTTTTATTCTATCCCCACCTTTAATTGGTTATTACCTTCTTCCTTTACCATAGCTTGATCCCATGCCCACCCAATGGGTAGATCAGAGTTATTTTGATATCCACAAAGTTGTCTATCATTAGACCAAAGATTGTTAATTATATCAGTTGCCCCTAGCTTCTCCTTCAACTCTTTAGCTAGTAGGCCTCCAAAGTCTACTAATAAATGTTTTTTCTTTCATGGGATAGATAACCATTCTTCCACTCATTTATGGAAACTTAGGAAATATATCAACACATTATGCTATCCATTGCTGAACCCAAAGATAAGGCCATACATCATCCTAAATTATTACCAAGATATATACCTAAATATGGGGAAGTATATTATCTTTGTAAATAGTGTGGTAGACATCCTATTTATTTCTTCCACATTATCCAATAGCATCTTCATGACTTTCCACTATTGACACATGCACCAATCTTTCCTCCTTTTATAGGTCACACACATAAAAAGGTTCTTCCTTCTCAATAAGTTTTACCTCATTTTTGCGTCATAGATACTATTCCCATTTAGACATACATTCCTTGACTATAGTATCATATGCACAATATCCCTCTTGAGAATTACTCTTCATTAGATACACCTACATTTTTAGTTGAGGATATATAGAAAGAAGCATTTATACAACTCTCTATGAAGATTAATGAGACTCTAGTTGTCATCATAATCCATCTTCATAGAGATATTTTAGATGTTATGGATAATATTTGTGGTCAAATATATCAGTATTTGTGAACACAACATGGGGTTCTTTCACATTTTTATATATTATGATTTAGATTGGATTTGTGATCCATTTTTATAATCTCTTATACACTTGACTATGTGTCAAATTCGGTTTCATTGATCTATTTTACATGGATCATTATATTATACTTTGTGTTTTATATGGTTCCATTTACTTTCACCTCTCTTATGGTTTCTCATCATTATTTTCATGAATGTATACTTATGCTTATGAGTTCACTTCTTTCATGGATTATTTTTCTTTTAAAATGATTGTTTGTTATCTTATCTCACTCAAAAATTAGATAAATATTATTGTGACTTGGTTATACAAACCTTGATTCCCTTAGTATTATATCTATGCCATATGATTAGTTATCAAATAAGACTTATAATTGTATTAATACCATATACCATTCTACTTTAGATTTCCTTTCTTCCTTTATTTTTATTTCACATACTAAGCACACATATGATTGACACTTGAGATTACATATTGGTTAATAGGTAAGCCTAAGTGTTTAGTCAATCATATCCTTGTTTATTTATCTTCCTTTAAACCAAAGTTTAAATATTATTAATTTGTATCATTTCTATCACTATTTTTGGTTATTCCAAGTCTATATGGAGGAGGAATCATAAAAGCCATAAAGAAATTAAAATATAAATCATTTAAAAAAAGACAATGATTCAAAAGGTAACATACAAATTCAAAAATATAATTATATCAAAAGAAGTGATTTATAGCACATCTCTTTTTCCTAATCAAATCTCAAATTCCATAGTTTGTCTCAATATAGAACTGAGATCCATTAGGGTTTGGTAGGCTAGTATATTGGGATAGGATAATAAAAAATAACAAAAACTATAAGTGTTACCTAATTTCTCACACAAGTACATGATCTTAATAATAGACCGACAACTCTATAAGAGGTCCTAAGGAATGGGGAACATGTTGTGCAAAGGTACATCCATTTTATTTTTCTTGTTCATATCACCTTTATGAATTGATCGTAGTGTCTCACCTATTTTCCTATACATATTTTCACTTATTTTAAATGATTATCCTTTGTATTTTTATGGTCACTAGACTCTTAGTGTCTATCTTTTATACAATGGCCAATTTCTTGTTTGGTAAGTTTATTAGATCCATGCAGGTTGGTTTCAACTTCAAAGTCCACTTCTCTACTTTAGTATTGTGCTTTATCATTCTTATGCCATTATTTGTGAAAATCCTACCTTAGGTCAATTTATTTTATAAGTTAGGGGAATTATTCAACCTTATGTGTTCCTCAACAATACCCACACATTGGATGTGTAGAGTATTCACATTGATAGTACTTAGTCGAAATCACACTTGTAACATGATCATTATGGTAATTTTCCTCCACCAAATCCACTACCTTTATCTCTAGTGTCTCTTTACATCTCATATCCTACATTATACTGGCCATAACCTTCATTTCCTTGAGTATCTTGCCCTTTGATTACTGTAGTGGCCTATCATGCACTTTTTTCCATGCTCTCACACATCTCGTTAATCACTTGATAGTCAGCTATGGTATGCATTTAATCATCACATAATTGATAATATATGGTTTTCTTAGCTTTATTGGCACATTAAAAAAAGGGTAGTTTTGAACATCATGTTCCTCATGATAAACCTCATAGCTTAGAATCAATGTATACACATTTCTTTGAAGGTAGTTTTTCCTGTTATGGCCTTCCATTTCACAATCAGTGCATTATAACCTATGTCAAGTATCTTGTGATGAACTAGTGATAAATTTTTAGAGTTGTCTAACCATGGATGAAATCTCCACCTCCATAAATGGGATAATTCTAGTGTTGGTGGTTTTGAATGCCTTAGCTTTGAGTGTGACTTTAAGTGATTCATGAGGTCTATGAATGTCTTCATATAAATCACTCTTATAAATAGTACATCAATCCCCTAGAAAACCATTATGCATGCTAAGAGGGGTGAATATCATAAATAATCTTAGAAATAAGAGTTTTTAATCTAGCATAATATAAGCACATACTCTTTGATAGTCCTTGGTCAATTTTTTTGAGCATGGCAATGCTTTATTGTTCAAACTTTGGTATATCAAATTATTTCAAGAATGTTTCCTTCAACGTGTCATAATCAACCATAGCCTGGTTAAGATCAAATTTCGTATACCAAGTATGGGCATGATCCATTATATTTTTCATAAACTAGGTTTCCTTATACTTATATTGGGTTATACCCCAAGCGTGCCAATGCAATTCACATTTTAGCACATGTTCTATAACATTCTCTATATCATGATACTATGGCAAGTGCATGGCCATATCATGATAGATCTATGGTGGGGGGGATCTAGAATTTGAGGTAATTTTCCCCTGATACTTATCTTGGTAGTGGACCTCTAATGCCTCCCACCAGTGGGTTAGGCATTGGTCCCATTATTACTATTGGTGTCATAGATGATAATGGCACTATACTACTAACTTGTGGCATCGAGCCACTTCCTCTAAGTTGTTACCCAGTATGTGAAGTTAAAATTGGCTGAGATAGAATGATTACACTTATGTTATGTTTTATTGAGATAATTCCCAAAGGTCTATAGGTATCCTCACTTAACTCTTCATAAAGAACAACTTGTTAAATCATAAATTGTAGTCCAAGTCTACATAATGGTCAAAGTCTATGTTGACAATAGGGTTAGTTATCACTCTTATTTATTCCTATGGGGAATCTAGTGCATGATCTTGAGCCACAAGTTTAAAGGAGGTAAGCACATCTGATGCATCTCTAATAGTAAATTTTTTTAGGTACCTAGAGCATTCTACACTTGTCAACTATTGAGCTTGATCTATGGCTTCATTATTTCTCTCCTCTTAGTATTGTTATAATTCAAGATATCCTTTCACATGCCCTTTTCACTCACTATGAGTTCTCTCAGCACTCTCAAGTTCTATATATGGCTTTATCTTGTGCCTTATCTTGTTATATGTCTATCACTTGAGCTCTTAATTGTCAATCTATTTATCCCCTTTAATTGTGCTTCACCTACACATCCCTTATTTCCCTATTATATTACTCATACACAAAAGGACTTTATCCTTCCATTCTCATGGTTTCAAATCCATAATCCACTATTATTTTCTTAAGTTCTAAACCAAAATCTTTCAAAAACATGCCTCTAGGTTTGTGTAAAAATTGATACTCTACTTTCTCAGGTAGGAGTATGTCAACACTGTAAAATCAAGTATATAATTGTTCAATGCTCCTCACCACCATTTATCTACTTCTCTAGTCCAAATGAAATCTAGGTTCTCAAGCCTCTCTAAGCATTCTTTCATCCACTCAAGGTGTTATCCCTAGGTTTAACTTCTATGAATCACATAAATAGCCAACCATCAATATACATGCTCAGGTAGTTCATAAAATAAGACCTCATATAAAGCATCATACAAGTTGTTATAGACCCACTTCCTCAACTTATATATTTTATAAGATAGATGATTCAGTGCAAAACTATCTTCCACCTATTTCATCTAGCACTCAATGTTATCAATGGATAGTTGAAGCATTATTTTTTCATACCATTTTAGTAAAAAAATTTAACACGGGTCCTAGTAATGGAACTAAAATGTTATATAAAAGTTGGGTTTTAATTCATTTACTCTATCTATTTTTTATCCAATTGTTCCAAGTCAATTTTCAACTTATTACAACTAAGCACAAATAAGGTATGTTCTCATAGTGCTCAACATTTATCACTTGGATGTGATGGCATCAATTCACATAAGGTGCAAGCCTTATGTGCTCACCTGAATCATAGTATAGAAAGAACTAGAGCCCGCATTGGGATAGTTATTATATGGTGTAACTCATTCTTCATAAGACTTGGTAATTATAATAATGGCATTGGTAAGTTCATTGGCACAAGCTATCTCTAGGCTAGACTACTAGTCTATAAGCATAGAGCATATTTGGGGAACTACTTATGGTCATAAGGGCATAAGTATATATTGGGTTAGTCCTATTCTCTCAAGGGTACAAGCCTTTATTTTTATAAACTTAGCATCATCTAATGCCTGAGGGATCAATGTAATTACTTCATATCAAGGTCCATGCTTAGGATAGAACTCCCAATAAGGGTATCAAAGCTTGGGTGCATGACTTCTCTTACACTTAGTCTAATTCATAGGTTATGTTGACATCATCACTTAGCATAGAGATTCCATTAATGACTTGGAATAGAACTTATCTTAACAAAAGATTCATATATTAAAATTACACTATTGTAACTATTATATTTAGTTCACATTCAATGAACAATACCATAACCATATATACCATATCAATAATCAATTATATGTAATGTCATTATTTATTAAATAAGGTTCAAGTAAATAGAGTACATAACAAGTGAAATAGAGAAGATGCTCATCTAAAGCTACTACTAACCCAAAGGTGCATAGGAAAGCATGGGCACTATAATTTGGATCCTTAAAGGTATACATGATTAAATTTATCCTAATGGTGTCCATAACATGATATCCAAAACTAAATTTGTAGAGCTTCACTACCTCAATTCACATCTCATGCCCTCTAGATTGATTTTGGCTTTATAGCAGATAGGAGCATCTTCATGTTAGGGTGGAGGGCACACATCAGGTGCTAAGTTAGAGCCTTGGTTGATCATTCTAATGTCTCTATCACCTTGTTCCCTTCACACTATGATCACCATGTGTAACCACTCAAGAATATGCCCTAAAATTTTGGTGCCAAGCAACTACCTATCAGATGGTGCTAGGTCTATGATGATTCCTCTAGTTGGTGTAAAAGATACTAGAATAGTAATCATACCAAGTGATTACCTTATGCTGAGATGTTTTCTATGTTGGCATGGATCCATACTTAGGAGAAAAAAAGGGCAAAATAAGATAATTATATAGATTCTCTTAGATAACTAATCATATATTTGAGTACACACTATGCTCTTCCTACCTTTTACAAAGTTTCATGACTAGACCCTGAGTGAAAGTGTACTTATTCCACCTATTTTTCTCTCGAATTAGCCTTCAATTACATCTCTAAGCATAGAAAATTGAGATTTGCCTCATTAATATATCCCACACATGAAAACTTAATTAAATGTTTTATCCACTTTTCATTCCCCATAAGCATGATCCATGTAAAATTTGATGGTCTGAGACCTTGTACGGATGGGTGAACCAAGAAATGGCCAAAACAATAACTTAGATGCTTTTTCAGGCCTAAAAAGGAATTATAATGGTTTTTACATAAATTTATAGGTTCCAAAGGTTGATGATGGTCTAATTAGGCCTATACCATAATATGATAACTTAGTACATTGGAGGAAATCTCTCCAAGAGTGTTCCATAAGTATGCAACTAAGCCTTTTAAACAACAAAATAGTGCAGTCACCCTTTTAGGCTCAAATTATTGAATTGAATAGTTCATTTATATTACTTTAAGAGACCTATAAATGTCTATATAAGTTATATTACTTATTCCCTTTCTTTTTAGGCCTTTATACCTGATTTAGAGGCTTACCACCACCTTGTGCACTCATAAATAGGCCTATAATTGAGATTTTTGGCTTATTCCATACACCATAGCTTTCACACATGTTAGAAAGTGTGTTTTTCAAGTACCCATGGTAAATATTATAATAATTCTAGTTATTTACAATCCAAACTAGTCCATTTAAAGGAATGTAACCCATATTTTCTCTCATCAAGTCTTTTAGGAGGATTTAGTAAGGGTTTTAGGCATTACCATCTTAAAGATGGTTCATAAAACAAAGGGACTTAAAACAATAAACAATGACATAATATTTAACTAATTAGACCTACATAACATCCCCTATGATCTTTATCTCCCATGAAAATCCTCCCTACACTTCTGAGCAAAAGAAAATAATCTTTGAGCTCCTTCATAAGGCCACAATTTTTAGAGACCTCCAATATTAAAGATGTTTAATAAAGGTGTGGGATTGAATGAGAGAACCAATGTTATATTTTTGAATTAGTAGACCTATTTCATCACTTCCCAAAAATTTTTCACCATGCACTACTTCTAAGAAGTTTTGAGCTTCACAAAGTTGACCTCTCATATTAGTTGATTGTGTGAAGACTAAGAACATGGTTTTAGGTACAAAAGCCATTAAAACTACAATATTTTTGGTTTTAATCATCTACATTACCCTTAAAAAAATATTGTTTTCATATTCTTTCTTTTTCATTTTTAGTCTCATTATGTTCAAGCCTTGGCTTCTTTGGCTATAGCAAACCTACTGAGGGTTTTATGTCTGTAAGTGTCTTTTGACCCTTAGTCCTATGTTTTGTATTTTCATCCTTTACCAAAGTCTATATAATTTTAATAATATTTAACATGGATTTATATATCCCTAAATTTTTCTCCTACTTATCATTTACCTCACAATTATCCTTCCTCAAGTTTGTCCTCAAATAGACCTGTAGGTCACTATTTGGGTCTCCTGGTTGCAACTTGTGAATAAACCTTCACTATTGATTCTTGGAAATTTGGTAGTCCAAAAAAATATTTGAGGGTTATTTTATGATATTTATCATCTTAATATGGAACCCTTTACCTCATTAACATTCAAAAATTTCCCTCATGTTCTCATACATAGGCCTGTGTATGAGCATGTAGGCTTATTAGGCCTCATGTTCTCTTTGATGGAATTAGTCATTTATGGGTTATTTTGTCATTTTAGATAGGTTTTTATATAAAAAAAATTATCTTATTTTATAATTTTATGCATTAAATACCATCCTTGGTAGCTTCACACACTCTATTTCATACTAAATTTTATCTTTTGGTTGAGAATGTGAACATATAGGTCTGTAGACCTATAGGTCTACATTTGATTTTGATTACGATATTAACAACATGTTTCTTGAGTTAATAAAACTCCATACCTATATCATGAAAATTTAATTTTATCTATCTTTCCATTAATATGCCTATGAACCTCCTTCAAACACTTTGTAGTTCGAATTTTGCTCCAATTTGTATACATAGGCCTATAACTGAGGTCACTTCATCTATGAGAGTCATGTATGAAGATTAGAACTTATTAATTCATCCATGTTATTAAAAATAATTTTTTAGGATTTTTCAAGGCTATATGTGTGTTTTTAAGTCTACACTAGATCCCTCTCATGCCTATAGATTTCAATAATGACATTTATGAATCATAAATGTCCACCTATAAGTTTGTAGACTTGCGGGTGGACAAATCCTATTTTGGTCCTATTTTAAGAGTATGGTTTGGATATTTACTTCATTATATAAACTTATTTATTATATAATGATATTTTACACACCATTTTTTACCTCTCCATCACCATTTGGAACAAATTTTGCTACTCAAGCTTGTAGGAGGCTATCCATCTACTATACTATACTTCAATAGAACCATGACATCATGGGTTTTCTTAAAGGAAACATATTTTAAGGTGAAGGAAAATGGATTATCTAAAATTTATAGGTACATCATCACTAATAAATAAACTTGATAACCTATGGAGATGATAACACTCAATATCTAATCAAAAGATGCTTGTATCTAGGATGGTAAAGTTTAAACCATACATGACGCACCAGTTTATTTTATAAATACATATTATTAATATGAAATAATTAATTAAATTGACATAATTTTTTTCCATTTTATCCCTAAAATCACCCTATAATAGCCATTTTATTCCATCAAACATTAAAGTGATGAAATAAAGGCAAATGTAGACCCTGCCTAAATGAATAAGACACTGTGAGCCCCTTAAAATATTATTGATTATTCATAGAGTTAATGGGATTAAAAAAAATTTACAAAAAATTAATGTCATATTTACCCCCTACTATTCCCAAGAGATGAGCTTCTAACTCTCTCTCTCCTTCTTGTACCAACTAAAAATTGAACTGCCTTTTAGCACTGCCAAGGAGAGTGATGGGAAAGTTGAATAGGTTTTTTCCATTTTTGAGTTTAAAACATCATAAAATTAATTTATTTTATCATGTATGAATATATTAATTTTTAAGACTATTTTGAAGTGGGCTTCCCTATATAATCTGTACAACCACCCTTTTTTACTTGAGAACTATAATATTTTGCAGAGAAACTAACTGAAATGAATCAATAAGTGTTATCTAAACTTTCTAAAACCTGTATAAATGTGTTATGATGTGTCAATATTTCCATTATTATATAAACCTACCACCTTATTTATATAATCCCTACTTGGATGTTATAAATGATCAAACAAGCATGTAAAAGTGAGTTGCAACATTAGAAATGGATCTTGACTTCATTTAATGTACTTGTACAAACCATAAGACACATTAAATGACTTTGACTTGGAATACATGGAACTATAGATATATATAAATATTTTAACCTCTTTTAACCCCTTTGACCAAGACATACTATGACTATACAAGCATGATATTAAGAAGACACTTACCTTAAACTTGTCAAAGATACCTTAAACAATGCTACTCATGATTTATGAAGGATTTTCAATCTTTAAAATCAAGGTAAATGCTAGAAAAGACAATTTTTTTTTAAAATTGGTTTATGGTATTCATAATTTGGCTAACATAAGTGACTTTTCATCTCCTATGACTCATCTTTCTTCACTTAAAATTGTCCTTTCTTGGATGGAGGAGTTATAAGTTATTATCTTGACACATGACCTAATTAACCTCTTTTGCATATTTATAATCCATTATAGGCTCTTGAAGATCATATCTAATTTTGGTTAGAATGAAATTTTAGACCTAGACCTCCTCATACTATTATTTTTATTATCAAAACCTATAATTTTATGTGAAAACTTGATTGGCACAAAAGAAAGTGATGAAGTCAAGCCTATCTCTCATAAAAAATATGTTCTTATGATTGAATATTATAATAACATTATTTTAAACCTGATATATGTGATTTAAAAGGTCATGTAACCTCTATCTAAGATTATAGCTCACCATCAATGAGTCTTCACAATTTACTGACAAGAAGTTTGGAGAAGGCTAAAAAAATTCATGCTATAGAAGTTCCATGTAGCCTTGAGAATTTTATTGAATTTTTTTTCATTTTCCATGATTTAAAAATTTAATATTAAATCATTTTATGCCTTCTTATGGGTATCCAAGATAATTTTTATCTTGTGATAAACTTGGTGAGTTGATAGAGGCATGTAGGCTTATTTGAAGGTCGTTAATAACATACTTATTGAACTATTTGTGAAAAAATTATTTTATTCTACCTATATACATTTAAATTAATTTATTCATGACATATATGATTTCTCAAGGATTTCATTATTTTCGTACATGGGTGCTATGAGTTTCTTGATGCCATTGGTGACCTTGAGAAGGTCTACAACCTTGCTTTTCTACATAACTAAGAAGGCAGTCTTCATCATGACTTTGTTATTTTATTTTAAACCTATCACATCACCATGAAATTATATTGAAAGTATTATTCAATATCATGGGACCTCTATCTAGGACTATTAGCTATTTATAAATGGTTAAGGATCTCAAACACAGTCCAACACCATGTAAACAATAAAATATATGTAGTTTTAGGCCTCTATTATGTGTCTTCCTTCCCCAAGTGAAAAATTATGGATCCAATATGTGTTAATGATACCTATATATGTTATTTAAATGTTTAAAATACAAATAATATTAATTATAATCACTTGGGATATTTTTAGCTTCATCAGTTTTTTTTAGGGCTTTACAAGGGTTTTAGACCTTTTTATCTTCTTAATAATGGTTCATAAAGCACATGCCTTTGATTGATTTAAAAAAACCATGAATTAGATTATAATGACCTATTAAACCTCACCTAATGTAATTTTTCCCTGTGCACTTCTTTAGATAACTTCCCACATGAGCAAGATGACCTTTTCAAGCCAATAGGCATATAGGTGTCTACTCAAGTTGACTGTCTTGAGTAAAAATCCCTTTTTATGCTTGTTTTATGGATTAAAATGTTTAATATATGATTTTTAATGTCTCATTGGGTCTTTATATGGTTTATATTTTATTTTACCACTTAAACTACATAGGACTTGCATTAACCCATAGCTAGGGCTTTATGACACTTTAGGGGTTTTGACCCTAACTATCATATTTTTGTGTTCTCTCCTCTATCCAAGGAATAAAATTACTATGTAAACCTTCATAAATTTTATATACATTATAAATTACCTTTAAATCCTCAATATCCACTCCAAACTTTCACTTTCTCTTCTTAGACTTATTTACAGAGTTGACACAGTTAAGCTATACATGTATGTTCATATTATTCTCTTGATCATTTGAAATGTAAATGGATTGTTATGAGCTTGAGAAATTACCAAAATCAATAGGAATGAGGTGAGGTATTTGGATATAATTTTTTTTATTTTTTCACATAATTAATTCTCCTTTATTCTAATGTGGATACCAAAATCTCTAGAACTCATGCTTCCCAAACTGCTTGTATACAATTGTGTACATTCTCCCTTAGATTTATCACCTTTCCACGGTTTGAGAATGGTTCTTATTTTGATGTTTTATATTTCACCCAATTAATCTAAAAACTTTAAATATTTCACTCAACATGAGTCTCTATAATTCAAATTCAACACAAAAATGTATTATCTTTCCATTTTCTATGTGCAGGCTTGTGTGTGCCTATCTGAGCTTAAAACCTATTATAATATTTCTACAAAGCTGAAATATACTATATATTATGACCTAAAATTATCTTGGAGGAAATTTTAATTCAATTTATATTATTTAATGACCTTCTCAATTATAAAACACATAAATATTTTCCAATAACCTTTCATTCCAAATCTATAAACTTACACAATCCACTTGTGCATACATGATTACATTCCTATTTTTCCATTTTGGTCATGCATGATCATGAAAGAGTTTGAGTATTTTATTAAGGTTTATAATTAATATGTAAGCCTGAATAATTCATTATGACCTAACCTTAGTTTCAAATCTATCATTTTCTTTCTCACTTTTGAAACTTGTTCAAGAACACTATACAAATGACCTTAAGCCTATCACCTATAACTTCTAATCAAATATGATCATGAATAGTTTGATCCACATATTTTATATATATAATTTTTACACACTCTTATTATTTATTTATTCAATTCATATTTCATGTGGGATATTCTTCAAGACATTAAATGTGATTGATTACAAGACTATGTTTCCTTCACTTAAGGTTTGTATCTTTAGATCAGTAAAAGAAAGACACTTTGGGTATGAGTGTGGGATTTTAGAAACATTTAAATGGGTATGATTACTTTTGAAAATTTCATACCATATTATTTTCACCTTTCCATAAGCTCTAAAACACTTTAAAAGTGTCTTTTAGGACTTAAATTGGCACTCTTAAACCCTATAGACCTATACATTGATATCTAGCTCATTCATGCATATGAATATTTCTTGGAAAAGGTGTAAGAGAGATGTTATATATTTTTTAAATTTTAATAAATAATTTAAACTTTATTTCAATGGAATTCATGATGGGAAACACCTCATAACCATATATCACCCTACCTATCATATCTAGAACAATAGAACAATGATAATTTTTGTTAGTACAATCATGAATATTAAGAATTTGGGTTGAGTTTAATGTTACAAAGGATATTGGACATTTAAAATATAATTTTCAATTATTTTCATTAATTCCCCAATCAAATACCTATAATTTTAAAAGGAAAACCATGATAATGGGGTTTAGAAGGGGTTTAGAGAGGTTTAACTTCTTAACAATTAATCATAAAGCTCTGCCCCCAATCCTAAAACTACTACCATGGATTTGGATGGAATAGGGGTGATTAAAATCCCCTAATATAAATTTTTTAATTCCTCTCATCCTTCATGAAATAATCATATGAAAATGTCTCTTCTTGGCTTGATAATGACCTGATGGAGACCTTGGACTATTTTCTACCTTGTTTGGACCCATTAACTCTTCCCAAGCATGGTTTTGAGATTAGTTAGGCTGAAAGATATTTTAGTGAGTCCCTATCACCTTTTACCATGATTTACTTGGTTGAATATGTCTGAGCCAACATGAAATCCTATGCAATCTATTCAAAACATGCCCTCTCTTGCTATGTAAGTTGTCCATTTGGCACAATAACCTATTGTAGTTATGTACTACACATTCTATGGATTCATTATTATCTTGGGTAATGATATTATAATGATAAAAACTCTATTTTTCCTCATTTTCCTAGAATTATACTATATTTTGAGTTGAATCAATAATACAAAGATGTTTCAAAAGTGAGTTATACATTAAAGGAATATTTTGAAACCTTTAAAAGGTGTATGGGTAGAGAGATCTAATATTCTCATCAAAAAGTGTCACATGACCCAAAAAAAAATTTGACCTCTATGCATAATTTTAGACCTTAACACTCGATATTCCCGAAGGTGGCTACATTTTAACACTTCAACAAGTAATATAACAAGATAATTGAAACCTAAAAATATCTAAAATTACCTTAAACTCTTCAAAGTGCTTGAGAAGACAAAATGATTATCTCACTATATTATATCCTAAACCATTATCCACTATGGATCACATTGCTTTCGTGGATTATCACCACCTTACTTCTTTCATCATGCATCACTTATACATTGACTTCTAGAAACTAACCTTGATCTTTCCAAAGTTACTTAAACTTTTCTAATTGCATTTCAAAAGACCTCTTCAAATATCATGGCATAAAAATAATTGGTTAAGATACACACATGGACTCTATAATCCTAATAATACCTTATTTATACCTTGATATGACATACAACATCAAACTATAATGCTAAGGCATGATTCTTAACAGGACCATTTCAAGTTTAGATGACTTAGTTACCTAGTTTTGAATAATGTTTGGTTATGGGTGATTGATTAGCTAATGGTAACTTGTTTCAATAATTGATTCTCTAACTACTTTCCCCACCTATATTTAAAAATCTATTTTAGAAAGGTTTCCTCAAACTTTTATTCACAAATCTTCTTTCCTTCAATACCCTTACTTTCTTTTGGGTTTCTTTTGATCCTGATCACCTTAGGCTAGATTCACCCATCCGCCACCCATATCAATTTTATCTTATAATCACATCATATTGGAACCATTTGAGGTAAATAACTGGTCTACTCACCATTATTCCATCAACATATTTTATATAAAACTAAATACCCTACAACTCATGCCATGGAGCGAATATTTTTCATCAATCTTAAAATGTTAGAGGCTACATAGTAACATTCCATGGTGTGCATAAAACACACGTCAATAGGAATTTAATTGGTGCTATAAGGATGGATGCCTTTTTATTTCTTTAAAATATCACTTGAGTTGTACTAGATATATCTTTAAGACTAACAAGGTCCACCTCTAACATTGTCTTGTTATTCTCACCCTTGTAGATCCATATAAAATTTAGGTTAGATAGAGGTGTATTAAAATTAACCTATACTCAATATTATTCCCTATTCAAAATAGTTCATATCCCTCCATATATGATGACCCTATTTTGGTTAGTTAGTTTTTCTATTTTTATTCCTAGAGACATGCATGATATGAACAAAAACCCTAAAAAGTATCTTCCTACCTTCTCTCCATTGAGAAGCATAATTACCAAAGAAGACAAATAATTTCAAGGATTATTTAGGGTAATAAATGTAACCCATGAATATGTGGCATGTAAATTCTTTCCTTTTACCTTATAATATGTTTTAGATTAAGGTAAAAATAGGTTTTGAAGGGACCCCAAAACCCTGAAACAAAGATAGAAGATGAAGCATTTACGACCACAGGCAAAACCTAAAACCTACTACAAAGAAGTAACATAAATAGGTTTTATATGGACCTGAAACCACCGAAAAGACCACAAGTCATAACCCAAGTTTTACATAGACCTGGCTACACCAGTCAAAAGATTACAAAAAACCAAGAAACAGGACCAGATAACACAACCAACTAGAAGAACAAGGCTATTCTTCTAATTCCAAAATCATTTTCACTACTTCCTTACCTTTCACAGTAGTATCTTGAATGGCAGTAGCCACCGACATGGCTCCCTCTTACATAACTTTCTTTCTTGAGCTCTGTCTCATCATCTTTCTAGGCCCCTCCAAGGATTTGATCTCCTCATTAGCTCTTTTTCCAATATTAACAGCTGCAGCACATATGTTAGATGCAACTTCCTCCATTTTCATTCTGATCTCCTTGATAAGTTCCCTTAGGTTGTTATCATAGTCTTTGAGCTTGATGGGAATGTCTCTCATCTATTTTTCCATGTTATTGATTTTGTTCCAAACTACCTTCTGGTTGTCTTCCGTTATTTCCATTTTCCTTTTGAGATCCATTATCTCCTTAAACATCCATGAATCGAGTTGGAGGATAGCCTCTACTTTGAAATTAACCCATCTCGTAGGTGTGTGCCTTCCATCATTTTGCCTTTTATCAATCCACTCTTCTGTGTTCTTATTAGGACTGTTCCCACCTTCTTCAATGTGGTCCTCTCTTCCCCTTTGATTCTGCTCCTTAGTTTCAGCTTAAACTCCCAAGTCCATTTCTTGGTTGTCAACCTGAACTATGTTTTCCCTCTCATTTATCAAAATAGGGTCCTCAACAAGGTCATCCAGGACTTTATCATCCTTAAACACTTGTTGGTTTTCCTTAGATTCATGTTCACTATTTTCAGACTTCTCCTCTATGTTGACTCCTTTCTCATTCTTCTCTTGAACTTCTTCTTCCTCATTAGAACTTGAATTCCTGCTTTCTGTTCCTCCCTCTTCCTCCAAGCTTTCCTCCCTAGAATTATCAGTTCTCTCCCACTCTATATCCTCATCAACATTCTAATTCTTGACACTAGGGGGCTTGATTTTATCTTTCCCTTTAACAATTTCACTCTTGTTACTCCATGAATCCTTATTTTTCCCTAGATAAGGGTTCATAACCATGGCCTTGTTCTTGCAATAGCCTTCAATTATCAGAATTAATCCTTCATGCAAAATAAGATGCATTTCCTTCTTCCTGTGAGTGAATAAACTTTGGACCAAAGAGAAACGCAGATAAAAGGGAAAGGAAATTCTTACTTTGTGTCTGAAATGATTTAGGAATACAAAGTGGAATTTGTGGACTCTCTTGCTTCTTCCATCGAGTATGAAGTACTTCTAAATACAGCATAAGACATCCCTCCAAATGCCCTTAATTTGTTCTAGTTCAAAGAAATCCCTAATCTTTTCCAGCTTCTGCTCTTCAAATCATCTTAGGGAATTTGCAAAAGGCCTCATTTGAAATGCTAGTCTGCTTGGAGAATTTTATTCCTTCCATAGGCAGCCCCATAACCTTTGCTATAAATTCCTTTGTTAGATTCACTGTGATGCCATGCAAAGTGACCCTATCATCAATCCATTTTTTGAAAAAAGCTGTTGTAATATGAGGTTTTGAACCATGGAGCCTTTCCATGTAGTTCACAACCTTCCCTCTCTACAGTATTTTCCAGACATCTTGTTTCACTCTCCACTCTTCGCAATTTTTGGGTTCCTACAATTTACCTTATAATATGTTATTTATGACTAGTTCATCAATATTCTAGAGCATTTGATTACCTCCTAGAATTAGTGTCAAGAAAACTTTATGGAGTAGTATTTATAGGTCACTATCCTAAGTGTTATATACCATAATTTTAAATCATGAGGAGAGATCCAAATTAATTTATCAAATATTTTTACACAAAATTCTAAAATATGTAAAACTGAGTTGACAATGACTATAAACCCAATGTTGCATCATCCCTTAAAATGTATAAGAATGCCTTGGGTTCTATGACAATTATCTTTATCTATAGAACAACTAGTATTAATTAACTATCATTGGGCCTATCTTGAAAATATTAATATTGATAGGAAGTTGAATCTTCAATTACAAGTTTTGACCCCGCCCAATGTTAGTCTTAACTTTCCAGCTCTTAACCCCATTCTGAATGCTAATCATAATGTTTAATCTCAAAATTATATTAAAGAGTATAAAAAAATTCCTCTAGATCATTCTCCACCTAACCAAAACCTTATATTTTTTAATAATCTTGTATCTTCACCTAATCATCAAAATTAGAAATAGTATTTGATACCACTTAATACTACTACCACCCAGGGTACTACTTCTGACTCTAAATAAAACTAGAATTTAATGTTATCCAATTAATGGTATAAAATCTAATAAATGAGTTATTTAGCATGAAAAAATGAATGGGAAACATCATGCTACAAATTTCCAATCATAATTTTTCATATCAAAGGTATGACAAACCTTTTAATTTATTTAGGAATAATAAATAACAACATCCACCTAATAAGATGCCTGGAATAAACATATTGGAATAAAAATTACCTAATTGGTGTGAAGTTCAGAATAAAAATAAGCATTGTGAGTTGGATTTTATATATTTATGTACTAATTTTGAGATATTCTATAAGTAAATGGACACATGTGAAGGATTTTCAATTCATCCATATCCACCTCCTTCCACTACTCCAAGTCTTTCCAACACAACAATGGTCTTTGACACATGATTTACCCTTCCTAGTGGAAGATGAGAATGAACCTAAAGATAATATAGATTAAATCCATGAATTTTATTAGTTGTAGATAAATAATTACAACCTGAGGAATAAAAAACCTAATACTACTTTAGCACCTCCAAATAAAAATGCTAACACTCCTCCATATCCTAAGGTAAACAAAAATATACCTCTTCCATAAGGAAATGATCAGTAACAAAGTGTATATCCATACATCAAAAGTGGATACAATATAATTTAATATATGAAGAAGATCAAGGCAAATATCAGTCTTCATGAGTTATCTTAGATTATTGAAAAAAGAGAATTATTTTTTAAGGCCTCAATTGGGAGACCATACACTGATCAATCAAAGTTTACTCATACTAACATGGTCATTTACAAAGACAAAATTTAGTAACCACCTTTTTTATAACTATCAAAAAATTTGGTAAGAATGTACATTATTTTTTGGTTGACTCGGGTGCTTCAACCAATGTGATGCCCATAGTTTGATGCAAGAAACTAGGTTTGACCCCATATACATATAAAAGAGTGATATTACAAGAAGGAAAGTTTGTAGTACCATATTTTGGGGATTTAAAAAATATACATGTATAAATTGGCTCTGAGCCATGTGTATAAAAATACATAGACATTCTATTCAGTGACATCCATAAAGTTTATGGCTTGTTATTAAGCCATGATTGGTCAAACATGTTGAATGGGTACATGTAAATATATTTATGACATATGTGGCTGACTTGGGAAGGGGTAAATAATTAGATATGAGTGGAATAAGAACCAAAAATAAAGTACCTAATTACATAATATAGTTCCAAGAATGAAAAGGTTATATTTGCATCCTTACATGCAGGTGTTTACACATTCACTATAGAGTGTATACATAATATCTTCAAACTTTAATAATTACTAATTATTTTTATCTTATAGGAACCCATTGAGTCTCAATCTCTCTAATTTCACACCTCAAAGGTTGAATTAGGAAAGGGGTCGGCATAATGTTGGTGTTTTTTAAGATTGTTATCCCCTATACCACCACTTTTAATCAACATAAACTTCTCTTATTCACTTCCCTAAGCCAAAAAGTCTTTTTTGTCATTTAATAAATAATGTTAGCCTAGGTTGACCTTGTACTTAAATTATATTAATATGTTATGGGTATGGGTCAGCTTCAACTGACCCATACTGGGACCTAACTTGATGTTATCAATTAACCATATGGGTCAAATTAGGCTGACACTATCAGTTAAAGTTTTGGAAAGGTTTAAGGTTATATTCAAATATATATACACATCCTTTTTTCTATTTCTTAGAGAGAGATAAAAATAATAAGAACATATATTGTTCATATTCTTATCTACCATTCTACTTGAGGAGCATTGCTTAGGGTTCTAATAATACACTTGGAGATATGAATTTTGTCTTGTGAAGAAGTCTTTTGGATATATAGAGAAGTTGTATAGCCTAGATCTGACTTATCCTTGTTATCCTTACATCCCACAATAACCTCTTTTAAAGCACCTTATCCAAGGGAGAGATTGAGGATCGATAGGTTCATCTTCAAAGGTAAGTATTCCTAACTTTATTCCTCCTTGTTAAAGTAGATAGATTTGCATTTGTTAGCTTATATACTTCTCTCTCCATGAATTATGACCTCATATACATTGGCTTAATTATATATATTCTATGCACATTTAATTTTATGTTTATTACCCCCATTTTTCTCCATAAGTGTTGGTGAGCACTAGGCTATATTTTACTTTACTTTGTCATTTACTTTATGAATATAAAAAACATAGGACCCAAATAGGGTTATCACATGGTGTTGCTTAACTAGAGGCTTTCGAACCCTCTCTAGTGATATTATTATAGTAAGGGATCCCTTGGTTATGTCTAGAAAATCTAACTTGGTCATGACCTCGATTTCCTAAATGTACCAACAAGTATAAGTGTAAGTGTGATTTATCTTCTCTGAGCTACGATTTATTTGTAGGTTAGCTATATTTTCCCTTGTATACATTCTAGTGAACCCAATGTTAATCTAACCCTTCTAGGTTCTATTTCACACATTAATTTATTATTATATTATATATTTTTATTTCTTCAATATTATATTGAACCTATCTATATAGTTTAATAGTATGTGCATAAGTTTAACACATAGTCACTCTAAATCAGCTTTATTTTCTCTATCTAGGTATTCTCTAAATATAGGTTACCTAATCTATTATATCGATATAGTTATATTTTTCATTATATAATATTTCATAATTCATCAACCCAATTAACACTATTCACAGTTATCCTTTTCAACATACATTTTCTACAAACTTCATCGACCTAGTCGACTCTATATGCATAATAGAAAAGCAGCATTTGAATAGCCCAACATAAAAATTTGAAAATTAAGCATCTTCAAAATTATCAAGGTTCATTCTTACCTTCTCTATCATTTGTATTTTTCATTTATAGTCCTAGTTTTCATAGTTTATAGTCTATAAAACTACAACCCTACAACGAACTAGGTTGACTAGCTTGACATAGTTATATAGCCTATTTTTTATCTAGAAGACTCAGTCTAATTATTTGATTATGTTTTTTTGGATATTATTTCTATATACATTAGTGACCTTGTCAACTCTATTCTATAATGTTTGCATATATTGTCACCTTAATTGACTATGTACTCTTAACAAACAAAGGAATTAACCAATTTTTTTAGTAATTTATTCATTTTTCATTTCAATTGCTTACTTGATTAGAGTAAAAATCATAGACTAAATAGGAGGGTTTTAATTTACTAGTTTAGTCACACTATTTTTCTCTTTCACCCACACTTCCAAATCACATTACACCAAAAATCATTAAACATTTTATTCCCAAGGTATACCTACTTGGATTTCATCACCAAGGGAGAATTTGACTTGGTTTTCTATCTAAGTATAAACATGTGGTTGATGGTATATATTGGAAAAGCAACTAACACCCTTATCACTATGGGATTGTGAATTGAGGGGGTAAGACCCAATACCAAGATAGTACCATCACCAATACAGATCCCTTTCAGTCTAAACTACATAAAAATATCCATAGATTAGTTTTTAGTCCCTGCTTATAGCCACTCCCTATCACATTAATTTCAAACATTATTATAAATTAAACACTCAAGAATGACCACTTAGTTTAGCATTTACATTCAAGTTTTTTCTCTTTCTCTTTCATTATTGTATTTTTTATTGAAAAACTTGTACTGTCTAGAATTAGTATAAGTTTTATATTGTGTTCTATAATTAGATCAAACACATTTATCTAATTGTATGTGTGATTAATTTTATTTTCTTAGTTCTTATCTTACAAAAAAATTCCCTATTTTTAGAACATAATCTTCCTAATCAACACAGTCTCTTACAAGCTACTATATCTATCTTATCTTTAGTATACATTCACCCTATCTAACTATGTATCTTTTTAGCCTATTATATTTTTCCCTCTATAATACATAGTTGACCTATATGAATATGTTATATAAACCCTATTTTGTTTCCTATCTTTTAGAACATTTTTTATTAATTCAACTAAATACCTTATAATTTTATCCTTCTTTCGATCAAGTTTTTAACCTCTTTCCTTCATCATGAATTTCCTATTTGATGATAATAAATAATTAAATCAAACAAACATGATGAGTTTTACCAACCCTAATAGGTTTCCCAAGACATAGATTATGGCACCCACCATGGATGAAAGAAATCTCTATGTTGCCACTTTCACTACCAACTATGGGACCCCTCCCCATTAATACTCAATTTTTAACCATTTGTTCTCACTATAATATAAGCATGATTTAGAGTACACAACTAAAATGTTATTTTTCATCAATGAATTCCTTCATCATGGAGTAAAAGACCCTTTAACCATTTGTAATCTCATGATAGGTCCTCATATAGAAAAACCTCATTCACCCTCCCCTACCTTTTCTCATGGAATTGGGGGAACCACTTTCTTTTAATCTTAACCTTTTCCTTTTATTATGTCTCTTTCACATACTAGATATCTTATTCTATGACTTTTTCAAAATCCATGCCAAGTATTTATACCAACATGGTAGGTTCAAATTCTAGTGGGCCTCCTCAATGACCCATCCCCTCAACTATGATACTAGTTTATATTTTGATACCAATTATTATCATGCCATTATTTCTTATTTTTCTACCAATACTACTCATGCCACTAGTGCAGTGCATGTTATTGCTCATAGTGAAACTCAATCTATTAATACTAACACTAATTCATCAAATGTTATACACACTAGTCAAAATGATTCTCAAATTAACCAAATATTATTACAAACACTTACTCAAATGCATACCTTCCAAACCAATCATTCAATTAGATCATGTACATGAAAAATCATCTCATTCATCATCAAAACCAACCTTAATAGGTTTCATGGGGAGTGAAAAATTTAAATTCCCCCACAATCCCTTAAAGATTCCCATGGTAACCTTATCCCACAACCACCACTCATAAATAAAATAATCAAGCATCTAAAAAATGAACCTCTTATACCTCAAAATATTAACATTAACATAGGAGGTATCACACTTACCATCACCTATAATGGATCCACCAATCCCACTTTGCATTTAAAAACATTTGGTAACCTTTATAAAAATTGGGTTAAATTTAAGACCTTTTTCGCTACCAAACTATTATCTAAAACACACTTAGGAGATTATTTATATTGGTACAATCAATTTAAAACCCTCTCTAACACTAGCCTTGAAGACTTGGTTAACTCATTAGTCTAATAATTTCAAATTAGTGATCTTCTTGAGAATAGATTAACCCACTTTATAAATTGCAAACAACTTGAAACTAAAATGACACAAAACTTCATCAAATAATGGAAGAAATTGTCTAACAAATGTGAGCATAATATGGATTATGAAAACCTCTTCCACCTATTCACTAATCCTCTATATCCCAAATTATAATATCAGGGTAGGAATATCTCTCTAAGAACATTGAAAAAATCCCTCAACCAATATAAATGACAAGACTTCCTCATGCATCAATTTTAACCATATAAGCCTAATATGGGCACTCATATTCTCATTAAAAATTAAAACCATCATGAAACTAATGACAATGTCACCAATACCTATAACACTATTTATACCATTCAGTCAATTGCTCAAAATAATGCCATGGATCATGCTCCCCAAGAAATTACACTCATACATTTTCTCAATGTAGCCACACCAATGTGCACAAACCATTAGCCCTAACAAAACTTCAAAAATGTCTTCCAAGACCTTTACCATAAGATCTTGACCCCACTCACCTATGAAATTATGGTATGATCCAAACAAATTTTGTTGGTTTCATGCAATTTGGGGCCACTCTCATAAGACTTGTAGATAATTATGCAATCTTGATATGGTTTTCTTCTTGGTCTAAACTTTGATCATGAAATAATTATTCAAAAATGTCAATAATCATATGATATAGATTTTAAATCTTATGAAATGTTAAATAAAAACCAAGCTTTAAACCAAGCTAATTCTCATATTGATATATACAAATATCCCCTACCTAACCACCAATATAACATCAACAAACCTACTTCTTCTACGAATAATGTTGAAATTTTTATAGAACACACTACTACTGAAGAAAACATGGTTAATATGACTAATATGAGAATAGTAGATTATTTTATTGAATTGAATCCAATACCTATGCATCACACCTCTCAACCATTCCACATTATTCAGGACACTTCCCCATCCCATATAATGAAATCAGGGAAAGAGGAACTTATAAACATTTAAGCACCACTCTCAAAAACAAAACTTGATTATACCTCTCATACCATGTCTACTCTTCCCCCAACATCCACATACCAAGACAACATACCCCAAACTTCCAAAACCATTTATTCTACCTAACCACAAGAAATACTTCAAATAACCACCACATCACCCAAAGTAACTTCATCCATTTGTAATCAACATAAACCAACTACACCATAACAACATAAGCTCAATTGGACCTCCAACTTGTATGTAAAGGGAAATGTAACTGATATATTAATAGCTCCTATCTCAGATAGGATAAAACTCAATTACACTTCCAATTTTTGATACATTAGATATTAAAGGTTATGACCAATATGGATCCATTATACCTAGCCAACGGATCTCTTACCATATTAATATCACTAGGTAGGGTTACAAAGCCTCTAATCAATAAAAGATATGCAATAACCCTAACTAGGTCCTATTTTTTCATATTCACTAAATTAATAACAATCAAAGTAAATTATAATCTAGTGTTCACCAATGCTTTTGGCACAAAGTGGGGGTAATAAAGATTAAAATTAATCATGCATATAAGACATATACTCATGTAAATGTATATATAATCTTAATGCATGGGAGATAATTAAAAATGCATATCTATCTACTCTTACAAAGGAGGAACAAAGTTAGGAATATTTACCTTTGAAGATGAACCAATTGAGCCTCATTCTCTCCCTTGGCCAAGGTGCTTCATAAGAGGTTGTTGTGGTATGTATTGATGAAAATGATAAACCAACTCTAGGCTATACAACCTATAAATGCATCCAAAATACTTCTCTACAAGACAAGATCTATATATCTAAAGAAATTATGAAACCCTAAGGTATGCTCCTCAAGTATATTGGTGGATAAGTAGATATACAATATATATATATATATATAATTCTTCTCTTCCTTTATTAATGATGAAATGAATCTTTATATATAGATGGATCTAACCCTAGTCCTCATTGAAATTTTAGTCGATAGAGCCAACCCAATTAACTCTATATTTTTATTGACAAAAAAAATTAGGTCCTAGTCTAGGTTGGGTAGGGGCTGACCTAGACCCTATTATTTTTTGTCAATTAGAGTATAGGGTCAATGGGGCCAAAAGTGTATTGTAAATTTTCAAAAAGGATTTTAGGCTAGGGAAGGGATAATGAAGGTGGAAAATGACTAGACGAGGATGAAAAATAAGATGCAAATCTTAGGGAAATGTTTTTAAGAGATGGGTGTGTATATATCTAGTGGTAGTATAGGGTCAACAATCCTATAAAGTACCAATGGTTTGCCCACCCCTTTTCCAGTGCACACCTTAAGGCATATAATTAGAGAGATTGAGACTTAATCCATTATTGTAAGAAATAAAATATTATTAATTGATAATTTTTAAAATATCATGTGTATACATATGCCCCACTCAAATCTCGTCACATGTCACATAGGTGCAACATGAGATGATGCTTTGGGAAAATAACATAGTAACACACAATTTTGAATCTAAACAAATTATAGTAAGGAGAAAATAATATAAATGAAAAGATAGAATTTAAAAACACATACTTATAATTACCTTAATGTTGTGTATAACAAAGGTATGCAATAAATGTGAATGATTCTAATGTAGGGAGCATTAGATGAACCTGTAGAGATTAGTAGAAAAGAGTGAAAAATAAAATTTTTGTAACATAGGCATATAGTAGGTGAAAATAATCTCTACAATTTTAGGATTCCATAACATTTTATTATTTAGAAAAAGATATAGTAGAGATAAGGATATGATCAAAATATGAAATTTGATAGTAAATATTTGAAAGATAAATAATTTTAAATAGTAAATATAAATAAGGTGAAAAATAATTCATTTGTTATTTTTGCTATTATGAGAAAGTAGAGATCTAAGAGACCTATTTCAAGACTAGATAGCCATCATGGTGAGGAGATGACAATTGAGATAGGGAGAATGCATATTGGCCAAAATAAGTGCAACATAGGTAAGCAACTAGAAATTTCAAATTTTTGAATATTTTAATTTGAAATTGAGCTAAATAGAGAGAAGTGACTAGTAGGAAAAATTTAGGCATTAAAATGAACCCTAAGAAATTATTAGGTAAACTGGGGGTAAAATGGGGTATTTGGTAAGAATAAAGCAAACCACTAAATTCCAAAGGCATTTATGATAAATGGACAAAAAATTATCATTGTGGACAAATGGAGTCAACCTGGTTGACTTGGTCCACAAGGCAAGGGAGAATGATAAGGCTAACTATATAGTAGTAGTAGTGGGTTGATTTAGTAAGCTAATAGGAGGTTGACTACATAGTAGTGGGTTGACTTAGTTTGTAAGAGAGATAAGGCCAACTACATAGATCAAGGCTGACTTAGTTTGTTTGATAGGGTTGATGTAGTATCACTAAAAGAGGTTCACTATGTATAACAAGGCCAATATAGTATCACAAGGCAAGAAGGTGGTGACCTAGTATTGATGTGGCTAATCTAATAGGAAATATAAATGGCTGATCTAGTATCATAATTAAAATATAGGGCTGATTTAGTATTAAATTGGTCAATTCTATAGAAAATTGATAAACTAAATCAAATGAGCTAGTTTTTTTAAAAATTTAAGAATGTATTTTGATTTTTTATGACATGGATTTCTAATACATCCTTTGTTGTTTGATATTTTATAGATTCTATAGGTATTGTTGATTGATAAATGCATCATGTATACCATATCTACTAGAATGATTGATTGATGTGGACAGATCATGGCTAGTTACACTAGGCTTAGGAGGTATCATGGAGATGAGGTGCATCCCATTTAGTGTTTATCTTATTTTCATGTTCATTAGAGCATGTGAATGGTTGACCAAAAAATTTTGATGGGTAGTGGATGAGGATGATATATAGGTGGGTATCACACTAGAGGATGTCCATGCATTATTGGGACTACTGATAAGAGGGACAATGATAGATGATCTAGAAGAGAGGCAAGCACTAGCTAGGTGGGCAACATGTTCACATAGTATATACCTAGGATTGAGGGTCAATTTATTTGATGTATATATCACATATATTATATACATTTAGAAGGCCATGATCAAACTTGTGATAACATAAGCGTTGTGTCACAAGTCAGACAATAAGGTGCCGCTATATGTGATAACCTTGTGTTAGTCTATTTTGGATTAATGAGCACTATATGACTTTGGGGCTATTATTTGGTTTTTTTTCATGAATGATATGTATGGGATGTTTTCCATATGGTAGAAGACCATGGGGCCTATTATTTTATTAAGTGTCTAGATATATGAGAGGTTTCATATGTATCAATCAGTTGGGTTACCCTATGTGGTTGATGACAATTTACCTTGGGTGATGATATGGTGAAATTTATCTTGGGTGATGATATGGTGATATAACCATGTAGTATGATCCATGTCCCATATGTTAGTGTTTCATACTATCACATGATGGGAGATTATGTGGTAGCCCTACATGCACATTGTTTCTATTTGGCGTAGTTATTTGATCATGGCAATAAGGCTAGCATGGGTGTAGATGATAGGCCATTATACCTCATGGGTAAAGCCACATCTTGTGGCATGATTACCAAGGTAGGTCAGACTCAACTAATGGCCCCTCTAGTAGTGATTGTTTATTGGGCATGACATGATAGAAAGATAAGGGGGAGAGGAGGAGGAGGAGAGAATAGTGCATATGGATACTATGATTCAACTTGGATAGGTGTAGGCCTAGGTGGCCAATTTATAGGGACAAATAGTCGGATTGAGATCTTGGAATCCCTTATTACAGTGTACCATTTATAGGGGACAATCCCAAGAATCTATGGGCAATGTGGCTAGGCCAAAAGATAGTCATGATGGATCCCAACCATAGAGCTAGAGCTATCTATTTTGTACTTTTTATTGTATTATATAAAACATGTGATATATAGATATTTATTTTGACAATTTGCACTTTATCTCATGAGTTGTTTTTGGTTGTGGATGTTGATACATGGATATATTTCTTTCTAACACATGTATTTAATTTTTTTTGTATATGTTATGGTAAATATATTTGGAGTGTTTTAGTTTCTACCATTATGTGATACACACTGATTGTTAAAAAGAAAAAGACAAAAATGACATGGAAAAGTATAAGCAATCAAAATAAATATACTACACACTATATTATGATGGGAAATGTGTAATAGCAAAATATGATGAAATAGAATAAACTAAATATGGTAAAATGAATAACAAAATGTTTGTAAACTATGAAAAGATTTATACCAAATTAAAAGAAGTAAAATCACATTATATCACATTGGTAAGTATGAAGATAATGTAATAAAATAGAAGGCATAAGAAAACCAAATGGTATCAAAACAAAATAGTTAAGTCAATTAATCATAATAAATCACATTGTAAAGTATAAAAGAGACAAAATTAGAAAAATAAGCATAAATCGATCACACTAATTCAAGTTGGGAAGTATGAAAAACTTAAGAAAAATGGTTGTATTCTTACATGCAATCATAAAAGAAGAAGATAAAAATTAAATATAAATTAATTAAGCATAAAACATAATATATCAATATGGTAAGCATCTCAATGATCTGTAACTCATGATCAATCACTACTTATCTCAAATTTGACACATGTAATTTCATTGTGACTTGGATATTGGAAAATTTTGTGAGGAAGGCCTAGTCCTATCCATGGTATTACATTTTAACTCACAAATGGAACACCAATGAGGTGAAATGACTAGAAAAATATGTTAAAAAGAATTTTTAGAATAGTAATCTAGTAATTTGTGAGGAAGGACTGGTCCTATCCAAGGTCTTACACTGTAACTCACAAATGGAATCCCTAGGGGGGAGTGATTAGTGAACAAAATAATATTTCTCAAGGGGAAATATTAATATTATGGTAAATCAAAGAGGGAATGTAAGAATCACAATGTAGGTGTCTATAAGAATACCTTAGGAAACATGAAGCACACTAAGGACATAAAAAAGACACTAAGTGTTAATGACCATCAATAAACAAAGGATAACCTATTCACAATAAACACAAATATGTATATGAAAATAAGTGAGGTAATATGATCAACTCATTTTTTTTTTCAAAAAGGAAAGGAAAATGGACCTACCTTCCAAAAATTTGTTCCTCATTCCTTAGGACCTCTTACAAAGTTGTCAGTCTACTACACATATTGGGTACTTATGTGAGAAATTAAGTAGCACTAAAATATTTTTTTATTCTCCTTTTCCAATATACTAGTCTACCACACCCCAATTGATCTTGACTCTATCATGAGGCCAACTATGAAGTTTTAGATTTAATTAGATAAAGGACATGTGCTTTGAATCATGTATTTTAGTGTGATTTGACTTTTGAATGTTGCCTTTTGTATCATTGCCTTGCTAAAAATGATTTGGATTTTAAATTTTTATGGCTTTTAAGATTATTCCTCCATAAAAACTTGGAATAACCAATTTGATAGACAAAGTGATACACATTAATGAGATTTAGACTTTGGTTAAAGGAGGTTAAGTATATAAAGACATGACTAACTAATAAACTTAGGATTGCCTATGAACTAATATGTTATCTCAAGTTTCAACCATATGTATGCTTAATTTTCAAAAGGAAATAAGGGGAATAAGGGATATCAAAGATGGATCAATAAAATGAGATTATAATGAGATGACTTATTTTCTAACTTATCACAAGGTATATAATGAGTAATAATAGGATCAAGATTTTTATAACAAAAGTACCAAGGGGAGCAAGGTTTGTATAAAAAATTCACAATAATGATTACCTATGTTATGGATATAAGGTAGTAAACAATCATGAGAAAATAATAATACATTCATGAAAATAAATAACCTCATAGATAAAAATCATGTAATCATGAAAAGAATACATAAGAAATCATAAACAAATAAAATGACACCATAGATAACATATAATGCAAAATATAATAGCCATAGAAGATAGATAAGTGAATGAAAATTTGACATAGAGTCAAATGATATAAAGTAGATGGATATAAACATGGAGAAATGTCTAATCCAAAATTAACCATGTCTAATCCAAAATTAAGAATAAAGTGAATGAAAACCATGATTTGTTCATAAATAATGGTAATTTTTTCCACAAACATTGTCCATAACATCTAATATATCTCTGTGAATATGGACTGTAACTATAGTGAGGGTCTCATCAATCTTTAGAGAAAGCTAGGAAAGTACCTTTTGTCTAATCTCCATGACATAAAATGTAAGCATGCATGAAGTATCATGATCATGAGGGGCATCATTCATAGGATAATTAACATATATAATAGGAGTGTAATCCATGGGATATGAAAGGGAAACTGGTAGAGAAGGGACCACAAGTGAAGGAAGATCCATAGGTGGAGGGATTAGTGATGGAGGAACCATGGGGGAAGAAGGGATTACAAGAGGAGGAACCATGGGGGAATAAGGGGGAGCCTTATTATGTGGGAGACATGTGGGAGGAGGGATATTAGGCATAGGAATGGTCATAAGGTGATCCTAGAGATGTTTCTTAAGGCTACGATAATGATCAATGTGATGGGTATTGTACTAGTGTCATAAAAAATATACCTCTCCATATTTGAGAATATACTCAAGTAATGATTTAGGTGGAGGTATAAACTTATATATAGGTTGAGGAAGAGTAGGATGTAAGGTGTCTATATATTCTTTAATATTGTGATAATGAGTGGAGGAATGATTATCTATGTCATAGAAGTAAAAGATATGCTTATTAGTAGACTCTATGGGTGTATTAATAGAGGGAGTGGAGGAAGAATCTAGGGAAGGTTGGTGTAGGTTACAATCTCTAATCCAATGATTAGAAACTCTATGAATAGTACAATATGGATAATCAACCCATTAGATAGGTAAAGGAATAAGAAAGAAGTAGGCCATCACCAAGGGGAGGTGGGGTTAGTAAATACATTGGATGAGGATCGACTAAAGTAGACATAGAATCAGAAGTAGGAAGAGACTTAACTAAAGGTAGAGGTTATTTACAAACTATAGGTGTGTCATGAAAATGCACCATCTCTGCCTTGAAAATAGAGGAATAATGCTAAAATTAGGAACTATATAATATGAAATGTGATAAGAT
The DNA here is from genome assembly GCA_037957365.1 of Torreya grandis. NCBI lineage: Eukaryota > Viridiplantae > Streptophyta > Pinopsida > Cupressales > Taxaceae > Torreya > Torreya grandis. The sequence goes on along the minus strand of JARHVA010001811.1, from coordinate 1,827,850 downwards.
AAATGGAAAGACTAAAATAAATAAGAACAATAATGAAAGCTCTCAACTTTTAAAGCCTAAATAAGAGCTCTTAGAAATGAATCATCTAGAGTATAACCACCATCATAGTCAAGTGTATGAAGATCAATTTTGCAAGTAGGTATGACCTTTTCATTAGAAATGATGTGATGAATATAGTTTCAAGTATTAGTTAAGATTATAGGTATATCATCATTAGGTGGTTGATGGGAATGTGGATTTAGATAGGGTGAAAACTAGGAAATAAGATGAGGAGAGATATTAGAATTTTTAATCTTGAAGTTGATCTCATCAGGCTCATTATCATCATAATCTAATAAGTTATGTGGTATATCCCTAATGAGTTTGGGGTGGCCATTAACCTCATGTAGAGTTGATAGGGAAATTCAAACATTGAGATTCTCACAATAGAACACTTAGTAAGAGTTCAAAGGGTTGGAATTTTGAATACACCACAGTCTTGGAATTATTGAAAATTCTAAGGGTTAGTGTTGTCTTGAATCCTATATATTACACCATTATGAGGGAACTTGACACATTGGTAGGTAGAAGAGGAAACAACCCTCATGCCATGATTCCATGTCCTACCAAGAAAGATATTATACAAGAGGTGAAATTTTAATATCATAACCTTCACTCAAACTATGACAAGTGTGATGGTAAAAGGGAGCCACACATAGCCTAAGGGAGGTATTTTACTTTGATTTTAACCTTAACATGTGTTACATTTGGACTTAATATTACATTCAGAGTATCCAAGGGTTTTAATTAAGTTGAGAGAGGAAACACAATTACCTAAACCCTCATCAATCAAGGCACACTTGACTTGGATGTCAATTATTTGGATGCTTATAAAGAGGGGAGGATCATCCATATGATGTATAATCTCATCTAAAATCATAGAATCAATCATAACTTTTAGTGAGAGATAAGTGTCCATTATTTTTTCAATGTGTATAAACATCTCTTCATATTGTTGTAAGATGTTATCTTCTGAACTAGATAAAGTAGCTTCACCTATTTCTAGGGGAGGATAGGGGATGTTCATTTTGAATAAGAGTTACATAAGGAGGTTGTGATGATGTAAATAAGTTTGAATGATTTTAAGAAATGGAATTTGAGATGGGAGATTGGTCAGTTCTATGATAGGGTCCCATTCATCATAACCCATGAGTGGAATATTGGTGAAAGGTATGTAATGTTGGTGGAGCTCCTTATAAAGAGGATTAGAAGTGCATGTAAATTTATGTTGATAGGATGTAGGAGATTTAACCAGGGTACCAATTGGTTTATTATCATGAAAGGATGAGGTAGTTGATGTAGGTTTAGCTTGTGATATATTTTAAGAAGTGGTATTATAAGGTTGAATATTATTGGCAATGGGTAAAGAGGTTGGAGAAACTATAGAAATTGTATGAGATGTGCTATCTAATGGAGGTGTTGGATTTGTTTTTTAAAAAGAGATAAGGTCCTCTTACCATGAATTTTTTAGGTGAGTTAGGGCATAATATTTAATAATATGTAAGGTCTAAAATGATTGGTGCATGTGGGTAGGATGAAAATAAATCAAGGCAAATAACCTACACATATTAGTCATTTTTACCACATTCTCTTTGGGAATTGGGTCTATATCATTGTCAATATTATTGGTGGAAAGAGTAGGCCTATCATTATTGTCTTGATGGTTTGGAAGAGGATCTTTGTAAATGGCCAAATGAGCATTATCCTAGTTCAAATCTTGACTTTTACTTTTTATTTCATGATTTTTGAATGCAATTTCATAGGATTTTTTGTATTTATGAATGAGGGAATCTTGGTCAAAATTTGGACCAAGGAAGAAATCCATATCTAAGTCAAGCAATTACCTACAAGTCTCATGAGAGTGACCCCAGCTAAAAAGAAACCAACATAATTTATTTACATTATACCATGGTTTCATAGATTGGGTGGGATCAATCTCCAGTGGAAGAGGCCTTGGTAGATTATTTTGGAGTTATGCTAAGGATAATGTCTTAAGCACATTGATGTTTTTTATTGGAGAAAAGTGAGGATTAGGGGTGTGGTTTAAAGGAGGGGCTTGTTTAGAGTAAGTTCAGGAGTAATACCTTGAATATTATGAATGGTATCATAGGAAATAATGACATCATCATTATTAGTATGATGATTTTTATTCTTTTATGAGAATTTCAGTTCCCATAGGAGGTTGGGATGTCTCAAACTGATGCATGAGAAAATATTGGTACTTGGATTGTTTGAGGGCCTCTTCAAAAGTTGATGGAGAGAGAGTCTGGACCCAATATTGAAACTTAGGATAAAGAGAATTGGTGAATATATGAAAGAGGTTATCATCTACCATGTTGTGTTCACACTTATTAGATAAGGTCTTCCATTGTTTGATGAAAGCTTGTTTGGTTTCCATCTCAAGTTACATACAATTAATAAATTGAGCCAAGGTACTCTTAGGGGGGTCACTAGTTTGAAATTATTGTATTATAGCATTAATTAAGTCCTCCTAACTAGTGATGTAATGAGACTTGATTTGGTTATACCAATATAAAACATATTTGGAGAGGGTTTTTGATAAGAGCTTGGTATGGAAAAAATGTTTAACTTGACCCAATCTTTGTATAGATTTAAAAATGTTTTTAAGTATAAGGTAGGATCAGTTGACCCATTGTATCTAATGGTAGGGGTGATACCGCCTATATCTATGTTGGAAATTTGAGGCATAAGAGGTTAATTTTGAAGATGTTTAATCATGTTTTTAACAATGGGTGGTTGAAGAATAAGGTTTCCATGGGAATCCTTAAGGGAGGGTGGGGAGGCATTTTGGTTGTGCTCTCCACATGGAACCTATTAAGGTTGACTTTGGAGATAAATAAGGTGATTATAAATTTTCATCATTTGGTTGGCATTATTATCTTGGATAGCATTAATTTGGTTAAGAGTTTGAAAAAAATGTTGATGGGTTTGAGTGGTGTTGTGTGCAACATGTAAAATATTAGCATTGGTATTAGTGGCTTGGGTACCACTATGAGTAATGGCATGTACAGTACTAGTGGATTGAGAGGCATTGTTAAAAAATGAGTAATTATTAGTGTGTGTTACAAAAAATGCACTAGTATAAGGATTAGAAGAATAAGAATCATTAATTCCATGATTACCATTGGTGCAAAATGATGCACTAGTGGAGGGATTGAGAAAAGTGGGTCTTGGGAAATTCCCACTAGATATTGAATCTACCATGTTAGTAGAGAAACTTGGAATAGAGAGAGAAGAAATCAAGGAAAAAGAGGTCATAGTATGAGAAGGGGTCAAAATGGAAGGAAAAGGTTGAGAGGTAAAGAAGTTATTACCCCAAAATCCATGTGAGAATGTGGGGGAAGGTGATTGGGGTTTTTCTTCTTGATCACTTATCTTAAGGTTGTAAATAGTGGAAGGGTCTTTTCCTTGATGTTGAGGAAATTAATTAATGGAGAAAATCATTTCCAAAGTATACTCTAATTTAGGATGATCTTCTAAGGAGAATAATTGTTTACGAACTGAGGATGCATGAGGAGGAGACCCATAATTTGCAATGTGAGTGGCCACATGCACATTACTTTCATCTAAAGTAGGAGCCACAAGTTATTTATGTGTAAACCTATTAGGATTGGTAAAGCTCATCATATCTATTGAGTTCAACTCTATGTTTTACTCAAATAGGAAGTTCATGATGAGAGAAATTTCATGATGAGAGGAATCCATAGAAAGTTCCTTTAGTGACTACTTACTCTAATTAAGATATTGGTTGTGGAAAAGGCCATGGTGCCTACTCTTGCTAATATGGATTAGTCACTAAAGACATTATAGGAATGTCTTTAATGTAGGAGTGAATGATGAAGATTTGAGCATATGAACTTGAACCTAAACCTATAATATGGATAATGCCGAGAGCCAAAGTGAGAATAAAATTATAAGAATGGAAAGAGAACTTTGATAACAAAGATGGAGTAAATTGAATAATCTATATTTAACTACAAATAGGATTAAGAATAAATTAGAGGATGTTTAAGAATAGGGAGCCCAAAGAGAGGCTACATAAGATGTTGAAATTGGAGAAGGTGGAGAGTATGCAAATCAAAAAAGAGAAGGGATAGAAAAGGAAGAATAAATAAATGATAATAGTGAGGATATGGATTAGAGTGAAGATGAATAAGGAAGTATGATAATTTTAGAGTAGTTAGAGGATAGTGTTAACAATTTGACCTCTAAGGCTAAATTTCAATCCCTACAATTCAAAACTTTAGTTGTCATGTCCTCTAAACTTGTGTATGGTCATCAAACACATTGTAAAATCCTCAAAATGGTCCTTTTAAGCCCATTTTAGCATTAATTAAGGTTATTTTGATGATTTTAAGGTAAATTATATTCTTGAACTTATCACCTTATGGTCATTTCTAGCATAGTCAAGTTGGTCTAAGGGGTTTAAGTGGTCTAATGGGTCTTTAACATGTCAATAATTTTCAAGTTTAATTACTCCCCCTCTAGTCCATACCATGATTAGAAATATTGTAAAATAACTTTATAACAATTTATCCCACTCTCAAGGTGCTTTGTTACCCATCTTATAATGTCTAAGTGAGGTTTTATGAGAAAAATACAAGTGTAAAGTAGAAAGGAGAGATGAAAATATCACCATAGGTCCATACAAACATTAAAAAGATTTAGAGACACTTGACATATCATCTCCATTAGTCTTTAGAAAGATTATATAGTTTCTAGTAGAAAAGGAAGATTTTCATTTGGTCCATATAGGTTTTTTAGAGCAAGATCTTATTCACACATGTGTATGGATTCCTTTATGTCTCTTAATCCTAGATCTATGATTTAGAGGGAGTTTTAAGTCAAAATAGGCCAAAAATTTACCCCCTTCCTCCATTAAGCTCTTTGTTAGCCTTGTAGATCTAGTTACGTTTGTGAGTAGTACAGATAGGAGAGAGAGAAGATGAGGGTCTAGGATTTTGGGTAGAGAAGGGGACCTTAGCTTGATTCCATCTTGTGAATTTTTTTTTTAGATTACCTTCTCATCTTTTATGAACAATCATTAAGAAGGTGAAGGGCTCATAGTGTCTTCTTCATCTGGGTAGGGTACTAGTTTACTCTAATTTCCCCTTTTTTGAGCATGATGACAAAGGAATGTAAATTTGGGAGGCTTCTCAAGATTCAAATAGTTTGAATAAATCCTTAGAAAAATAACCTTATTATAGCCTCAATAGGTTGTTTCATTTGTCAAGTCCTTTAAAGGGACTATAACCCATTCAAATAATCTATGAAGACTATCTCAAAAGGATTTTTAACACCAACTAATCAAGGATCTAGTTCCTTATCTATAGGTCAAAAATAAGACCATATAGACCAATTTTAATTATGCAAGGTTTAAAATATTTTAGTCAATATGGTTATGGAATTGACTAAGATGTTAGATCAATAGACAATATTTGTTGGAGGGGGTCACAAGAGTAATCAATCTTGGAAAGAGCAAGGTCAAAAAGGAATAACATCATCAACTTACTCCAAAAGGATAGCCGTAGTCAAGACTTAAAATTGCACACATAGGGATGTGTTTGTAAGTTGAAGAAACATTAACTCAGTAATGAGTTAGAGGAGTTATAGAAGTGTGAGAAAACCAAAAGTAGCCTATCATTCTAAACCATTAAAAAGAGAATTGGAAAATCCTTTATAAAAGTAATCAACCCTTAAGCATATTCAAGAGTACATAATATCATCCTATAGGCCTACTAGTATGGGTGAAAAGGTGTATTAAATGTCATAGAAGAGAAAGGGTCTGCTAAGGGATGAAAAACATATGGAGATGCTTTCTTAACATATTATTTTCCCTGATCCATCTTTGAATTCATCAAGGTAAGACAAACATAGTTAAACCTATTTAGGTATTCTTTTCATAAAACCAATTACACAAGTGGCATAAATAGTGGGAAGGAAGATACAAGGAATAATGGTGATAATGGATTGTGTTGAAAGGTGTAAAAGGTTCAATAACTCATTAGAGGTATGACCAACTTGAGAAAGGAAGTTAGAGAGATGACCAAACAAGGGTCACCCAGGCTACCTACTTAACCAAATGGATACCTTTTTCTTGTTATAAGGTCAAAGATGAGAATTAAATCTAAGGAAAGTTGTCAAATGGGAAAAGATACCTTAGTTTCTCTAAATGAAAAATTGACCTCACATATTAAATTTCATGAGGAAAACCTATGGGGCTTAAATGAGCTTAAGGTCTTATTTTTTACACATCACAGACCTAATATTATAAGTTCCAACATCCCAATGAAAGAATATTATGATAATCTAGAGGCATTGACTCTTGGATAGATATTCAATGTTTTCAAATTCTAATATGTTTATTTAAGATTATATAGTCAAATGCCAAAAGAAGGCCTAAAACCTTGAATTAAACACCTAAATCTAGTCATAATAAGGTTTGAAATGGTCCTAAATATCTATATATCTTGGGGAGGTAAGGACACTAGTGGAAAGATACTATGACAACCAAATAAAGAGATAAATCTCACATCATCAAAACACACATAATACTTATAGTTAGAATCATGAAGATCAAAGTGACTGAGGATAGTATGAGGTTGTAAAGGTTTAAATGGTATATTAAAATTAAAACCTTGTGATTTAAATAACCAATATAACCCTAAGTGATAACAAAAAGGAGGTCTATACTCAAGTCTTAGGTAGACCTAAGTATTACCTACAAGTAGGCAGGTAGAGTGAAGAGGATATGTGTGGAACCATACACAAAAACTAGTAAAAGAGGGAAAATAGAGTCCTTAAAATGTCTTATAAGGTTTATAAATATCTAAATTTTATGTCTTAACCCTTGAGATGTTAGGGAGCTTTAACAAGATAGTGAGGCTTACTAGGCCTAAAACAGGTAGTTACAAGTAGGGGCATAAGAAGAAGATTTAAGGTGAGTGTTGAAACATGTAAGGAGGTGAATTAAGAAGGTGAAAATATATTCTCCCACTTACCTTATAAATATTTATAGTTTTTTCCACTAGAGTGTCTTATTCCTATGAGGTAAAACAGAGCCTAATGGCCTATTAGGCCTAAATAAGCCTAAATAGGCCTGTGACTAATAACTGGATATAAACTACATATTTAGGAATGTTTAAAGTTGTAAAAAATCATATGGGGAAGATAAAAATTTCACAAGGTGATTATATAAGTTTGAGGTCAGGAAAGGTAGGGAAAACTCAAGTTGTAGGCTTTTAGGGTCAAACTAACCTAGGAGCCTGCAAACCCTAGGCAAAGGAATGGGAGGTTTGTAGACTCTTAGAGGAGTAGGAAAGTAAAAAAACCATGAAATTTATTTTATAGGGGTGTCACATAACTATAGGAGGTATTATAAGTTATATCCAAGCAAAATTTACTCTCTTACACCCCTTTTCTTTCCATCGACCTCTTAGAATGCAAGATTTTCAATCAAAATGCATTTAATCTATGTCAAAACCATATGGAGTAGATTCATGGAATCCTCAATAGATATTTAAGGTTTAAGGGGTTTTTATAGTCCATTTTCTTTTAATTTGTTTTGAAAATCAAGCCCTTAGGGCTATGAACAATCATTAAGAGGTTAGATCAATCTAAACCCACCAAAATCGGTCTTAAGGACCGAATGGAGGAATTCTTGGGAAATTAGTACTCAAATGCATTGAAATGGTCCTAAAAACACTTGAAACTCATTTTAAAATCTAAGTAGGCCCCATTCATGGAATTTTTTTGTATGTAATTTTGTATAAACTCATCATAAACTACACTTTTATAAGGTTTCAAGCATAAAATAGGGTTTTGAGCATATTGAAAGGTTGTAGAACGTTGGGGAAGGTAGTGCATGCAATCAAAAATGCATTATGTCTATAAATCAATCCTATATTAGAGAAGATAGAGCATACCTAAAATTCTAATTGGGAATAAAATTTTTAAGCAGGAGCATGACCAAGATGAGGATCTGTTAGACCCAATTAGGGGATCACTTATCTTAATACACTATGCTAAGGAGGGTTTCAAAGCCTCTAGACTAACACAATCATGCAATAAACCTAAGGGGGTACTAAGTTTTAATATTTAACTTATTATAATAACAATAAAGTAAATCTAATATATTTCTCACCAAATATTGTGGCATAAAGTAGGGGTTAGAAATAAAATAAACTAAACTAAACATGTATAGAAGACATATACTCACATTAATGTATATAGAATCATAATGCATGAAAGAGAATCATAAATACATTATATATCTACTCTTACAAAGGAGAAATAAAGTTAGGAATAATTACCTTTGAATATGAACCCACCGATCCTCAATCTCTCCCTTGGCTAAGGTGCTTCGTAAGAGATTGTTGTGGTTTGTAAGGATAATAAAGACAAATCAGCTCTAGGCTTTATAACTTATATATGTATCCAAAATACTTCTCCATAAGAAAAGATCCATATCTAAAAATAAAGTATGAAACCCTAAGCTTTATTTCTCAAGTAGAATGGTCAATAAGATGATGTTCATTTGCACTTATTCTTATTTTATCTATTCTCAAATGATTGGAAATGAACTTGTTTATATAGGTAAATCTTACCTTAAATCCTTCTAAATATGTCAGTTGTATAGGATCAAGCCTATATATTTCTAGGATATAATTCAATAGGTCCCAAGCTATGTTGGCTAAAGAGATAACAATTTCCAAAGTGAAAAATACACCAAAATAGTATAGGGTTGACCCAATCGACCTAGTATAGTAATCAAAAACTAAAAACTATACAGGGTCGACCCAATCGACCTAGTACAACCACCTATCAAAGCAGGGATGATCCAAGGAATATGAGGATAATGATTTGATAAATTATTGGAATGGGTAAAATTGAGAATAATAATCTTAGGGTAAATGGTTTTAGGAGACAAGTGTGTAGATGGCAAGTGGAAAAAAGGACAACAATCTTACGAAGCATCAATGGTCTACTCACCCCTTTTCTTAATGAACCCCTTAAGGCATGTCATCATAGAGATTGAGACTTAATTGGTTCCTACAAGATATAAATTTTTATCAAGTGATAAAATTTTGAAAATATTATGTATATACATATTCCCCACTCGAAGATCATCACATGTCACGTAAGTGCAACTCAAGATAGTGCTTCAGAAATAAAACATGATAACACACAATGCTGATGCTAAGTAAAGTGAAAAAAATCATAAAATAAGATAAATAAAAGGATAGAATTGAAATACACATACCTTTATTTACCTTAGTGATGTAGATAAAGAACTAGATTACAAGATAAAGTGAAGGTGTCTAATGTGAAGAATACTAGGTGAACTTGTAGAAGTTAGTGCAAAAAATAGCCAAAAATATAAATTTTTGGAATATAGGCATATGATAGTATAAAATATTCTCTACTTCATCATGATTACAATGTATTTTATGGTTTGAAAAATGGAAGAATAGAAACAAATATATAATAAAAATAAGGAATCTACCTAAAAATAATTAAATTTTTTGAATTATTGAAAAGTGTTTTTAAATAGGGAGAAAGACAAGTCATTTGTTATTTTGACTTGTGAAGGATAGAAAAAAAGATCTCTAAGATACAAAATGAGCTAGGATGGTGAGGATATAATAGGCTAGACAAGGAGGAAAGATGGAGATCCCTTGTGAGGAGATCACTCCATAACATCTTGGATGAGGTGTTGATGTTGTATGATCCTACTGCATTAAAGGACCCCAGTGTACCATCTACACTAGCTCATGTAAGCTAGTTTATATTAGCTAGAGAGGAATCAAGGTAGATACAATCATAGAGAGAGAGAGAGAGAGAGAGAGAGAGAGAGAGAGAGGATGTAACCACCAATAAATATGGGTGCAAGAGCGATATGAGCATGGTACACCTAAGTAGAGGAGAGAGTTGTGCATTTGGCTATAGTGACGTAGATGGCTCAGACACATATAGTGACCTTGACCCATATGACATAGGTGTAAGAATAGGTTAGAGTGACACATATGGTGACCTTATCCCAATTGGCATAGGTATAGGCATGGGTGGCACATCTAAAGGGATAGGTGGATGGATTGAGATATCAAATAGATTTGTTATAGTATTTTATGTGGAGGTGTTCGACCAAGGCATCAATAGGTAGTGTGTATAGGCCATGAGATAGATAGGATGGGGCCTAGCCATATATATGGAGAATTGTATATGGTTTTATTTGTATCAAAACTCATGAGATATATATAAATGATGGATAATTTTGGCATATTGATGTTAATTGTGTATGTTGTTATCATGGTTTTGGTTGTGGATGGTTTGGATATATTTATTTCTAGCACATGTATTTAGCTATTTGTTGTATATAATATAATAAATATATGAGATATGGTTTCTTTTATATCATTAGGTAGAACACATGCATGTTTAAAAAGAAATAGGCAAAAAGGACTTGGTAAAATATAATCAATCAAAAATGTACTTCACATTATTTCAAGTTGGGAAATGTGTAATGACGATAAATGATTAAGTATAAAGAATTAAAAGAATGGTAAAACAAAATAGTAAAAAGGAATTTGTTTTTTAACCAAGTGAAATATTTGTGCACCAAATTAAAATAAGTAAAATCATACTAAATATGAAAATAATGTAATAAAATGGAAGGCATGCAAAAGAGAACAAATGGTATAAAAATAAATCAATTAAGTCAATCAATCATACTATATCACGTTGGGAAGTATAAGAGAAAAACAAAATTGTCAAAAGGTTTAGTCTAGAATTTGTCATACTAATTCGAGCTAAGAAGTATGAAGATTTCAAGAAATGGTTGGATTCTTATATGCACCAAAAAAATAAGAAGACAAAAGTGAAAGAAAAATGAAGTAATCATAAAACATACTAAATTAAGTTTGGAAGCATGTCAATGACATGTAACTTCATAATCAGTCACATCTTAGATCATATTTGACACATGTAATTTTATTTTTTTGTTTGTGACTTATATTATTAGAAAACTTTGTGAGGAGGGCCAGGCCCTATCCATGGTCTTACATTGCAACTCATAAAGGGGACACCACTGGGGTAGAATAATTAGGACAATCGGGTAACAAAGGATGTGGGTAATATGAATGTGATATGATGGTAATTTTTTAGGAACATTGGCTCTTATCCATGATCTTACAAATTAACTCACAAATGAGATCCCAAGGGGAGTGATCAGTAGACAAATCAATCTTTTTCAAGAGGAAATATGAGGGATATATGGAATGAAAAAGGGAATGTAAAAATCAAGACTTAGGTGTATTATGAGAATACCTTAGGAGCCAAGAGTCATACTAAGGACATGAAAAGACACTAAGTGACTATTTACCATCAATGTACAAAGGAAACCTGTTCATTATAGACACAAAGATTTGTCAGCAAATAAGTGTGATACTAAGATCAAATAATGAAGGTAGATTGGTACAAGAAAAAGTAAAATGGACCTACCTTCCCATGACCCCTTATAGAGCCATCAATTTACTACAAATATTGGTTACTTGCGTGAGAAAGTAGGTAGCATAAAAATATATTTTTTTCTCCTCTTTTAATCTACTAGCGTACCACACCCAAAAGCCCTTAGCTCTATCATGAGGCCAACTATGGAGTTTGAGATTTGACTAGAAGAAGGATATGTGCTTTGAATCATGTCTTTTAGTGTGATTTAACTTTTAAGAATATTTTTACCTTTTATATCATTGCCTTTTTATTTAAAATGATTTGGCTTTTAAATTTTTATGGATTTTGAAGATTTCTCCTCCATACGGATTTGGAATGACTAATCATGAGAGATGTAATGATACACATGAAATAAGATTTAGGCTAAGGCTAAAGGAAGCTAAGTAACCAAAGACAAAGATGGACTAGGACACTTAGGCTTAACTATGAACCATCATGTGATCTCAAGACTCAATCGTGTATATGCTTAGTTTGTGGAAAGGAAATAAAGGTGAATAAGGAAATCCAAATTACACTGGTATAAGGAAAGTATAATGAGATACATAATTTTCTAACTGATCACATGGTAATAGAAAACATGATAAAAGGAAAAAAGGTTGCTATATCTAATTCATAGTGATAATTATCTATGAAAAATAGAGATAAGAGAGAAAACAATCATGAAGACATAAGAAGAGATTTTTTACCTAAAATCAAGAAATAAAGATAAATTAGTGATAAATAAATATAATAATATGAAAATATAAATGACAATATAAGAAAGATATAGTACAAAAGGTAAAATCACTATAAGAAAATATGAATGTTACACAGTGTCAAATGATATAACAAATAGATAAAATATAATTTTGGAGCACACGTACAACCTAAGTCAAAAATCACCATGCATGTTCTCATAAATATTTATAAATCTACCTACACACATTATCAAAAACATTGGATAGATCTCTATGGAGCTAGATACGAATTATTGCTAATGTCTCATCAATCTTCAATAAAAACTAGGAAAGTCCTCTTCTAATTTCCTCCATAGAAAAAGTAGGAATACCCAATGGATCATGTTAAAGAGGGAAAAAATCCAAGGGACGCTCAAGATAATGCATGGGGGTGGGATCTATAGGATATGTAGGAATCACAGGTGGGGAATAATCCATAGGTGAGGGAAGATCCACAAGTGAAGGAATCATAGGTGGAGGCACAAAAGATGATGAAGGGACCACATGATATGATGGAACCATAGGAGGTGGAGCCATGGGAGAAGAAAGAGGAGCCTTCTTGTTGGAATGACTTATGGGAGGAACAAAATAAGGTTAAAGAAGAGCTAAAAGATGATCTTTGAGATGTTGTTGGAGGATATAGCAATGGTTAGTGTGATGAGTGCCACATTTATGCAATAAATAATATACCTCACCGTAATTAGGTATATATTTAGGTAGAACCTTTGGGGTAGGTATCATTTTGTCTAAATATGGATAAGAAGTATGTAATGTATCAATACATTATCATAGCTTAATGGGTAGAAGAATGATTATCTAACCCATGGAAGTAATAGATATGCTTATGAGTGGTCTTAGGAGAAGCATTCAAAGAAAGAGGTGCAACAGGAGTGGGAGAAGTTATAGAAAACTAATCAACCCATTTGGTGAGAAATGGATCCATCTTAGGCAAAGGAAGTAAACCATCACCAAGAAAAGGTGCTAATAGAGGGGGACTAGAATTAAGCTCAACAAAAGAAGTAATGGGATGAGAAGAAAGGGTAGACTCATCAATAGTGGAAGAAAAAATAGGTTTAAATATAGTAGGAACAATAATGGTTTATGATGCAAGTTCCACTAAGGTAGGGGTGTGATATATATAAGGTTGAAGGAGAGTTGCACTAATCTTCAGGGTAAATCAACTATGGTGGTTAGGGTACCTAGTAAATTGGTAAGTCCTAGTCATAACACGACCCATGACCATACTCATATTAGGATCCTAAAAAAATAAAGGTATTGGTACCATCTTTACCCTATGATAAAGAGGAAAAATACTAAAATTAGGAACTGTAAACAAAGGAAAATGGAAAAATAGATGAAAAAACTCAAGTAAAGAAGAATGGTAATGGGCTATCTCAGCATCATGGGCTTGGACAAGACCACCTAAAAATAGATCATCTAAGGAATAATCATCATGTAATGTACATATAGGGGTATATAATAATCCCACATGCATTAGCATATAGAGAGAGAGAGATAGGTAGAGAATAGTATAAGTATAGGGGTATATGGTGTTATAGAGTATCCAAGAAGAGTATTTGTAATAGAGACATGCTCTAAGGAGGTAGCCCCCTTGAAGTATTCTATGATAAAAAAAACTAGTGTTTTAATGTATATTTTGGTTAATATATTATTTATTTTATTTTATTTAGTCTATGTGAGCAAAAGGTTCCTGACATTGGTATCAGAGCACTTTCTAGGGCCACATTTTTTTCATTGCAATAAAATTTGAGGTATTTTTTTAGTGAGTGTTTATATTGAAAATATATTTTGGAGATTTATGGAATAATTTTAATTTATCCATTTCATATTTGGGGGTTTTCAATAATTATATCTACATCTCTATCTCTTGCTTCAATCAAAATTTGAAGCCCAAATCTATCATTTTCAAGTCTTGATTTCTATTTTTCTCACAGAAAACCCGACTAGTTTTTGTTAAACTACTCTTAGACTATAATAGATCACATCAAACAATTTTTTATTTTTGTCAACCTTATTTTTATATTTTTATAACATTTTGAATTTTTAAATTTCATTAAGTATTATAGAAATTATCATAGTTTTACTGATTGCATGTATTGTAAAAAGATAAAATTTAAAAAAAAATCAAAAATCAAAAATATTGGTCATTTGGTAGAGGACACATTTTTGGATAAATCCAACCTCATCTCCTTCACTTTAACTTCTAGTTCTCATGGTTTTTTCTACCAATTCATTGACTAAGCTTCAACAAACTGATGTAGTTTGGGAATATCATACTGAGTTCAAGACATTCACCAATGGCACTTCTAGTACATTCTTCATTCATTGGTTCATCAATAGAATTCAAGAGGAGATTTGAGTGGAGGTCAAAATATGGTAACATTTAACAATGATGGAAGTGGTGGGCTTATCCAATCTCACTGAATACCACATCCACTAGCAACATCTCCAAACAACAAAATCACTAGAATAAGCACCAAAAGTGCCTGAGCACTCCTCCAACGAGTCTATTTAGGCAACCACTATGCTCGAGTAGACCCTAAATGAGCCTAAGACAAAAATAACAACTCTCAAGTAGAGAATAAAGGCTCCACCTCCCTCAAGAATAAATGCTAAGGGGGATGGCATGTACCCTCAATTAGTTTACAAGGATAACTATATTGTGCACCCTTATTCTGGATTTGAGGTGATCATCATTGAGATTCAACTTTCATTAATTAAATCTCACTACCAAATTCTAGTTTTGGTTAGTCTACACATTCATATTTATGTACATCCACCTCCTATTTTAGTGCTTATGTTCACTTTGTTATTGTACATGCTCCTATCATAACATAGATAGAAGAAGTGGAAGCAGAAATGCATGCATGGTAGAGCTTCTATCTGGTCTTAACCTTATTTTTGGTTTGGCTTTCATTTATTCCTCATATTTGTTATCATGTTTTTAGGGTGAAACATATTTAAGGGGTATGGAATTTAATGTACCTAGAGGGGTATAATATGATAGATAATAATCCCACATGCATTAGCATATGGAGATAGACAGGTAGGAAATAGTATAAGTATAGGGGTATATGGTGTTATAGAGTATCCAAGAAGAGTATTTGTAATAGATCCGTGCTCTAAGGAGGCAGCCCCCTTGAAGTGGCCCATGATATGGAACTGGTGTTGTAATCTACATTTTGGTTAATATATGAGTCATATATTATTATTTAGTCTATGTGAGGAAGAGGTTCCTGACACATCATCATAATCTAGGGTGTGAATATTAATGATGCAAATAGGGATGATCTTGTCATCTAAGGAAGTGTTGTAAATAGAATACCGAGTCTTGTTCAAGACTATGAGAATGTCATCATAAGGAGGTTTATGAGAACAAGGTTACAAGGAAGAAATAAAATTCATGATGAGGTGAGGCTAGAGATTAGAAGTTTTAATTTTTAAATTAATTTCATCAAGCTCATCATCATCAAAATCTTAGAGGCTAGGAGGAATATTCCCAATGAGTTTAGGATGACCATTGTAACCTCTAGTTGAGTTAACAGGAAACTTAAGATGTTGAGACTCATGAAATGGAATGCTAGGCAAAGGTTCAAGAGTAGGAATTTTGAATACACCATAATCTTAGAATTGTTTGAAATTCTAGGGATTAGTGTCACCCTGAATCCTATAAGTGGCTCCATTATGAGGTAATTTAATTCATTAGTAGCTAGAAGAAGCAACATCTCTCTGAGCCCATGACCTACCAAGTAAGATGTTATAAGAAAGGGGAAAGTTAAATATCATCACCTTTGTATGAATGGTGATAGGTGGGATGGTAATGAGAAGCCACACACAACCTAGAGGAGGCATTTACCTCTATTTAATCCTTGGTAGATGTTGCTTGTGGACTTGAGATTGCATTCAGAATATCCAAGGGTTTTGATAAAATCAAGAGAGGTAACATAAGTGTCAGAACCTTTGTCAATCAATGCATGCTTAAATTTGGATATCACCTATTTGAACACTAATGAATAAGGGAGGATCATCTATGTGAAAGAGAATCTTTTTAAGAATCATAAAGATTATATGAAATCTTAAGGAAAGAGAAGGGTCCATAGTTTCATCAACATTGATAGACATTTCTTCACATTGTTGTAATATACTATCCTTAGATCTAGATAAGGTTGATTCTCATCCTACTAGGGGAGGATGAGGGATATTCACCTTGATTAATAGTTACATAAGATAGTTTCTATGACATGAAGTCCTCATAAGCTTAAGGAATGAAATTTAGGATGGGATATTAGTGAGCTCCATGATGGGATCCATTCATCATAACCCATAATAAGTTTGTTAGAAATAGGTACATATTGGTTAATAAGATCCTCAAAAGGAGGAGCTGAAGTAAATTAAAAATTTTGTTGATAAGAAGTAGAATTCTTAGAAAAAGGTTGTAAATGATGACTTGGAGATAAATTAGCTAGTTCAGGTTGATTTTGAAAAATGGTAGAATAAATTTTAGTAGAAGTTTGATCATCATTAATTTTGGAAGATGAAGGAACAGTGTGAAATAGAATGGGAGGTGTTATCCAAGGGAAAATTGAAAATAGGATCATCAAAGGTTAGAAGGTCATCTTGACCTAACTCATTTAAATGAGTTGGGGAAGAATCTTGGATAACATGATATGTTTGAGATGAAGGAGTGTAGATAGGTTGCAAATCAATGAAAGCCATGGCCCTACGTATATTAGTCATGCTAACCACTTCAGAAGTGGGGTTAATAAGGCTTTATTTATTATTGGTGGAAGAAGAGGGATTGTCTTGGTTGTCTTGAATAGGTTGATTATTAGGAAGAGGGTCTTTATAAATAGATAAATGAGAATTAGCTTTATTTAAGGCTTGAGATTTATTATGTCTTTTATAATCCTTAAAATCAATTGCGTAGGCTTGTTTATTCTTTCAGATGATATAATCATGATCAAAATTAGGACCAAGAAGAAAATCCATAGCTAAATTATAAAGTTGTCTTGACTTCAACTAGCATGAAACTAGAAAAACTTGTTAGGATCATACCAAGATTTCATAGGATGGGCAGAGTCAAGTTCTCTTGGAAGAGGCCTAGGTAGATTCTTAAGCGATTCAGCTAAAGATAGAGGTTTATGAATGTTAATGTTATTAGGTGATGATAAGTGAGGATTGGTATATTATTGAGAAGGGGGATTTGGTTTTGAATATTGGTTGGGAATGAAATCTTGAACATTATGAATGGTGTCATAAGAATTTATAACACAATCATTGGTAGCATTGCAATTTTGTTCTTAAGCAAGGGATGAGGACTTGCAGAAGGTTAGGGTGGCTCAAATTGATGCACAAGGAAATATTAACATTTCGCTGTGTCAATACCCTCTTTTAAAGTACATGAAGAGAGAATGAAGACCTGATATTGTAATTTAGGAAAGAGGGAAGTATTAAAGAGATGAAAAAGATTGTCATTAGACATTTTATGTTCACACTTATTTGACAAAGTTTTCTACCTTTTAACAAAGGCTTGAGCAGTTTCATTTTTGAGTTGTTTACAATTTATGAAGTGGGCCAAAGTGTTTTTAGGAATATCATTAGTTTGGAATTATTGAACTAAAGCATTCAATAAATATTCCAAACTAAAAATATAATGAGTTCTAAGTTGATTATACCAATCTTAGGCATCAACTGTGAGGGTTTTGGCCAATAGTTTGGTAGCGGCAAAAGTTTTCAATTTGACCCAATCCTTATAGAGATTTCCAAATGTTTTAAGATAAAGGGTATGATTGGTTGATCCATTATAATAAATTTTAGGTGTGATACATCCTATATCAATGTTAGCAAATTGAGTAGTAAGAGGTGTATTATGAATATGCTTAATGGTTTTATTGATCAAAGGAGGTTGAGGGATGAGATTTCCTTGAGAATATCAAAGAGGAATAGGGGGAAAATTATGGTTATGTATTCCCCAAGCCATTGGTTGAGGATGAGATTGAATATGAAGAAGATGATTTATATTCTCATCATTTGATTTGTGTTATGAGCTTGGAATGTATTCATTTGATTGAGCATTTGTAACAATAATTGGTGTTTGATTAGCATAGTTAGAAGCATTAGATTTGGTATTCATGTTGGTATTATTGGCTTGGGTACCACTTTGGTGTTGATAGGGGCTTGAGAGGAACTATGAAAGTCTGAAGCACTAGTGGAAAAAATTTCTTGTGTAGCAAAAGATGAACTAGTGAATGGTTGAGAGGAAGAAACACTAGAAGCATGATTACCTTGGTAGAAAATGAAGAATAAGTGGAAGGATTAAGGATAGTGAATCTTATGAGAATCCCATTAGATGTATAACATGCCATGTTAGTGGATATACTAGGCATGGAAGTGAAATAAGTTATAGAAGAAGAGGTCATGGTGTGAGAAGGGGTCATAATCAAAGGAAGAAGCTGAGAATCAAATAAAGTGGTACCCAAAAATATAGTTTATAATGTAGGAGTAGGTGAATTATTCTCTTCAAATTGACCACTAATCATAATGTTGTAAATGGTAGAGGGATATTTTCCTTGATGTTGAGTAAATTTAGAGATAAAAAATAACATTTAGGGGTATACTTTAATTTGGGTTGGTATTCTAATGAGAAGAGAGGATTACGCTATGAAGAGGTATTAGGAGGAGTCCCACAGTTCATTGTGTGAGTGGAAATATGAACATTACTAGCATCTAAGAGAGGATCCCTACTCTATCTATGGGATACCTTATGAGGATTGGTAAAATTCATCATGTCTGTTAACTTCAACTCAATGTTGTCATCAACCAAAAATTACATGATGAATGGAAATAAAGAGATATGAGAAAGAAAGGAAATAGGAAATGACAAAAATAGTACATGTTTAATTAGGTTGACCTAGCACAAGAATAAGGTCTATAAATAATACAAGGTCAATTGAGTCGATCTAGTATAGTGAACAAATGTTGGAAAAAGAGTGAACAGGGTCTATAAATAGCATAGGTTCAATTTGGTTGATCTATTATATTGAATAGAGGCTATAAAAATGTACAAGGTTGATTGGGTTGACCTAGTACAAAAGATAAGGAAATTTAGAAAGCCTATAATAGATTGTGAATTGAAACAAGATAATTTTTGCAAGTAATTTGAAAAGTAAGAATTGAATGGAAATAAATAATAAATTGGATTAATGTTGGCCAATCCAATTGAGTAAAATAACACAAAAACATGCACCAATGTTGGCTAATCCAATTTTTTGTAATATAAAATACAATTGAGCAAAGAGCAAGCAATCAACTTGGAAAGTAAATAACTAGCTAAATGGTCAACTTGAATATTTATAAGATTATTAGGATATGTTTTTAAATGTGATGAGAAGTTAGCTATAAGTAAGAACTAGAAAATAATATAAGGATAGTTTTAGGTAGTTTGGCTGAAAGGGATCTATAGTGGTAATGATACAAGCTTGGTATTGGGGCCTGCCCCCTCACTTCACACACCACAATGATAAGGGTGATAGGATCTTAGCTATAATATACCACTAACTATGATTTATACTTGACTAGAACATCAATTTAGCTTCCCCCTTAGTGATGAGATCCAAGTAGGTTAGCCTTGGGTAGTCAAATGTTAAAATGTTTGTTTAGATTTTGTAATTGGGTCATGTGTGCATAAAATAGAAAATGGTAAAACTAAATGATTAATTTAAAACCACCTAATTCATCTATGTGACTTTTTATAAGCATTTAATACATATTAAATTAAAGTATGACCTACTTAATAGCATATAATAGTTAATTCCAAGTTTAAAATAAGATATAGTGTCAATAGTCGATAGTGTATGCACAAGATATAAAATAGGGTCGAGATGGTTGATCTTGTACTGTGGAAGAAAGGTCTAAAAATGAACAAGGTTGATAAAATCTACCTAATTATCTATACAACACATAAAATATAGAACTAGGTCAATAGGGTTGATCTAGTTGACTATACAAGGGTAGTTTTGAAGACTACAACTATAAAAGGAAAGACTATAAATAAAGAGATAAAATGATAAAAAGGAACCCTAGTGGATCATATATGCAAATAAGGAATATTGGTATTAGATAAACTTGTGGCATACTTTAAAAACCTACTAACTAGGTTGATTGGGTCGATCAAGCTTTGCAAGGACCCATTTTTGAGTACCTATACTATACAAGGTCAACTAGGTCAACCTAGTATATTGAATAAGATATTTAAAAGTCTATAAACTATACTGGGTTGACTAGGTTGATCCAATAGTCTAGATTGGAATTTTTATAAACTAAAAACATGTACTAGGTCAATTGGGTCGATCTAGTAGCTTATACCTAAAAACTTATACACAAAAATTAGATCTAGGTCAATGCAATCAACCTAGTATGGCAAATATATGATAAAAATAATGATGAAAGAAAAGAATGAAATAAGTGAAAAATCCTAAAAGGTTTATTTCACATCAATTTCACCAAAATTTATGCAATAAAAATGCATCATGTCTATAAATCAATCTTGGCTCGAAGAAGATAGAGCATACATACACTTTTGATTGGGAATACATTTGTTAAGAAAGAGAATCACCAAGATGGGGATATAATAGACCTAATTATGGGATAAATTATCATAATACACTATTATAAGGATTTTTCCAAAGCCTATAAATTAATATAATCATGAAATAACCCTAAAGGGTTCCTAGGTTTTGATATTTCACTTATTATAATAACAAGAAAGTAATCTAATCTAGTGCTCACCAAAACTTGTGGCACAAAGTGGAGGTTAGAAAAAAAAATAATAAACATGCATAGAATACATATACTCATGTCAATTTATACATAATCCTAATGCATGGAAGATAATCACAACTACATTATCTATATACTTTTCAAAGGAGAAATAAAGTTATGAATACTTAGCTTTGAAGACAAACCCACTTATCCTCAATATATCCCTTGGCCAAGGTTATTCACAAGATATTTTTGTGTTATGTAAGGATAAAAAATAAAAGTAATCTCTAGGATATAAAACCAAACTATGCATCCAAAAGAGTTCTCCATAAGACAAGATCTATATCTCCAAAGAAAGTATGGAACCCTAAGCTTTATTCCTCAAGTAGAATGGTCAATAAGTAGATGTTCATTCACACTTATTATTATTTACTTATATATTCTCAATTTTTTTTAAATTAACTTGTATATATAGGTGGATCTTACCATAAATCATTTCGAATATGTTGGTTTTACGAGGTCAACCCAGTCGACCCTGTATGTTTTTAGGGATAATTCACTAGGTCTAGAGATATATCTACCTAAGGTCTAACAAGCTCCAAAGTGAATAATACCCCAAAATATTATAGGTTTGATCTAATAAACCCTATATATTAATCAAAGGCTAAAAAATATATAGGGTTGACCTAGTCAACCTAGTATAACCAACTATCAAAAGGGGATGAGGTAAGGAATATGAAGATAATGATGTGATAAATGATTGGAATGGGTAAAATTTATAAGGATAAGATTAGGGTAAATGTTTTTAGGATAAAATTGTGTATATTTGAAGTTTAAAAATGTAAAATAATCTTATGAATCACCAATGGTCTACCCACCCCTTTCTCGGTACACCCCTTAAGGCGTGCACTGAGAGAGTTTGAGACTCGATGGGTTATTGCAAGATAAAAAGTGTCAGTAAGTGCTATAATTTTGAAAATGGTATGTGTATATATGTAATATAATACATATTACACCTTTTAAAACCAAAAAACACTCATAACTCTTTTTATAAATTCCCCTATAAGTCTACACCAAATGGATAATCTGTAAGTGCTAGTGAAAGGTGACCTAGTCATCTAGATGAGCGAAAGTTGTGGGTTTTCACTATTGGAAAATCCTAATTCATGGTTTAATATGATTTTATGGAACTTAAAAATGATAAATTACCTATTATTAATGTTATACTAAGGTCCCATGGCCAACCAAGCAACAAACGCTAAGTTATTAGGCCTAGTTTCCTAGTAGGCTTACTTGGCCAACTAAAGAAGATGTTTTCTGGCATAGAGGGGCTAATAAGGGAGTAATTTTAGGATCATAAAAAAATTTAAATGATTCATAAATTTTATCATATACACTTCATGATCATAATGGAATATTAGGGTAGGTTTTTTGGCCTAATCAACATGCACAGGGGGAAGGAGGTTGATTAATGACTTATGAACATTAATTGGACCATGATGCCACCTTTGTAAGCTAACATGTGAGAGGATGATTGACCATATTTAGGTGTGTCCATGATTTTAATATGATTAAATAAGGCTAAATTCTCCTCTACTACCCCATCTCCATGCCACATTCTCATTAAAGGACATCAATTAGTCAAGGCAATGCTTGGAGAGATGATGGAGCTATTAAGGATGCTTGTAACTATTGTCTAAAGATAATTATGAACATTATGACCTCTTATATACACTCCCATTCCAATATTAGTCCTATCTCTCTTTCTCATGTCCTATAAAATTAGGCTTAAAATCTATTGTATCTATAAATTGGTTGGGTATGATGAAACTATGCCCAAATTATATCTTGAAATCCTCTTTGAATCAATAAAGGACTATTTTTAGGTTTATTTTCTAGAAATAGTGTATATATGCTTATTTATTTTCATAATTTTGAATTTTCATTCTACTTTACAGGACCTTTCCCTCACCTAGTTACTAAAATTCTATCCCATGTTGGTCACATGATGTGCCAAAGTATTGGTAATTGTGTTTGAAGAGCAACCTGGTTTATAGTGTCTTGAACAAGCCTCTTATCCATTACATTTAAGTTTTAGACATCCATCATAGCATTTACATGAAATACTTATGCTTAGGAGTTCATTATAAATATTTTTTCAATCATGTCTTTACTTGATTATATAAAGTGATGATTGGAGATTAGTTAGAGTGGATAGATCAATATTGGTGCATCACCTCATTAGGTTAGGTTTCTTTCATGTATTTTTCTATCTCTTTTCACCCCAAAAAATTAGTAAGTGAGATAAAACTAATGCACTATGGGAGATAGACCCATAAACTAGAGGTTTGGTCCTCCTATAGGTCACCCACAGCTTTTGGACCAATCCAATGTTAACCCAAACTTGGATAGAACTGAACCATCTACTCCCAAGGGTATAGTTTGGAGTGTTAATAGATAGGATTATATCATAATTAAGAGGAAAGATATTATTTAGACTAGGAAAATATTATTCTATGATGTAAATTATGTGCAATCATATATGTATCGTAAGTACAAGATCACATATAGAAGAATTTAAAAATAAAGATCATTTATTTCTTAGTTAAGCATCCCCTAAGCTGATTTGTCATTAGTTAAAAGAACACAATGTGTAGAGAAGGGATGTTTTGAATCATTTACATATAAATTTGGTAAACTTAGTGTAGAGACCAATAAATAAATAGATAATAAGAAGCTATAATAGGTTAGATTCACTTTTGAGACTATTTTTAAGACTGTTGGCCAATTTTGGACTACATACAAAGATTATGCCTAGATGGATGCGCTGAATGTTTTAGATGGAATGAGTGGTCCAAAGATCACATAAAATTTTTAAATATTTTTAAATACTTTAAGTAAGTAGGTTTTCACAAGCCTCAAAAGTTCATTTAAGCCTTGAAGATTCAAACAATAGTTCATGCATAAGTCTAGAAGAACCATACCATCATCATATGTCATAAATAAATGGACTAGTTAGCTCAATTGTGTATTTTATAAGTATGTTTATAAAGCCTCTCAGGCCAAAATATCATATGGAAGTAAAGCTAATCATACCCTAATCATCCTCTATAAATTTCATATCTTGATGTCTTTTCTATCTCAAGATATAAAGCTTTAAAGTTAAACATATAGAGTGAAACATACATGCAAACATAAAATTAAAGATGATGTAAATATCCATTTAAATTAAAATGTTCCCAGGATGAACATGTAGTTAACAAGTGTCCAAATATTAGAAGCTAAATCAAATCTAATGAAACACATTGACTGATATGGCTAGTGGGTCCCAAAGATCTAATAGATTGCATATGATCATGCATCAAAGATCAATGGTGAGCATCAAGTCAAAAGGTTAGTAGATCCTAAGATGAATGCATGGATGATAACTGTCAAGATCTCAAATACCTGAATAGAGATCTAATAGTGCATGGAAATTGATAAGGCTAGTGAGCCTAAATATATCAATAAATCATATTTAATCATACCAAATCAGATCGACTGGGAGTGAAAAGTCAACAAGTCAATAGATCTTGAAGACAAATGAGAAGCAAGTGTCATGACTATGGAAATTATTAGGTATATCAATGGTACATGTTCTATCCATGAAAAGGGATATCTATAGTGTGCATGAGGTTAAATATTTAAAGGTATGATAGAAAGATCTTGAGAATTAATGAAGAGATGATAGATGGCACACTTGAAGAAGTCCCAGATCAAGATCAATGACCATTGTCAAAATTTGAAATCCAAGGACTTCAAATGGAGAACAAAGTTGACTTAGATCAAGCTAAGGAAAATATTTCAAGAGGATTCAATGAAGGTAGACATATTAGACAAAGGATTTTACCACTTTGAGTAGGTATAATACATAAATTCAAGATCAAACATGATCTAGATAACTAGGATTAGACCCTTTAAATCCATCTAATGTCATTAAATCCCTGTAAAAAATTTCAAGAGCTTCTAGAAATATTTTTTACATCTTTTTCAGATCTAAGAAACCCTAGCTAATTGATCTTCATTTGAAATCATAACTATATGAAAAATAATATGGTGATTAGTTTTCATCCATAATAGATCTATATTCAAGATTTAGAAGTAATGGATGAATGTGACTAAACAAGGAATGTCAGAAAGAACATCAATGAGAAAGATCAAGTAACTCCTTGATAACATGAATAAAATCAAGCATGATTGAAGAAGATAGTAAAGGGAATTAATGCATATAATCTCAAGAAAGATTCATGTGGTGGTGTGGATTACTTCCTGTAATCGGTCTTGATCTTCACATTCTCCATCATGCTAGAGAAAGATACAGTGACATTAATGTAGGGGAAGGCTCAATAAATATTGTGGTGGTGGTTATTTTAAGTGTAATTAGGATCATTAATGACCCCTTAAGTTCTAATTTCTCTCTCTCTCTCTCTTCCCTTATTTCTTCCTATAAATACTAGCTTTGAAATATTGATTTGGATCCATCAGCTTGATATAGCGAAGCTCTATGTCAATCACTTTGAAAAACTCTTTTGAATAAATATAAGACATCTCCAATTTTAGTTGAATACTAAGTGTGATTTATTGAAGTTTGATTTATAGAGTGTATTTCCTATTCATCATATGTATGGCATTCATGTACCCTACTTCAAGTCTATTGGTTTCTTGCAAGTTGTGTGAAGTGTTAGCTAGTGAGGTTTCCCTTGAAGTTTCATAAGTCCATAGCGTTTTGATTAAACCTATCTCTTTTTGTCCTTAAATTTATAGTTCTATTTTCATCCTTCATATAAAATACTCATGTTTTTAACCTTGTCATTGAATTTGATCAGTTCTTGTATTAATTGGTTCATTAATAGTCATAAAAGTGTCTAAGTTGAGATTGGACCATTGAACATTCGGTGCATCACCATTTAGAATAGGTTTTGTTCCTTTTAACTTTCTTCCCTTTCCCTTTTCCTTGGTATAAGTATAGGTTTAGGAGAACTATATTTTCATATCAAATGAGATAGCCTCATTAAAAACCATAGAGGTTTGATGAAACATTAGGTAACCCACAATCTAGGGTCATTCCCATGTTGGACTAGATTTGAATAGAGGACCTGCACAAGCCTTTGCTCAACTAAGGTTCAATCTAAGTCTCTAATAGTTTTGGCATGCTCGATGGGACCCATTATCTTTGGCATGACCAAAGTTTTGAGTTGAGAATAAATATTTTAGTAGAGGGAGACATCCACCATCCTCATAAACTAAAGATTCTCCAAGTTGCAGAGTTTATAACATCATGCAAAGAAGACCTCTCATGCCAAAGTTTACTAGAAGGTCAGATAGTAAAGTATTCCCTTTGAATTAATTAATCTACCTTTTATTTTATATAAAATATCAAGATTAAATAGGAGATATCCTTATCCCCAAAATAAATATTCATCTCCTAGTCATCATATTGTCTTAAGAAGTGCAACCCCCACTATGCAAATGGCAAGGCCCAAAATGCAAGATTTTGTACCCTTCAATGGTGGCATCCCTTTTAACCTTTAGAAATATTATGATATCCCTATTACCTCTTTAAAGAGTCTACCATACTTCATAGGAGAAAATTCCACGACCCCTATAGATCACATAGTTGACATTGTAACCCTTTATTTAGTGCATAACATTATGCAAGAGAATATAGCCATCAGACTACTAGCTACATCCTTGAAAGGTGAAGCCCTGTAATGGTATAAGGTTCTACCTTTTACCTCAATCAATACTTTAGATGAGTTTGGTGAGTTTCTATGTAAACATTTTGAGGATATAAGTGACTATGTGTCACTTTTTAAATAACTCACCTCAATCAAGAGGGCATCCCAAGAATCTATGGTTGATTTCAACTATATTCTAAAAGACTTGGGACAGGATCCTTGTCATCATTTAAACCTACTCCCAATTATTCTTTTATTTAATAATTGAGAGTATTAAACTCATACATTGCAGTCATGATCCAATCTATGGGTGGGACAACTCTACTTGGGGCTTATGAGATATCTATAAGGGAAAAAAAAAATTTGATACAAGTGGAAACTCATGCCAAGACCTATCATTCCACTTTTTCCTAAGCTTCAGCCAACCCCACCTACCATTTATCTATTGTTCACTCCAAACAATCAAGCCCAACCTGATGATAGTTAAGTGGATAAATTTACAAGGATTGAGAGCTTGTTAAAGTCACAAAATAACAAGCTAGTGGCTATAGAGAGACAACAATAGACTGCATATATGCCATACCAAGGTCCCTTCTAATCGTAATACCCTACTCAATCCTATAATATACCCCCTTATCTATCAAATCAAGAAACCCAAGGCCAAATTACTCAATATAGATCTTACAATATGTACAACCCCATAACTATAAGTAGCTCAAGAGCCTTAGTCCTCACACAAAACAACCTTGCATAAGAGGGTTAGTGGCAATCAGGATGGTAGTATAATGAGGTCGTAATGGTTACAAGTGGATAAATGTATTAGGATCCTAGTTGGTAGCATGATTTTTCATTTTGAGGCCATGCCATAATGCCTCCTCCACCACAAGGCCCTCCAACAAATCTAGGTAATATGCCTACCTTAACACCATTGGAAGCTCAACTTCAATAGTATACACCACATGCTTAAAATTTAAAGAAGGGGAGCATATGTTTGAGCATGTAGTAGCAAACATGGGAGGAATACACAAAGGGTAGATGAACCAGTTATAACCCATACAAGGTTTAAGAGGAGGATGTTGGATGACAATTTGGGGTAGCCTAAGGCATCTTCAACATCTCCACAAACTAGTCAGTATCCTACCCCTTCAAATGTAACTACTAAATCTCTTGAAACTCAAAAAATACCTCAATGTCATGGGTAGTAGTATAAGTCTCATTTTGTTTCTCATGTCACTCAAGTGCTAGGTGATACTTCTACTTCCAAGGTGCAGTTCAAAGGCACTAGTCTTCCTTTCAATATTATAGATCATATGAAAAATACTAACGTCACTATGTCTATGTATGATGCTCTATTTATTTTTAGACATAAATAGATTATTTAGTAAGAGCTATCTAAGAATTCTCATGTGAATGAGACAATAGATAAGGTGAACATTATCTTTACCAATAGTAGTCAACCTAATTAAATTCAAGTTCCTAGTCAAAATCCTAGTCAAGATCAAATTCATAATTTTGTTCATCCCCATAAGGTTTTCAAAACCCCTCCATTATATTTTTTAATCATTATAGGGGACTACTTAGTGAAAAATTATATGATATATTTTAGAGATTAAACCTCAGTTATGCCTAAATCCATCGTAGATAAGCTTGAGCTTAAGTATGTGCCTAATGAAAAAGGTGTTCTCTAGTTAGATGGTCCCCCCACTAAAATAGTAGGTATATTGAAATATCTTAAGATCACATTAGAATCTTGCCCAAATTATGTCATCACTTAGTATGTAATGGTTATAGACCTACCCCCATATTTTTACATATTCCTATCTAGGGACTTTATTAAAAAAATTGGGGCTATTTGTCCTCTAACTAGTCATACATGGTTTTCAGGACTAGTTATGGGACTAGGGTCACTATTAGGTCAAAAATTATCTCTAGATTTCATCTAGAGCCCTATATGCATAACCTTACAAACATAAACTATACCATATTAGATGAGGATGAAAATTCCAGTAAGTAAGAGCCTCATGACCATCTTGAAGGCATTTTAGACCTATACTTGGATGAATGGGTAGCTGATAATCTTGGATGTGATCCCTACACTAATATTCAGGAAGAAATATTAGGGGTGGATTTTATGCATGAGGAGAGTGTTGTTATACCTTTCCTAACTAACACCACTCAAGAGGAAGATGGTCAATGGACTTTATTCTTTGATGGATCAAGGTCAAAGAATGGTAGTGGAGCTAGATCCATGCTAGTTTCACCCTTGTATTGGAATTACTATTTAGATATAAGATTTTAGTTCAATTATACTTCAAACATAGCTAAATATGAAGCTCTTTTACATGGTTTATAAGAGGGGAAAAAAAGAGTTGTTAAACTTCTTCAAGTCAAGGGTGATAGTGAGCTTGTTGTGTAACAAGTGAGAGGCATAAGTGTAGTCAAAAACCATAATTTGAAATCTTACAAGAATCATGTATGGATCTCATAAAGGACTTCTTGTCATTCAATATACAATCCATACCAAGAGAGGAAAATCAACATGCAACCATTGGATCTAAGTATGAGGTTTTAGGAGTTAAAGGCAACTAGATTCAAGACAAGATCAAGGTCATATGTAGGCTAGTTGTACCTGATAATGAGGTGAGTTGGTAGGTGTTTGATAATGATGACCAAATCATATGTTTTTTGATGCAGGAGGTAGAATTCTACCATAAGAATCAAAAGAAATTCCAACATTAGTATGATGATCATATAGTGAAATTGAGATCTAACAAGATGGCTAAGGGGATTTTTATATTAGAAATAATATTCAATGAAGGTGACTAAGTGAGAAGAGGCAAGGCATGTATCTCAACCAAAGAGGAACATTATGAAAGGATAGAGATCTTCAAAGATAAATTATTGAAGTTATGAAATATTAAAAAAATAAAATAGAGAGATACATTTGTTGCTTTATGACAAAAGGTCTCTAATGTATTTGCATGGGAATACAAGGATTTGAAGGGTTTTGATCCCTAACTTACACAACATACCATTAAACTAGAGAGCAATGCAAAACCAGTCAGGCAAAAGCAAAAGCCTATCAACCCAAAAGTGGAGAATTTGATGAGAGGGGAGTTATTTAAGTTAATTGAATCAAAGATAATATTCCCCATTAAACATTCCTCATGGGTGGAAAACCTTGTTATATTGATGAATAAGAATAGGGAAATATGATTATGTGTTGACTTTAGCAACCTCAATAGTGTCCCTAAAAGACCATTACCCACTACCCTTAATGGATCATATTATTCAAAATGTGGTAGGTTCTTAGAGATTCTCATTGCTTGATGGATACAATGGTTATAATTAGATTATGTTCAAGGAAGAAGATATGCATAAGATTTCCTTCACCACAAAGTGGGGTACTTATACATATATGAAAATGCCCTTTAGACTATCCAATACTGGAGAAATTTTCTAGAGGGCAATGGATGTTGCCTTTGAAGGCTTGATCAATGACATGTATCACACCTACCTAGATGGCATCACTATTTTCTAAAAATACCCAACTGATCACATTTCTCACTTGAGGTTAGTATTTGAAAGATGCAGATAATTTGGTGTCTTTGAATCCTTAAAAATGTATATTTGGTGTTCATGAGGATAGGTTATTAGGCCATGTAGTGTCCAAGGATGGTCTTTCCATAATTCTAAAAGATTTGAGTCTATCTTATCCTTACCCTTACCCAAGCACAAGAAGATTCTATATAATTTCTTAGGAAAGATTAATTTTATAAAAAGGTTCATCTCAGGCTTTGCAAAGTTGTTCAATCCTCTTACTCACATGTTAAGAAAATGCAAGGATTTTACATGGACCAAAGAAGGTAAGAGGAGTTTTGGGGCCATCAAGGAGGCCATATCTCATGATATTACACTTCTTAATCCTAATTTTAACAAAGAATTCTACTTGTATGCCTTCTCTACATTAGATGCAATCTCTACCATGTTGATGTAAAAAAATGAGCAAGGTTTGAAATAGCTTATTGATTTCTTTAGTCAGGCCTTAGAGGGTTATGAGGAGATTTATAGCTTTGTATATAAATATGTGCTTGTAGTAGTGAGAGTTTTGAATAAATTTAGTCATATGGTCTCTAATAGTAAGATCATACTCATGGTGGTACACCCTATTATTAAAGAGTTTATACTCAACATATACCTCATTGAGAAAATAGTTGGATGGGTGATAAAATGCATGGAGTATAAAATTAAAGTTAGAGTTACAAAACTTTTAATTGGTATATGTTTATGTTAAAACATTTTAGTAGAGGTCAATAAAGATAAAGATCAAGTGTTGGTAGTCCATAATAACCAATAGACAACTATAGATAACACCTTTCAGTTAGACACATGATATACTTAGATTTATTGAGTTATGCCAATGTCCTATAGGACTAGATAGATCCAAGATAAGGCACTTCAATTTTAAAATCATACCTTATGTCTTGATACATGGAGTACTTTTCAAGAGAGACATATGAGGTATGCTTTTGAGGTATGTGTAATCATGCCAAATAGACAAGTTGCTTGAGCAGTTCCATGATGGACTAGCTAGTGGGCACTTTGATGCCAATACCATAGCCTCTAAGATTATTAGATCTAGGTATTTTTGTCTCATAATATTTATAGATGCACACTCTTGGGTAAGGAAATACCCAAAATGTGTAATGTTTGTTGGCAAGTAGAAACTAGCTGCCCTTCCCTTATAACCCATACAAGTAGAACATTGTTTCATGTAATGGGGATTATATTTCATAGGTATGATACAATGCCCCCCCCAAAAATTAAAGGACATAAATGGATCCTTACATCTATATAATACTTTACAAGGTGGGTTAAAGTAACTACCCTTAAGGAAGCTAATGAAGATTCTATTTTGGACTTTTATGATACCCTTGTGACCAAATTTGATGTGCCTTCTACAATCATTTTTGAAAGTGCATTCACCTTCATCAGTTACAAAGTATGTGAGTGTGATCTTTTACATTTAATTTATCTCAAGGCATCCTCTAACTATTACCAACAAAGAAATGGACTAGCAGAGTCCATAAATAAGACTTTGTTGGGGATTATTAAGAGAACTATGGAAAATGGTTAGAGAGAGTGGCATACTAGAATAAGGGATGCCCTATGGGTAGACAAAGTGACACCTAAGAAAAATACTAGACACTCCCCATACCTTCTTGTCTATGGGAAAGAATCCAATTTTCTTATATCTCTCAAACTTCATTCATTAGAGCTCGCACATCAACTTGAGCTCCTGGAGGATGATGCTATACAAATAAGGTTAAATGAATTAAGATAACTGGAGGAGAAAAAGGAAACTACTATGCACATCATGTGGTCTAATTAGAACTAATTAAATAGGTCATTTTACAAGAGATCTTCCTCACATACATTCTAATAAGGTGATATAGTCCTCAAATTGGATGAGGATCATGCAAAACTAGGAAAGCACTCCAAGTTTGACAGTCTTTGGAGTGGGCCTTATGATATAATAGACTACAAGGAGAGAAATGCCTTTGAGATTTCTAGGTTTAATGGATAAATATTCCCCATCCTTATCAATGGGAGGTATCTTAAATTTTTCTATTAATTTTGTCTCATAATATTTGTACATAAGTAGATAGGTTTGTCTTTACCTCTAAGTACTCTTGCACATTGCTCCATTTATTGGCTTTTTATTGTTTGGGTAGTTTTTTGTGAGTGTTTTTTTTCTTTATTTTCATTTGTGTGTGTCTCATTGCTAAAAAGTGTTTCTAGGAGCTAGGAATAATCCTTTTGTAAGTAATACTTTATGTGTCTAGTCATCATGAGCAAGCTTGATGAAATTCTAGGTTCCATGACCAACAGGCTAGTCAAGCTAGTTGAATTGCTAAAAATATTGGCCAATTTTGGCCTACATACAAAGCTTCTACCTAGATGGATGAGATAAAAATATTTCTATATGGAATGAGTGGTTCAAATATCACATATAGCTTGAAAGGTTTTTGAAACACTTTAAGTAAACTTGAAGTGTAGTTTGTCAAAATTTGAGAAAGCACATTTCTATGGTGATCATAGCATTTAAGAACATGAATTAAGTTTTCAAAAGCATCAAAATTTCATTTAATCCTTGGATATTCAAACAAATAGTGCAAGAACAAGTCTAGAAGAACTAGACTGTCATCTCATGTCACAAAGAAATGGACTGGTTAGCTCAATTGTGCATTGTATAAGTATGCTTATAAATCTTCTCAAGATAAAACATCACATGGATGTGAAGTTATTTATGCATAAATAATCATATGCAAATTTCATATATTGATGTCTTTTCTATCTCAATATATAAAGATTCAAAGTTAGACTTGCAGAGTGAAACATATGCACAGACATCAAGTTAAAGTTGTGGAAAATAGCCATATAAATTTAAATGTTCTAAGGATGAACACAAGACTGATAAGTGTCTAAATATTAGAAGCTAAGATCAATTATAATGGCATACATCGATTGACAAATCTAGTGGGTCCTAAAGATCTAATGGAGTGCATTTGATAGTACATTGAATATCAACGGTGAGCATCAAGTCAAAAGGTTAATGAATCTTAAGATGAATATGTGGCTAATAAGTGTGAAGATCTTGGGTACCTGAACAAAGATATAATGATGTACAAAAATTTACAAGGATAGTGGGCCCAAATAGATCAATGGATCACATTTAATCATACCAAATCAGATCGATAATGAGGTAAAATTCAACAAGTCAGTAGATATCAAATATGAATGAGAAGTTCCCAAGTGTCATGACCATAACAATTGTCAATTATATCAATGATATTCATTTAATCCATGAAAAAGGAGATATATGGTGTGCATGAGGTCAAAGAGTTAAAGGGATGATAGCAAGATCTTGAGAATGAATGAAGAGCTCATAGATGGCATAATTTGAGAAGGCCCAGATCAAGATCGATGACCATTGTTAAAAGTCAAAGCCGGGGACTTCAAATGGAGAAAAAATTCAACTTAGGTCGAGCCAAGGTAAATATTTCAAGAAGATGAAATGAAGTCAAACATGTTGGATAAAGGATTTGGCCACCTTGAATAGGTAGAATACATAAATCAAGATCAAACATGATCTGGATACCCAAGAACAGACCTTGCAAAGCTGTTTAACACCATTAAAGCCTTATAAAACTTTTTAAGAACTTCTAGATGTAGGTTTTATATCTCATTCAGATTTAAGAAACCTTAGCCTAGGGATATTCATTTAAAATCATAATTATATGAAAAATAAGAGGGTGGTTTTTATTCATTCTTAATATATCTATATTCAAGATTTAGAAGTAATGGCAGAATGGTGACTACATAAGGAATGTAAAAAAAAACATCAATGAGAAATCTCAAGTAACTACCTGATAATGTGAAGAATATCAATCATGATTGAGGAAGATGGTGAAGGGTATTAATATAGAGGAGATTAAGAAGGATTCATGAAGTGGTGGGGATTACTTTCGATAATTACTCTTGATCTTCACATTCTCCATCATGGTGGAGAAAGATATAGTGACATTAATACAGGGAAAAGATCAAGGAGGATTACAGTGGTGGTTATTCTGAGTTGAATTGGGATCATTAATGACCCCTTCAACACTAATTTCTCTCTCTCTCTCTCTTCCCTTATTTATTCCTATAAATACTATTGAACTCTTGATTTGGATCCTTCAGCTTGATATAGCTAAGCTCTACCAAAATCACTTTGTAAAACTCTTTTGAAGCAATATAAGACATCTCATATTCTAGTTGAATGCTAAGTGTGCTTTATTAAAGTTTGATTTATAGAATGTATGTTTTCCATTCATCATCTATATGTCCTTCACATACCTTGCTTCAAGTTTATTGGTTTCTTGTAAGTTGTGTGAAGTGTTAGGTAGTGAGGTTTCCTTTAAAGTGTCATAAGTCCATAGTATTTGCTTAAACCTATCTCTTTCTATCCTTCAAGTTGTAGGTCTCTTTTCAGCCTTCTTATAAAATATCATGTTTGTAACCTTTTAATAAAATCTGATTAGTTCTTGTCCTAATTGGATTCATTTGTAGTCATAAAAGTGCCTAAGCTGAGAGTGGATCATTGAGAATTTGATGCATCACCATTTAGACTAGGTTTTATTTTTTTATCTTTCTTCTGTTTCCCTTTTCCTTGGTATAATTTTATGAGAAGAACTATATTTTCATATCATAGGATTTAACCTCATTAAAAACCCTAGAGGTCTAACCAACATTAGGTAACCCACATCTTAGGGTTATTTCCATGTTGGAATAGATTTTATTAGAGGACCTAAACAATCATTTTCTCAACTAAGGTACAATTTAAGTCTCTAACAAAGACACCTATATAGTTTTAGTTACTTATGTGCAACATCTTGTAGTCATAATTACTAGTGCATAAAATCTAGTAATAGAAATTAAAAGTGTGCCAACTACAAGATTAAATGAATATGAACCATAAATAGTATTTTTTAACCTATGACGTGAAATGGCATGTTAAGGGAGTAACTTTTGAATATGTGAAGTGTGAAATCATAAGATCTGCTAGGACCAACATACCCCCATTTTTTTGAAATTTGAGACCCTTAAGATGCTTTGAACCTTAACACTAAAAATTTGGCATGTTTTAATGTTATTATAATCTAAATATCATCCTCTTTGATAAAATAGCTTATTCTCTTTCCATTATTGAACTTTAATTTGCCTAATCTTACTAATGATTTACCTTGTGAATGGAAAATATATGTTTCATGGAGATAACACTAATAAATATTGATAAGAAGACTATTGATAGGTTATATAGACTCTATGGGGTGTCAAGAGTGATTGGATTGAGTATGGAAGTGCTTGGTTTTCATCTGGTCCTTCATTGTATTCATCTAGACATTCTGGTCAGGTGGAAGAAAAACTCTGAGTTAGTACTTTGCTAACATCACTATTTTCACATATGGATGGGTTAAGTAAAATTGGTTATATGAGTGTGTTAAAATTTGTACCAAGTTTATATTCCCCAATTTTCATGTCCTCCACATAATCGCATCAAAATTTATTAGACTTCAAAGTTGCCCTCCATATTTTCGGTTTTTTTTCAGACTTAGCCAATTTTTCAAGGAGTCCAAAAAATAGTCTAGTAGGCATTTTTAATAGGTCATATATTTCATGAAATGTAACTTCAGATAAAATAATAAAATGGGTTTTTTAACCTTTTTGTAATGAACACATTTATCAAATTTGAGCTCTTAAAACATATCTCATCAAAAGTTACAAATATGCAAAGTTGGCTCCCAAATAGTTTTAGACTGATCTTCTAACAAGTATGTGAACGTTATAAAAAATCATGAAAAAGGGATCATTTCAACATTTCATTGGTGCATTTGGAAACCTCTTGGGACCATTGGGTTTAATAGGCTGGTTCCTTATGGTATTAAGTCCATTCTCTATAAATTTGGTGCCTTAGTGAGATCTACACTTCAAGATAAAAAAATTGCGAAGTTAGCCAAAAATAGATGATGGTCATACAGACATCATATTTAATCCAACATAAAAATATAAAGTGAGATTAAATTTGATGGTCTTAGGGCTGCCAATGACAGTCGTGCAGACATCACGTGATGGTCTCTCGAACGTCAAATTTAATCTCATGAAAAAATTACATGATCTTAAATTAGATGGTCATTGAGACATCAAATATAGTTTTGCAGGCATCAAATGGGAAAGAAAACAGAGCTCAGTGTGCATTGTCAAGATTTTATATCTCACATACACTACAACTTCAGGACAAATGGTCAAATGGGTTTGTTAAACCTCATATAGAGCACATTTTTGCCAAGTTTGAGCTCACGTGACATGATACGACAAAAGATCCAAGCATATAAATTTTATCTCTAATGATTTTTTTTTGTTTTCCAAACTTTGTTAATTTTTCAAGTTCTAAATTGAGCCTATAGGGCATTTTCAAGAAGTTATATCTCTCAAGAAATACAGTTTCAGGAGAAATGGTCAAATGGGTTTCTTCAGCATTGTACCATGAACATTTTCACCAAGTTTGAGTTCATGAAACATAATTCATAAAAAATTATAGGCATGGAAAGTTGTCTTGCAATGCATTTTCACTTATTTTTCATACTTTTCCATTTTCAGAGAGCTCAAACAGAACCTAGTAAGCATTTTCAAGAAGTCATATCTCATATGTGCTACATCTTCAGCACAAATGGTCAAATGGGTTTTTGTTAAACCTCATAAAAGTACCATTTTTGATAAGTTTTGTCGCATGAAACATAGCACATCAAAAGTTTTGGGCATGAAGATTTGGTCTTCAAAGCATTTTGGTTGGTTTCTAGGTCCAAATAGAGCCTAATAAGCATTTTAAAGTAGTCATATCCATAAGATTTGTATCTAAAGGAGAAATTATCAAATGGGTTTTTTTTAATTTATGCTAGGATCATATACACTAAATTTCATCTCCTTTGATATTGTACATCAAAAGTTATGAAGACCTAAACTTGGCCTCCTAACCATATTTCACTATTTTTTCATACTCAAGTCATTTTTTTCAAGTGAAAGCAGCATCAAGGGACCCACCACCAATGTAATTTGAAAATAAAAATTCCCTTAATATATATATTCTATTCTACTAGCATATATGGGAGTTATTTGTCAATTTTGACATAGGTCACATGCATTGTAATCTTTGTATGAAGGACAGTTGCCCTTATCTTACATGCAGATATTTTGAAAATTTAATAGGTACACTGCCTATGTTCTCTATAAATAGGTAGGGGTTACCATTTTTTAAAGGGAGAGACTCAAATAAATTGTATATAAGAGAGCATTTAATACAACTAAAAAATTATGTAAAGATTGTCTGAATAGTGTGTTAAGAGCTCATGGTATCTCTCAATTACATGTCAATGTCTTAGATTTGTATGGTTCTTTAAGTTTTTGAGGTGCATTTTCTATCATAGGATTGTTGATTTTTGATATTTATAAATTACTTTAAAGTCTCAAGTTTACTTCATTTTATTTTACTCTGAATTTGGATGTGCTTATGCTATTCATGTTACAGTAGTAAAATTTTTAAGCTAAAATTGGCTCTTATTTGTGACTATTATAATTCCTTTGAATCTTACCTGATTTATGATGTAATTTGTGTTTAAACTATCTTACACCATAAATCAATTTATGTCTACTCAAATTGATTAGAATTTTGTCATAATATTTAAGATAAATACTTGTAATCACGTTCTCTTTCTACCTTACCCTTCCTTTTTTCTTTTTCTTTTTATCAAAGATCACTTTGGCTTAAAGATCATTGTTAATATTCATTTAGATTAGTTTGTAAATCATCAATTTCAAAAATATTCAAATAAAAATACCCTGGTGACTCCCAACCACCAAATTAAATAAATATTATGGACAAGTCTCCTACTTTGCCTCTATTCCACCATAGACACCTAGAATTGCCACAAACTGTAACTCATGCCTTGGATCCTCAAGATACTAAAATGAGAAGTGTTCTTCAAAACTAAGAGCACCTATGAGACAATTAGAAGCATCAATAAGGAGGAGCTCTACTGGTGTTAGAAGGAGGGCCTCAATAAATATTTGTGAATTTGTAGGATCTTTGTTAGTATTAGTGTATTTTGATCAAAGATCACTCTATTTTTTACATATTAGTGTTTTGTTTAACATAATTGTGTAAAGGTTGGTGATCTTCATGATTTTAGACTAGTCTTTATGATTATTTAGACAAAGATTGTTATTATTTGAAGATATATGATAAGTTCTGGTAAGGATAGCTTAAGATTTGAAAATATGAAGTATTTGAAATTAAGACAACTTATTTTGGTTAAAGATCGACAATTCTTTATGAATTTTGAATTTATTTGAGTCAAAGGTTGTAAATAATGGTCATCTTTTCATAATTCAAATCCTCTTTGAGCTTATTTAGTCAAATATTAGTGTCCTTTTTTCTTTTATGAATAAATATTTACAAAGTAAGCTTAATGTGTAAGTTTAATCCTTGTTCTTTATAAAGATTTACTTGACACATCGTATTTAAAACAAGATATTCAATATTTAAGCTGAAATTATCCAAATTAAGACTGAGGTGAGAAAAAATCTTTAGGCTCCCAATCTACTTCACTAGCTTAGGGTACTCATAAGCTTAAGGTATGGTTTGGCTAGGTGGTTCTTCAAACAATGTACTAGGTATAGTGCATGATCTTCCTTGAAATCCAAAAATTTATTTACCTTCTTTTAGCCCAAATAATGTTGTTACTATTGAAGAACATATTAAGTCATTCAATGTTGCTCTGAGATTACTAAATGTAATTCATGAAGACGTAGCTTTTAAATTATTTCCATTTACTTTTAAAGATGTTTCTTATGAATGGTTTCTTAACCTTATAGAGGATTGCATTAATAACTGGAATGATTTTAATAATATCTTTATTGATCAATTTGGAAAAATTATTAGTCCATACATTTTGTATCAATAGTTTATCACCATTATAAAATATGTTAATGAAACCATTAGATCCTTTAATTTTAGGTTCTAGAAGATGCTTAATAAAATTGTAACCCCTTATAAACTTGAAGAGGCTTTAGCCTTAGAGATTTATAAGGATGCTATAGATCCCTTGACCTCTATATTCCTAAAAATATCTCTTCTAATCATAAACATATTGACCCAAACCTATTCTAAAGCTATAGTAATTAATGACCAAATACAACCTCAGAGTCAAATGATGTATTCTATGCATAATGTCAATTTGAATTGGCCCATCTAGAATGTCATCCATAATATGCCTACTTTAACACCAGTTCAAAACCATTTTCCTTGAAGTCATACCTATCTTGGCCAAAACTAGAGTTCCTAAATAACACTACAAATGGATTTCATCCATAAAGTCATAAAACTTTAGTGTCCACAACTAGTAATAATGCTCCAATTCATGAGCCTGAGACACCAAAAAATTCAAATGACTTGATATTAGAAATGGTTTAAAAATTGAGAACCAATTTTCTGCAATTGGAAAAACAAGTAGGAAATACAAGGGAAAATTATGACAAAAATTATGCTTCTCAAAGGTTTGATAGGCCTCTAGATGAGTTTTATAGCAGTAATAAAGTATTGTCTAAAGATGTACATATAACTTTCAATGATATTATTTTGGCTAATCATTATAATATTTTTGAAACCTCTAAAATTGGGCCTAATCAAGACTTTGTTGCAAGGACATCTGCCTTTATAGGAGCATCTCAAGGTTTCATACATACCATTGATTTTTCATTTGAAGATGGAGATGAGGAAAAAGATGAGCCAATTAAAGAAATTGTAATTGAAG
Organism: Torreya grandis; assembly: GCA_037957365.1. NCBI lineage: Eukaryota > Viridiplantae > Streptophyta > Pinopsida > Cupressales > Taxaceae > Torreya > Torreya grandis. The sequence continues at coordinate 1,787,659 of JARHVA010001811.1, read as the reverse complement.
ATCAATAAGAAGTCATCATTGGTACATATATAGATGAAGAAGAAGAGTTGTTAGAAGTGGATATGGATCAAATACAAGATGATCTTTATTTAGAAGGTAGTCAGGGTGGTAGCCCACATAGGTTTATTTTTTAAACAAAAAATACTCTTGAAGACAATGATCATTAGCATTAGTCATCCTATAATTTTTTGAATGGGATCAAAGAGATGGAGATAGTAGATGATAGAATGGGATAACAAATGAATGTTTTATCTAATAATTTCACCAATAATCTAGATCTCCTAGAAGATGATATTATTTGGGAGGAATCAAATTAAGACAAGTTGAATCTTGATTGGGCAGCAGAGTTGCCTTTCTTCACTAAAGATGAAGATGAGGCATGTGAATCAAATCAAGAATTATCATATGAATTCATTAAGAGGCCTAAAATATGGGACCAACATGTTTCTCATGATGATATTTTAGATGGACATCATTTAGTTGATCAGGATGAAGATGCCTTTTAGGATGAATTGGAAGATTTTTGTGTAAATATTAGTAATCCACTTCCATCTCATAAAGAACCTAATGAAGACATCAATTTGAAGATGCAATCCAAGCTGTCACTCTTGAGTGAAGATGATATAGACCAATACCTATATATGAATGAATTATAATTAACACTCTTACTACAAAGTAGGAGAATTTGGGAAGAAGATAATTGGGTCTTAGAGTCATCTTTGATCCATGCATCTGAGGAGGCTGATAGGAGATCAAGTTACACCATCCAGAAGACACAAGTATACAAATTCCCCTATCTATAGGAATATGATATCAAAAACCACTCAAGTTTCAAGGTGATGTAGTAGATTGAATAATTTTCCATTTGATCTCAGAGGTAAGTATTTTGTAAAGTTAGTATAAGATGTTGATTAGTTTCTTTCTCATTCTTTCTTTTTCCTTTTTTTCTTCCTATCCCTTATTTGTACATAAGCATGTATATATTTGTTTTCTTTCTTTTTCTCTTCCTTCTTTGTTGCTTCATGTTTTGTGTTTTTTTCTATTGCTTTGTTCTTTGCTCTTAATAAGTCCTTTTGGGACAGCCCTAGCTCAAAGTTGTAAAAACTAAGAAACCTTGGGATGTTGACTCATGTATGTACATTTAACCCACATGATATGATATTAATAATGAAATATTTTATTTTTGAATTAATTTCAACATGAATCATAGATCTACATTAGAGGCTATTGGTAGGCCAAAATTGAAATATGATCTTATTACTCAGTCTTAAAAAATATGGGAGAGTAAATCCAATTGGTTGATTGTAAGATGTGGAGATTAAAGTTGTTGATCTAAGTCTATGAGTATATTTTGAGGTCATTGACATGAAAACAAATGAGATCCATTATCCTACCATGATTGGTAATAAATGGTTTATGATAACCAAATGACTATCAATATAGTGCAAAATAAACTAGAGACACATCAAGGGGATAAGATAGTTGATATACCACTAAATAAATCAAAACATAATCTTTACGTTATTCCAAGAGTACTAGATCCAAATTTATATATGGTGATAATAGTTGGTTCAATACCAATCTAGATATAAAGCCAAATGTTATATAAACTATGGAATAATAGTTCTTTAAACTATAGCTTGATTAACACATACTACTATAGAAAATAAAGTAGTTGGTCTACAAGCCAATGATAATAAAGTCTCCAACTCATCAGTTTAAAATTGAAGTATGTAACTCTCCATCTATACAATATCCAACCAAGTCAAAAGTATATAATAAAGTGCAACAATTACATATTATATAGAGATTACTCTAAAAGATGTCTTACCTTGGGAAGTAACATATTCAATAAGTGGTGACTCAAGCAGGCATATGTTACATTGGGTTAGGGATATCATGAGGTATGACCTCTATGAATGGTATTCACCCATAATAAGTTTATCTTTAGGTTGGATCACCATGTACCTGATATAGATCAAAGAGTCAACACACTTAGTTATGTCTTGAATGGAATTGATATGATATGGTGGGTAATTTATAGAAAAAAATAGTTGTAATGGGATTAAGTATGTGAATTTATGTTAGAATGATTTCAGCTACCACTCACTATTAGAAAATAGTCACCATTATTTCAAGAGGTCTAATTTTTAGAGCTACATATTCATAAATGTGTAGCTATATGGTCTACATAAGGTGTGGATCCAATATATTAGGTGAATATTTTTAGTCACATGTTAGCATCACTTATAACTATGTGTTATATACATCAAGAGTGTAGGAGAGAAACTAAACATTATTCACATGTACAATAAGATTGTATCTAAATTTTTTTTAAGATGAAAATCTAGTAGTGCAGAATGTGTTAGAAAAATTTTAATTTTTTCTATGTTATGATTGGGTTGAATATATGGGAACTATGATAGAGTCATCATCATAGTAGGAAATAGATTGAAATTTGAATATAGTGATTCATAACTACAAGTCTAGTAAATAGTAGTATCTTATTACACCTTATAATATAATTAAATATAATTTGATAGAATCCATAGACAGTGATGGGGATCTAGATCTAGAAGGATTCTTCAAATCAGAGCAAGAAGTAGAGCCAAAAAAGTTCAAAGCATAAAATAAGAGGAGGAATAAATATTATGCAATATAAACATTATGGAACAATAAAGAGAATGGACTCTATGAGAGTCACTACCTAGTGGATCTAATAAAGTATATCAAGAATAATTGAAGAATATTGAGGAAAATATTGGAATATATTATGTGCCTAAACAAGCAACTTTGGGAGACTACTAGGCTCAAAATGAGATTCCAAAGGAATTACAGTTGTTAAGAGATTATTAGGATGTCTTTTTGTCCAAGGTCACATAATTTAAAGGTATAGATACATCATTGGGGGAGATACACATTAAATTGAAAGAGTGTACCAAAGCCATTAAAAAGTGCCTATATAGATTGAACTCAACATGGAGATTAAAGTGAAGGCTGAGCTAGATCACATGCAAGAAGGGCTCATATGTCCAATATAAAAGGTAGATTAGGTTAGTCCCATGATAGTGCATATAAATAAAGATGATGAGTTTCAAGTATATTGGGATTACCTTGCACTAAATTATGCTTGCATTAATGATCCATTTTCAATACCCTTCATAGATGAGGTTCTTGAATTAGTCATAGGACATGAGTTATATTCATTCATGGATGAGTTGAATGGATGCCATCATATTATTATTGTAGATAAATACTAGGATATAGGAAATTTTTCAATGGAATGGGGTTCATTTAAATATAAGGTAATGTCATTTGGTCTTAAGAATGCTTTAATAGTTTTTCTAGCATTATGATAATCATGTTTAAATATTTTATTCATGATTTTATAAAGATCTATTTGGATGTATTATCTTTGTTAAAATATCATTTGTCTAGGCTAAATTTAATACTATAATGTTTTTTATCCCTTAACATTGTGTTGAATATGAAGAAATGTTTTTTTCACACTTTTTGTTATTCTGTTAGGTCACATCATATGTAATGATGGAATCATGGTTGACTAGGATAAAATTTTATTAAAAGTAGGGATGTTAACTCCAACTAGTTCCATAGAGGTGTGAACCTTTATGGGTCACATAAGATATTATAGTAAGTTAATCAAAGGATACACATCCCTATCTACATCATTGGAAAAGTTATTATGCAAAGATACAAAGTTTGAATAGACACCAAAATATCAAACATCATTTATTGAAGTCAAAAACATGTCAGTATTAGATCATATCTTAGTTTTTTTAAATTGTAATAAGCCATTCCATATACAAGTGTATACTTCATGTATCCCAATAGGAGCTATCTTAGCATAGCCAAGAGATATTGGGTTAGATCATCCTATACATTTTACAAGTAGGAAATTATCAAACATATAAAAAATTACATGGCCATAGTGAGAAAATCCCTAGAAGTGGTATTTACTCATATAAATTTAGGCATTACTTTTAGAACACACCATTTGAGTTTTTTTTTTTAAATCACTAGGCCCTATGATACCTAGTTAATAAGATTATGCTAGGTGGAAGGATCTGTAGGTGGCTAATGTTATTTTAATAATTCCAAATTAGGATCAATGTGAATCTAGGAAGAGAGAATGTGTGACATAAGCATTTGATTAGGCTCTAGAATGGAGAATACTTAAAAGAGATGTAGGATGAATCCTTAGATGCTAATTTTTTTATAGACTATGTGATCTTCAACAATATTGCAGACATTGTGAAATTCCTAGAAAAAATAAATTTTCATGAGCACTATGTTGAAATGAATAATATGCAAATGGTTACATGAATGATTTATTATAGCCTCATCAACAAATTATTGTATAACATCAAGAAATATTATATACAACATAGAGTATCCTTAGACCATGAGTTATTTTATCTCCATTAGGAAGAACATCAAGGAGTCAATGGAGGCCATTTCATAGGAGAATTCATATGATAAAAATACTACAGAGTGGTCTTTGGTGGCCTAATTTATTCTAGGATGCTCATAGGGTGGCAAAACACTATAATGCTTACCAAATAATGGGAAATTGAATCACTAAGATGAGATTCCCTTGTTTCCAATGATATTAGATCAACCTTTTGAAAAATAAGGAATTTATTTTGTAGGGCCTATAACTCTTCTAAGTAAATGCAGCCATGCAAGATATATCATTAATGTGATAGACTATTTCATGAAATGGGTGGAATCTATTGTGACACTAAGTTGCAGTGTGAAGGATGCTGCTAAATTTTTATATGAGAATATCATTACAAGGTTTGGAGGTCTAATTAAATAAGTCAATGATATAAGAACTCACTTCCTCAACAACACAATTGATACCCTTATTGAAGAGTTCATGATATCACACCATAAGAGCATAACTTATCATCCAAAACCAAACAAATAAGTTGAGGCTTTAAACAAAGTATTGGGTAAAATTCTAACAAAGATATATAATGTTCAAAGGGATGATTGGGAGAATTTCATTGTTAAGATTATTAGAGCATATCAAAAAATTATAAATGTGAAATAGGATTCACTCATTTTTAGTTTGTTTATAGTCTTGAGGTAGTCATGCATTTGTAATATATAGTTTTGAATCTACAAATTGTGATTATTATGAGTCTAAGAGATCAAAACTCATTAATTGTTAGATTAATGGATCTAACAAGATAGATTAAAATAGTCAAAGACAACAATGGAAATAGGAAATTAACAAGTTGAGTAAAAAATCTAAGCATGATACAACTTATGATCTAAGGAATTCTATACAGACTAAGTAATATTACTGTATGATAACAAATTTAAAGCATTTCCAATATAGTTGTGTATTAGGTGGAGAAGACCTTATATTGTTCATGATGTTTCATAGTATGGAACAATTATGTTAAAATATATTTAGGGAACCATTATACCTAAGCATGTAAATGGATAAATGGCCATGGTCTTAAGCTTTATCATTATTAATATTTATCATTCATCACTATCAAAGAGAGAGGGTGTTGAGTAGCACCATGTAGTTAGAATTTTTGTTTAATTTTATTTTGTTTTATATTTTATTTTTAGTGTTATGTGTGTGTTTCTATAGACTGATGTTTGCATCTTATCACATCAAAATGAAACTTGTTTAGTCAAAATCATAGAGTGTGATAGATATATAGATTTAGATTGAAGGAAAGATAAATATCAATAAGAAAATAATGGTATAAATTAATTCCAATAATAAAATGGTGATAAGATAAGCACAAAGAAAGGATGGTTAGTGATCATTCAAAATCATTAATGATGATGCACTTTAGAGATTTCAACTTTCCCAAAGTAGACCGAGTGACAAAATGATAGGATGTGCCCTAAAGGAATGTGGATAGATGAAAGGTTTCCATGTCACATTAGATACCTACTATTTGATGGATCAAAGGTTTTATATGTTGAATAGTAACTGTGATATCAAAAAATAATGTGTTAACATACATTTTTGAGTTATACTCATGCACAACCAACTTAGAATATTTACACTTGTCAGCTAAATAGATTTAGGTGGAAAACACTATATAACAAAGGGTGAAGGCAACATACATACATTACACACTACTAAAAATAATATAAATATGTGATCTGCATCTAACTTATATATTTGTGCATATATTTCTCACCATTATGAAATCAATCAAAGAAAGTGTTAAATTTAGTCCACAATAGTAAACATGGATAGGGAGAAATTTTTTATTCTACTCATCGATGCACCGAAGGAGGAAATGGGGATTGGCCTCAAACTTAGGAAAACTAAATTTCATGATCCAATTATTTTTTATTTTATTGATGCAATAAAATCTACTATGTTTACCCTTTACCCACAAGAAGTAGAACAAGCAGGAGTGCTAATACTTCACATCATTTACAATGCTCTAATTTCAAGTGACTGATCAAGTTTCATACTTTTGGGTAATTAGATGAGGTAATGGTTGATTTTTAGATTATATATAATGAGGGATAAATTTATCTTTATCGATATGTTACAATATTGATCAAACCTATGACCATAGTAAGAGAAATGGGGATTCCAAATCAAGGTAAATCTTTTTTACCTTATAAATCCATGGCTTTGCCTATCCACTGAGACACTATAAAAATTATAAAATGGTAGGAAGTGGAATTCCCATCAATTCTATGAAAGATGGTTCAGTGTGAATTCTTATTGAATGCATCATCAAGAATTTTTTGCAAAAAACTAAACATGTAAAGCAAGAAACCAAAGCACATGGTATGCTTACATGAGGATATAGTTTTTCCCAAGTTTATGGCTTCATAACTCAAAAAAACATTTATAAAGTTCTCATTGGCACATCATACACATTTTATTATTAGTTTTAAGTCTTATTCCCTTGTTTCACATAATGGAAGTCACCAGGGGGACCAATCAACCCAGTTGGAGATATTTGGCCTACTATTGCAATATCCAACACTGATTAGACTAAAATAGGGTAATATTATGAAAAATTGGGGAGATTCAATGCATGATGGTTTGAGATCCAAGCCATGATAGTTTCACACCCCAAGGTACCTCAAGATATTATGTAATATCTTAGATAACATGCATCAATCACAAATTTTCATAATGACATTCAAATCAAAGTGCATGAGCTACCCAAAAAAACTACATCTTTGCTACCCTTTATCATCACTATGTTATATATACAAGTAGATGTTCTAAGATATAAATCTATGGCTAATAGATTGATACAACCTATAAACTCCATAATTCTAGGTTCACAAAATCATATGCTTACACAAGCACAAGCTCAATCATAGGCACCATCACAAATAGTAGTGGCTCCATCATAGGCTGACAAATGTAAGAAGAATGCATCGGTGTGATGATCTTCACCACCATAATATAATAAGAGGACATGCTAGACAAATTCCTAGCTAGATAATAAACATGTTCTAAATATAATAGCTGAGTATGACTTATAAGAGATAGGATTTGAGGAACATGTAGTTTTATATTTCATGCTCACCAACATTAGCAATGATGTTTACAAGAAATTAGAGGAGAAAGAGTTATTTTATAAAAGGAAATACACACCTACCAAGTGTAGAATCAAGTGAGATAGGATATGTAGGTTGATATCACCCAACCTCCTTCCATTATAGTTGATATTATAGGTTAGGAAGTATCCTAATAATGGTTTTAGATAGAAATTTTTCAAACAAATTTAGATGTAGGATCCTCCACTACGTAGGAAGTAAACATATTTATATAATAAAGTCCACCTATAGCCCTACTACATATACTAAGGACCCATGCTACAACTAGAATGTCCCCAATAATTAAAGACAAGATGACTTTTTTAAATCTAGTAAAGGAGAGTGGACCACAATAAGTACAAGAATCCCATCAACATCCTTAGGTCTAGACTATAAAAAGGCCAAATAATCACCTCACTCCCTCAATAAATATTATAAATAAGATAATTATACAATAGGTATTGTTTTGGAATCGTCTTATTTGGAAGATTCAGAATCAATTACAATTTTAGACTCATCAACTCCTGTGGAAAATCCTAGAGAGAGTAGTTTTCCATATCCTAAGCCACAACAAAAATCTACATAGAAAAAATAAGATCCAATAGAGGTTCAAAATGAGGCTAAGAGGAATGATAAATAAGAGAATAAAAAAATTAATAAGAGGCAAGACATAAGGTTTTCAAGGAAGATGAACAATGTAAACAATAGGCTGTAAAGGAGGAACATAGCCAAAAATCTAAGGAAGCAAAATCTCAAAATAAAAATATGAATAAGTATAGGTGTAGAAGAATGAATATGAAGAATCGATAATGGAAAACTAAGAAATATAGGTGTTAAGCATGAAATATACTGAGGGGGGGGAGGGGTGAATCAATATATTAAATATCTTTTACTTAATCTGATTTCTTTTCTTTAACCACTTAATGACACATTCAAGATATGTAATAAAATTGAAACAATAACATGAACCACACAAGAGAAAGAGAAAGAGACACCAAAATTTTACATGGAAACCCAAAGTGGGAAAAACCATGAAGAACAATCTCAAGAATATGAATGAGCACCAACTCAAATTACAAATTTCACAAGCACTAACTTGCAGGATCATCAACCCCTTTGTCAAGCACCAACACAACTACTATTTGTGAGCATCAAACCATAGGAGCACCAACCCCTTACAAATATTTGTGAAAACCAACCCATAGGATCACCAACCCTTCTTGTGTATAAAACACAACTATCTCTCAATGTTGATTACTCAACAAATGATAGAACTCTACAATATCTCCTACTTTTCTCTCCTTTTTTCTTATATAAAATAATTACAAAACCATGCACTCTCTTGCATATAAAAATGGCTTCTCAAGCCTTTATTTATAGATTTATAAATGAAATTTGGCATTCACCCTTTATGACCCTTCAATCCTCATGGAAAATGGAACCAAACTTGCATGACCCTTCATATCCTTGCATTTGAAAAGTCATATGGTGACCCTTCATAAGCAAATGCATCTTTTCCTCTTTTGTCTTTATCTTGGTGACTCTTCATATTCCTCAAAGTGTCCCTTCATAGAAAAATGTGTCATACCCTCTTTTATCTTCACATGGTGACTCTTCATGAGAAAATCCATCCCATTCCTCTTTTGTATTTACCCCATGACTCTTTGACTTCTCCATGGGCCCTGTTTTGAATGTTACGCAACCAAAAATATATTCATTAATATTAAATAAATATTAACACACATTAGCCAAGATATGAATATTAAAAACACTATTAAATTCTATGGGGACTTTATCACCAATAATGCTAGACCTTTGACATCAATGATAATATTTCCAACAACAGGTTGTAAAACAAAAATAAGAGGAGGCAATGACACTTGAAAAGTCTCAAGAGGATCAAAATGTTAGATAATATATGTGAATCCAAGAGGAGAAAGATAAGTGAGAGGTTGAGGAGAAGGAATATAAAGATAAATACAAGGCTACAACTAAATCCTAATCCAAGGCAGATGAATAGGCCAAGGCCAAGACTGATGTGGATGCCAAAGCCAAGGCTAAGTTAGAATCTAAGGTTAAGGTTGAAGTGGATGACTAAGCCAAGGTTGATGTAGAATATAAGGTTAAAGTTGAATCAAAATCCAAAGATAAATATAAGGCATAATAAAAATCCAAGAAAAAAAGTAGAGTGCATAGTGAAATATGCACTTAAGACAATAATTGGTATCACAATAAATATCATCCATACCTTCAAACCCAAAATCTACATTGAGAAGTGCATAGGATATCTCTCATCCTAGAGCTCAAATAAATATATAATGGATATGGGATGTTACCAGATCATCCACCCAATGCACAACATTTTCTCTTCCTTTGGCATAGTTCATGAAGGCCCTTATATCACTTGTAATTTTGTATTTGAATGTCTCCTAATTACCACTCACTAAATATATTAAAGGTGTAACTAATTTTCAATAATTAATACTTTAAAATGATTTAGCCTTAGATCAAGAAGTTTTATATCTATGATATGATAATTTAGATATAAACTTTTGGTTCACTAATGCACACTATCTCATTGACACCAACTTCCCTACACTAGTCACCTAAGTCCTAGGTGACAAGGTCATGTCTCAATAAAAGTAGTTCTTATCCCTATTGACACATCTAACAAAAGACTAGATAACTATTGACAATTTGGCATCCCAAATAAATGTTAACCCCTACATTCAAAAACTTTTTCATGACACTCACCCAAGCATATAAATGGGATCTCTACGCCTTGATGATATCTCCTAACTACTTCTTGAAGTCATTTAACACTATTATAAGTGTCATAAAGTTTGCTTGTGAACTCATCATGTCATAGTTGTTTTGAGGCTTTTTTGGTGATGTGTTAGTGGTCATGGTGGTCCTCAAGTGGGCTAGAGAGTGAAAAAATGTCTTGTGATGTCTAGTGAGTGGTATTAAACTTGTTTGACAAGATTAAGGTCTTTATCAAAAGTTAAGGTAGTTTGGATATTTTAAGGTTATTGGTTCTTATGGTCTTTGGGCCTATTTCAAGCTATTATTTGTGAGAAAGACTTTGCTAATCAATATTAAATGTGTCTAAGCTATGTTTGGTTTATAATGTTAATCTTGGTGACGTGTTAAAGCCATTTTCCATGGTCTTTCTATTCAAGTCTATCTCAAACCCTGATTAGCCCTTTCAAGACCCTCAAACATGCCACATGAATCTATTTTCCATATAAACTTATAAAAATGGTGAATAATTCAATGTCAATTTTCCTAGAGGGGACCCAAAGTGTACCATTTTAATCATGTTGTCACTTTCAAGGTGTTTCATACTTAAGAGGGTCTATTTTGGAGCTCAAATCCACCTTTTTCTAACCAAATGGACCCCACACATGGTAAAAATGTGTCTCTTAAACTCCCCCCATTGTACCACAAGGGTTAAAATGTTTTTTGACTTAATTTTCCCTCCTCCCATCCTCCAATGGTGTTTTATAGTCTAAACCATGAGAAAATGAATAAAAAATAAGCTATTTCATAAGATTTTTTGACTTATATAGATTCATACAGTACAGCTATGGATAGATGATGTTAGGAAGTTGTAGAGTGGGATCAATATCAGGTGAAGAGATCTGTGAGTTTCAAGGTTAGAAAGATAAACCATTTCTCCTCCACTGAGATCCTTGGAAGCCTAGACAAGTTTCCAAGTTCTTGATCATTCTATAAGAGATAGAGAGAGAGAGAGAGAATGAGAATATAAGGATTTTATAAAATTAAATGGGTCCCTTTACCTTCTCATTTATGTAATTTGCCTATAAATTCATGGCCTATGATTTATTAACAAATACTAACAATATGGGAACTCAACTAGTCTTCTTCATCTATGCAAGGGGTCAAAAGTGCACTAGTTTTGGATCATCCTTGAAGTGTTTCTATAAATAGAGAATTTATGGTGATTTAAAGGGTCCTCATGGCTTATATCCATCACTCTCCACCCCTGGTTAACATGTGTGATGGTGTGGGAGAAAGCAAAGATTTATATTTCCTCCATTTTGTAGACTATGGACAAGTTTATATATGTTGTAGAGCATTCAAGTCATGGATATGGAAGATAAGGATGTTTTAAAGCATGTAATGGTTTATTGAGGTCCTTTTAAATCTTCTCTATCCTTAAATTCTTAGCTAAGTCATCAGATAAAAGGAGCCCCTTAAAGTCATACTCTAAGGTACATGTAGAGGGTCTTTAAGTTATATAAGAGGAATATAAATAAGCCCCATATTTAATCCAAGATATATAATTTTATCCAATATTCATAATTTCCATATACACTAACCATCTCCGCCCTTAGCCTATATAATGAAAACCCTCACTTAGTCACTACAAACATTTCAAAGTAGACTAAGAACATAGGGTAGTCACTATTAGAATATAGTATATAAGGATTATATACCTTGAATATAATAATAAGGGTATAAAAAGTATGATATGGAGGGTTCAAGGTTAGATAAAGTCCAAATGTATCAAACTCACTCCAAGGGTAAACAAGCTTAGTCAAACTCCTTTGAGCACGCTCAAATATATGACTATAGAATTGAGAAACATTGAAAAGTGTGATGAGTATTAAGAGGTTTATAAGGTAAATATGATAAATAAGGATTCACAAACATTTTTATACCCTTAAATAATCACTGAAACACAAATCCTCTCTCAAAAGGAACACATATAATCTAGGCCTAGAGTTGTAACCTATAGGCCTAATTGTAGGTGAGGATAAATTTGAGTAAGAAACCCTATTTTAAGGATAAATAAGGTGATAAAATTTTCATTATTATAATAATTTCACTCAATTAAAATTTAATTATTAATGAAGAGGATGAACAACTAATAAGGAGGAATTTCATGCTTCCAGCCAAATGGTGAAACACCACACATATGCAGGATCACATGTGAAAGCAAGAGCATAAGGAATATTATGTAGGGAGGTGAAATTTAAATGTGGAGACAAGTGTTTTAACATTTTTATTAAGTAATTAGTCCATAATTAATGGTTTACCCATGTGTAATTGGGGGAACACACATGGCCTAATTAGACCTACTAGGTCTAAATAGGCAAGCAAACATGACCTTAACAGGAGAATAAAGTGTGAAACACCAACAAGGGAGAGAATTTTAGAGATGAAAATAGAGTTTTCATAATATTAATTTTTTTAATTAGATTATATAATTCCTTGATAATAATAAAAGCCCAAATGGTCCAGTTAGGCTCACTAGGCTTAAAACTAGTATACAGGCATGTGATTGTTATCTAAAGTTATTTTACATATTTGGAGTGTAATATAAATATGGAGGAGTCTCAAAAGATATATGTAAAATATAATGATCATATACCTAATTATAATATATTATTTACAATATAAAATTCTAATCAAAGGAGAAATTCTATGTTCACAGTCATAGGCAGACCTAATTATTGTCTATAGGCAGGTCCTTTAGAAAATAAAGTGAGTTTTGAACCTTACATGAAAATGAATATATATATATATATATGTAAAAAGGAATTATAAATTTTTTAATGGAATTATATTATTATTTTACATTAATATTTGGAATTCCCTTGAGATGAAAGGAGCCTAATGGCCCACATAGGCATGTTATGCCTAAATAGGCCTAAACAGGCCTATGTGTGAGAATTGGGGGCTCATGCAGGTTTGGAATTTTATGGAGGTAAAAATTAATATAAGGGGGAGTGAAATATACATAAAAGGGTATTATTATTATAATATCTTATTTAAGGCAATAAAATTACTCAATCAAGCCCCTAGGGCTACATAGGCATGACTTCATACAAACCCTAAGACTAATTATATGAGGATATAACAGGGGCAGAGTTGATGGAGGACTTGGCCCTAAGGGTGTTGTAAAAATTTTATAGGAGTATAAAACTCCATAAACACTATATTATAATGAGGAATGGATATTCAAGTCCTAATGTTAGTGTCAAGTATTTTGGGCATGACAGTGAATAATAACACTAAGGCAGACCCATGAGAGGATAATGCTGAGATGATATCCCAGATAGCTAAAGGAAAATGTAGAGGATGGAAACTAAGTAAAGACATTTGTGTGATAATTATGAATCCCCAAACCATATATAGGGCATGTAGACCTTTGAGAATAAATTTAGGCCCATTAGGCTTAAAACCATTCTTGGCTACTCAAGAATCCATCCTCAATCTTAGTGACCAAACCAAACCCTCCAAAGAAATACTAACATCAAGGAGAGATGTAGGAGGTTGGTATAGTTAATAAAAAGGTTTTTTAAAACAAAATAAGATCAAGAAGATGTTAGATTGATCTTAAGACTCCCCTTGAGCTATAACATGCTACTTTGCCAACTCGAGCTATACATTCAAGTACTCATATCTTTCACCACAAAGGGACTCAGACCTAGGGATCCTAAAAGGATTTAGGAAGCCCTATGGAATCAAAATCCATGGAATAAATACTTTGATTCAATATCCCATCTTTATGAATAAATGTTAATATTGTAAACATGTCCAAAAGGCTTGTAAGGAGCTCAAAGTCTGCCATCTTGCATTCAAATATCCACACAAAAGATGCATGAGACCCAAATATTATCAATATATTTATATGGGTATATGGGATAAACATCCATGTCCATAATTTTGGAATTAGAGGTCTAATCTTTATGAATCATCATTAAGATGGTGGACCTCCAAAACATTGCTTAAACCATAGTAATGACTTGATTGAGAAGATAGTGAAGAATTAGCATCTAATTAAAAATAAATGACCCTATAAACACCTAAATCACAAATCCCACTTATAAGGAACCCTTCTCATGGCTCTAAGTTGTATGAACTATTATACAGACCTATTAGAAATGGTACTTTTTAATGTTTTGAGAATAAAATAGGCTATAGATTTATTTGGAGAGTTTTAAATCATTGGAGTGAATGGTTTGAGACTTTTTTAATCTTATAAAATCATAATATGTCCAAAAATATTCCTGTAAATGCCTCTACAAGTCCAAACCAAATAGCTAGTTTGTAAATGCTAAGAGAAAGTGACCTAGTCACCCAGATTGGCAAAATCATAGGTGTATATTGATTGAGAAGGCCTATGTCATGGTTTATAATTTTTTTTCAAATATAAATCATGATATTTCACCTATTATATAGGTATTATGAAGTTTTCATGGCCACTCAATCAACCAATAATTAGATAACTAGGCCTAGTGGCATAATTTGCCTACTTCACAAGGGGAGATGAAATTTGGATTTGAGGGACTTATAGGAGGATAAATATAGAGTTATTACACCATGTAAATAATTATAATGGAAACAAATTCACTTATACATATTCAATATGCAAGGACAAGGGTGGACTACCCAATGCCTCATGGAGGCCTAATTACACGTCATTCACACTTTATAACTGCCATAAAAAGAGTGCTTGACCATTTTGGGAGTGGTCATGCCTTATGTGAGGTTAAATAAAACCAAATCACCCCCCACCACTTCATCCTAATTCCCAATAGCTCATTAAATACCACTAATTTGAAGGCCAATTCATGGAGGGAGTTTAAGGGACTATTATGACTATTCTAACTAATGATGGAGTTGACTATAATCATTTATAACCTCTTATTAACACCTTCATGCCAATTTTTATCTCTCTATCTCTCTCTCTCTCTCCTATAATTATTATTTATATTCAAGCCTTAAGACCTTATTTTTAATCCCTCACTTGGTTATGAAGAGAATCTACCTAGATTTGTACCTTGTAACCTCTTAAGCTAATGCAAATGACTATTTTTAGATTTTTTATACTAGTTTAGTGTGTTATGTTTGTTTTATTTACACACGTGGCATGTTTTTCTCCCTTGGAAGGTTTTAGACTCATTTAGTTGATAGTATATGGTATTATGTATATCACATAGTGTGTTTTAGTGATGAGTGGTTGATCTTAGAGTGAAATTTTGATTAGTAAGTGCCTTGATCTAGACCTTCCCATCAACACCCTCATGTTTTGACCACTTAGTACAACCTCTATGTGAAACACTTTTACATAGAGTCCTTTAAGTTATGAAATTTAGTCACTTTTCTTGATTACTAGTGTTGGTTGAGGTCAATTTGATTGGATAATCTTATTGGTGCATCACCATCCTTAGAGTAGGTTTCTTTTTATGTACTCTCTATCCCTTTTCATCCCAACTATAGTAGGTATTAGTGAATTGAGGAAAATATATGCACCACGGGAGTTATCCCCATAATCTAGAGGTCTAGCCCAGTCATAAGTCACCCATAGCCTTGGTTTATTCCCATATTTCCCCAACCTTGGAGGTAGGCCTGAACAACCTCCTTCTAGGGTGCAAGTTGGAAAGCTAACACTATCTACACACAATTTATAATCACTTTGAGCTCAAGGTAAGAACATTAAAATAGAAGTGAAGGCAATATGTGAGATCTTGGAATAATATGATCAAGTTTTAGATACCATTGTACTCTAAGCCAAATAAATAGCATATGGTATGCTAAATTGGAAGCAACATCTCACCAACTCATTATTCATAGCTAATATAGATCTCAATAGGTTAGACAAAGATAAATCTATGATGGAAGATTATTCATTTACCTCTAAATCGATGAAGATTTTACTCAAATAGTTTCATATTTTAAAGGATAATGTCATGCAAAAACTATAGACCTATAAAAATGAGTTTATTTATAGTTAATATATTGGCACTAAAATGCAGAGGCATGAAGACTAGTTAAGGATCTATCCTAGGATATATGGATTAAAGTGTCAAATTATAGGGTACTCATCACCATTATATAAGATTACAATATTAAAAATATAATGGTGTTTTAATTTCCACTGCACATATTATTCATTATGGTGTGGGAAATGCTAACTGACTAGAAAATGCTTAAGGAAGATTTGTCTTAGCTTGATCCCTCCATTACATAACTTGTTGATGAGCCTTAATTCATCCTCTATAATATTTATAATAGGTGATCCAAGAGGGGAATAATACCACAAATTCATAGCTAGAAATCCAACACTAAACACAACCTTCACTAGCATATTATGCAAATTTATTGATTCACCTAAAAATCAAATATAACCATATTCATAGTAACCTATTGACCAACCACCTTAAAGTATTCCAAAACCTAATTATTATATACTACGTAATTCAAATTTTGGAGTTTTCAAAATTTTTTAGGATGTCCTTAAGAATTAAGAGCATGTCTAGGCTAGTTGAAACCCCATAAATGGTGGACACCTAGTTAGAATAGTCTATTTAAAACTCATAAGGGTGGTAGACTAGTATGCTACTTAGTTGAAAATTTTAATGGGTAGCATAGTGTACAAAGGGTGAAAACTGATAAATGACACCTAAAATGATAACCAAAACTCTTGTTTCTATCTTAGATCCTTAGTTCAAGCTTCAGATTAAGAAACCTTGCTATGAATTTATCTTAGGATGAGACAACTATTTAAGTCTAAGAAAGTGTTGAAAGTAGAATAGGATTACCAAAATAAAAAAGTATAACTGATGGACACGTGTGAGACTTTCACTATTTTTTCATTTGCATATATTTTGTATGTATTTCACCTTTGTGAACATAATATTATACTTCAAAATATGAAGAGTACTTCCTTTAGGTCATAGTAAAAGGCTGGAATATGAAGTGACATCACTTTGTAAAACTTTATATATTGCACTTGATTTTATTTGAATATGGTTTTGATGTGACAAATATTAATATATATATATCATTCAAAAATGGTTTTTATGTGTCTTTTATCATTAATCTATGCATAATAAATACTTTATTTACTTAAATCTATTAATTATATATTTTATATAGATTATTTTGATTCTAATAAGTCTATGTTTCTTAGCATAAATTAACTATTTTACTTATTAATGAATATATTTAGTCTAAATTTCCAGTTGTTGTTTACTTTTATCTCTTCTTGTTCAATTTATCCCTATATTAGAATGGTATGAATGGTTTTATAGGAACCTCTACTAATAATACTTACTTTTCACACATTACATGATTAACACACAATCCAACACATATGGGAGAACTAAATTATTTTGAGTCCCTATTTAGAGTATTAGATATGTAGGTAGTTCTCATTGATAGAGGTTTATTTGGGGTAACTTGACATTATGTGCCCACTAACCTATTTTTACCATAGCCAATATGAAGATGAAGAACTAGGATTTTTTTATTGATAAGGAGTGATGGTCCATGACTTAGATTTTAATTCATCAGAATGAAGGGGACAAAAAAACTATAAGCATCTAAGTGGTTACATCTATATTCAACAAGTATTCCATAATAGACACCTTCATCTGATCCATATAATAGCATTGATGTAACCATCCCAAATCAATGCAAGTGTCCACATATACAAAGCTAAAATTTATATAAACATGAGACTATTATAGAATCTAGATCCAATCTACTTTCTAGCTCTAGATCTAGATCTATATTAGCATAAGAACTAGTGAAGTATCTTATTTTTCATTATTATTATAATATCTGGCATAGCTATACTTTTTTTCTTTGCATCTCAGCATAATAAATTTAGTATATGTTTATCTAAGTTTCATAAAAAATGGCCTAATTTAGATATAGTCTACCATCCTTTTTCCCTACATTATCTCTTCCCCCTTTAACCCTAGATTACCCCTAATATATATTTTAGGGTTAAACATTTGGTGAACCCAATTCATATGAATGTAATTTTATTAATTCTCAGGGTTTATAGTTAGTTTGTTGTACTTTTTCATTTCATTATTAAATTATTTTACACTCAACCTAATTGTACCCTTAGAGTGGGAAGCATTCCTATTGAACATATTAAACTTCCCCTCCTACCACCTAAGATGTCTAAAACCACTGAAGAATATAATCTAATGGATCATGATGATGCTAATGTTGAGAATGAAAAACTTATTGATGAGGTTATAATATAATAAGATTTTGATAATGAGAACCAGGAGTATAATGAAAATGATAAACATGAGAAAATAGATCATGATCAAGTGCAAGCAATAACATTATTTCATGAGCATATTCATCAAAACCCTGAATAACTTGATGAAATCCTAAAAACATATTATAAACTAAAAAAATAAAAAACATAGATGCACAAGTAGGTCCATATATTGATCATGTTATTCAATCTATGGGTCATCCCCATATGTTAGCAACCTTGCCATTGAGGACATTATTGCTTCATTCTTATAATGGGGCCACAAGATATGTATTTTAACCTTTTCCCCCTAAAACTACTATTTCCACATCCTATATGGGAAACCAAAATATTTAAACTCAAATACCAATTTCAATGCCTATATCTACCCAACCTATGGGTACACCTCCTTTGGTGACTTATCATGAGTCCAACACAAAATACCAAGAGGTAAAAGCTCTTTTTCAAACTATAAATATTTTACAAGCTAAGGTTTCAAATATTGAACAAAACTCTATAAAAATCACCTTATGTTATTTATTCACAATAGGTGTTTCATAATCATGTTATTCCATTCATATCTTTACACTGATTTTCAACTATTTTTATTGCACCTACGTTCATATTTTATGATGGTAAGGTTGATCCTAAATAGCATTTCAGATCTTTTTATGTAGTATGCCTTTATTATACCTCCAATGATAAAAATTTAACCAAACTATTTCCAAGGAGCCTCAAGGACTATGCTTTAACTTGGTTCTATAATTTAAAAAATCAATGAATAAATGACTTCAAACCCCTTACGAATAAATTTTTGCCACACTTAACTATTAACATCACCAAAAAGGTCTCTTACTCCCAGATTGAAAAAATCAATCAAGGAACCAATGAACCTATTAATGAGTATGTCTTGAGGTACAAGACATTGATAATTAAAATGACTAATCCTATGGTAGATAAAGAGATTTAAGATATTTTCAATAAAATTTACTCTCTCCTTTACATTATTATATTTTATAAAAAAAGTTCAAATATGCAGATGACTTATTACACATTATTTGTGATCATGAAATGAAACTTATCTCATTGAATAAACTTAAGTGTGTGTCAAATACACCAACTACATCTACATCTAATACCAAGTTTACTGTAAAACTAATTTATAAGGTTAAACCTATTGTGCTTAAAATAAACAACCACAATGGTTAATGTGGTGTCATAACAAGCTAATTGTCTTATCATATCCAATGCACCATAGAGACAATTTACATAATTGAGTCTCTCACTTCATTACTCTCATGTATTATAGAGTGTCATATTATATCTCTCCCTCATCCTATATAGGTTAATATGAGAAGACACATACCCAAAGGGTATGATGTGAATGTTTATTATGACTATCACTAAGGCCTTAGACATTATATGAATAGATTTTTTATTTTGAAAAATAATATCTAGGACCTCATCTATGATCAAAATATTACCTATAACGGCCCTAAAAATAATTAGTTTCACAACTAGGTGACCACTATAGATAGAAAATATTTAACAACCCTTTACAATATCATTTAAAGAAAGATCTAGAAGTGCAAATGGAATATAATGCACATTTGATTCCATGACATTTTGATCACCCACTAGATGGGATTATTGGTACTTATACATGACATACACATCATATGGTTTATATGCATGCTATTAATTTTAATGACCATGAGATTAGGGATGATGACTCAAATCTTCATTCCTTATTCATTTGAGCATACCTTGACCATCAATCTATATATAGTGTTATTATTGATAATGGTACAAGTGAAAATGTTTGTACCATGACATTATTTATGCATTTGGGTTATATAAATCATGATTTACATCCTTCAACCAAATTAGTTATATCATTTGATAAGATATCATAGTAGGTTCTTGGTGAGATCAACTTACCTCTATAGGTGGGTCCTACCCATGTGGTTACTAAATTCTTAGTTATACATCCTATGGGTTTCTTTAAAATATTATTGGGATGACCTTTTATACATACACTTAAATAAATACCTTCTATAGTGCATGGGTGTATTAAATATACTCATGCCAATTTGGTAATTATAGTTTTCAAAATTCCATACAAACATACTCTTGATCAAGATAAATTTATACCCAGGTAGTTAATTGTACAACCTTCTAAGGTTAATCTTCCATAAAATGGTAATAAATAAATAATTGATATTACTAAGTATCCAGTACTTGAGACACCATTACATCATAGCTCCATAAATGGGTTAAATATAATCCTTATCTACTATGCACCATATTTAAATATCCATAACACTTACACATGTTCCTATTACTACTACTCTAAAGAAACCATAGAACACTCAATTATGGGTTACACAAACACCTACTCCTACCCCTACTACTTCAATGACACAAATTCCTATTTTAAATATTCATATCATTATAGATACTATAGTGGTAGATATCACACCTATCCATGTTCCTTGATATCATCACCAACTTATTGCACTAGGTTCATGGTGGGTAAATATATATGACCATATTTTGGATGAGATCATAGGATAATATTTTCCTTTCATCATATCCAAAAAATACTATAAAGATCAAACAAACCTCAAAAATACAAAAATATTTTAATCATTTACATATCCAATTAACTCTTTGGGATATATGTTGTTGGTTCCATGTTGTTCGATGGCATATCATAACTTATTATATACACAAGTGTTTCATGTAAATTTTGAGTGTGATTTAGGAATACATAGATATTTTTTGGGATTTCGCTCTACTCATGTCACTGGGACATTGGGGGATTCCACCTATAAGATCATGATGCATCTAGGTTATATCATCATTGTTAGGATTCTCTATTATCTAAATAACTACACCATATGTATCATAGAGTTGATTTCATTATTTTAGTAACATAAAACTCATCCAAGATGATGGAATAGAGGATTCTACCAACTAGAGTTGTGGAAAGAAATAAGGCTTAATGGATACAAAGGATGACTTGATTAGAGAAAAGACATGTCTATCATAGACATGCCTATTGAGTTATGTTATTTTGGCTCGGTATTTAAACCACAAAATATTGTAATAGATGATTAGGTAGAGAATAATATATAATAATAGATAAATATTATACATAGGTTATAAAGTAGAGTAACCTATGTATTTGTGTTATATAATAGATAACATATAAACATATATATTCAATGGTTATATCAATATATAAAAGAAGAGTTAAATTAGTGAATACTATGTTTTATGTATTATGCATGCATTATTATAAATATAATAATTAACTATTTTTAAGTGAATAATAAATAATATAACCAATATTAACCCTTGTGATACATTACTTTCACTAGATTTTAACTTACTTAACATAAAACCATTTATAGCCAACTGCTTTAGATTTTATGTCAACATTTTGTGGTGTTGGCTGGACTTTAGTAAACTAATGTCTAAGGGTAAGTATCATTTGGAGTTTTGGAATCCTGTGTTAAAAAAATATAAGAGTGGTGGGAATAAATACAAAAAAATTCACACATAATTTAAAATAACATGTGAATCATTACCAAAAGTTAAGGCAACATCTTTCAACCATATAAATAATAATTTTGGGTCACTTTTGTGCAACTATTGTGGCCTTGGATACTATGACAAGTAAAAAATACATAAGGGTTTTTAATTAATATTAAAATACCTATTCAATGTACTATGGAAAATCATGATGCACTCCAATGCCTTAATGCATCATTAACTTGGGTTATTGATCACTAGTTTAATACAAATCTCAATTCATTCATCATAGTTTAGACTATATATATTTAGACAAGATTTTATGATAATAAATATAATTTTTTTCAAGGAGAAAGATAATGGTTTTTTAATAAATTATCATTTCTCATCCAAAATTTATTTATGGAGTGAGGGCTAGTAAGAGAAGGAAAACAGTTCTTTAAGGGCTATGCACCTAAGGGATGACATGCAGAAAGAATGGGGATCCTCAAAAGATGTGACTACTCAAAATATCTGGTCTAAATAGTTAGAAAGGTTTAAATAAGTGGTTAGGAAAATAATCATCAAGTAAAAATAATTTAATTAATATGATAAGAGATATTAGTATGAGAATAGATTAAATATTGTTAAGAAAATTGGTGAATGAGGAGATGAATTAGATGGAGAATAAGAGAATTCAATCAAAAATTAAGAAATAAATATAAAAAAGGAGAGAGATAAGATAATAATGAGAATAAATAAACTAATAGAGAAATGTGATCTAGCCTTGACCAGTAGAAGTCTAAGTATTTAAAATCTTGATACTATCTCTCTACTAGAAACAAAATGTGTTAGTATGTACACCATAAGAAGGTAAAGACAAAAAAAGTGAAAGAAGTAGAATAGAAGAAATGTTATATCATACACTAGATAAGGTGAAGAATGATATGAGACAAGGATTAATAAATATATCAATATTATTTATAACACCCAAACTATTCCAAACCATGGGTGTAGAAGACCAATCATTTACAAGTAGTTTGGCCTATAATGATGAGGCTTAGAAGGGTATTAGAAGTAGTGATGAAATGAGGATTAATATTAAATATGTTAATTACATATATGCAATAAGATAATCATATTATCCATATAAATTATCTCAATAATAAGTGATAAGTGTATGACAATGAAAAGTAAAGTTGGTCTACAAATCAATCCTAGCTCAGAGAAGATAAATCACACTAGCCCTTCCACTTATTGGTATATTTAGACAATCAGGGTCATAACCAATATGGATTTTATATAAATAACTAAGGGATATATTACCACACAATATCACTAGAGAAGGTTTCAAATTATCTAGTCAATAAATACCACACAATAACCCTAGCTAGGTCTTATGGTTTCTAACAAAATAAATGAAAAATTAAAATAAATCTAATATAATGCTCACCAAAGCTTGTGGCACAAATGGGAATAATAAACATAAAAGTAAAAATGAAAATAAGAAATCTAATCAGGTTAATATAGAGGTAATAATAATGCATAGAGAGATAAATAAATTCACAAGCCATTACTTATATCTACCAAAATAAAGGGATAAGAGTTAGGAATACTTACATTGAATATGAAACCATTGAGGATCAATATCTCCCTTGGCCAATGGTGCTTTGAAAGAGGGTTTTATGGTTCATAAGGATCATAAAGATAGGTTATATATAGGCTATATGAATTCTCCTATGCATCCAAGACTTTTCCATAAGATAATATTATTCTCTCCAAGTATAAACCCTAAGCAATGACTCCTCAAGTAGAATGGTGGAAGAGCATATTTTAAAGAAGTGAAAATGAAATATTCTCTCTCTCTCTCTCTCTCTCTCTCTCTCTCTCTCTCTCTCTCTCTCTCTCTCTCTCTCTCTCTCTCTCTCTCTCTCTCTCTCTCTCTCTCTCTCTCTCTCTCTCTCTCTCTCTCTCTCTCAAAAATGGTGAAAAGGATGTGTTTATATATCTAGATATAACCTTAAACTTATCTAATGTTTTATATAACATAGTTGACCCCTTTGACCTAAATCCTTAATAAATAAATTATTTAGGTCCCAGACTAAGTCAGTTAGGCCGAATCAGTCTTGTAATGTGCTTATTTCTAAGAACAAGGTTAGCCCATGAAACTATGTTTGGGTAAATTAAAAAAGGATATTTTGGATTAGGTAGATGCTATTTGGGGTGGTTAATTACATAGATAAGTGTGTAATATATGTGTTAAATCTTAGGTAAATGCATAGGAGAGGTTTGTGTTAGTTATAAGTAGTGGTCTATGGGACAATAATCTTGTGAAACACAAATGGTATAATCAACCCTTTCCCAATACACCCTTTAAGGTGTGCAACTCATATATATTTAGACTTAATGGGTTATTGTAATATAAAAAGCATCATTAATTGATAAATTTTATAGATATATTTTTTATACATATTCCTCACTTAAATCTCATCATGTGTCATGCAATTGTAACACAGGATATTGCTTTGGGAAAAGAACACAAAAACACACAATGGTGAGGTAAGTAAATTTTAGTGTTTTAAAGAATAAAATAATTGAAATTAAATTATTGGAAGGGAATAACATAAATAAATAATTAATGTGTGCATACTTTGACTTACCTTTATCACTAGATGGTTGTTTATTGTGTATTTAGTTTTGATTGTGGAGGCCACAAAGACTGCTTTAGACAAACCCTAAGGATACAAAACTTAAATATAAAAAACAAAAAAATGAAATAAATCCAAGATAACTAAAATGTGTAGACATGATGTACTTGGAAATTTGGTAATATAGGGTGATAACTGCTAAGGTAAGACTAAATAACCAAGCCAAAATTTAGAGTAAATTGTGTAACTAAATATTCAAGGATACTAAATGAATGTAAAAACTCAAAAAAGTATAACTCAAGTAAGAAAGGTAATAAACCAAATAAAACTAAGGATACATAAAAAATGAAAATATAACAACAATTTGAAATCAATAACAATCCTTAATTAAAAAAATATGGGCAAGAAATGTTAAAACAACATCGATGAGTGAGCAGTAATAATCCCTACTCAATTATTAATGAAAAAATTAAATTAAATGGAAAACAACATTGATGAGTGAGAAGTAACAATAAAAACACACTCAATAATGAAAAAATTACAAAAAAATAGAAATGGATGCAATTGTTTGAAAAAAAGGATGAAAATATAGAAATAGATGTAATTTTCCAAAAAAAAGAATAATAACAAAAAAAACTTCAAATGAAACCAAGGTAATTCTATAGATGTAAATAAATGGTGTAAATAAAATAATCCATATCCACTCAAACATATTATTTTATTCTAAATATAGGAAAAACCAAAATAAATTAGTGATAGCATATTTTAAGATATGCAGAAGAGGGAATATGAGAAGTGGGGAAAATAGATTTAGAATCAAACTTTCTTATCAAGGGGGGAATGAAATGGGTTATGGGGTAAATGAATTAAAAATCAAGGTAGATAAACTCTTTATCAAGTTCAAGACACTTGGAATTAAGCTTATCAAAATAATATGACTTTCAATGTTAAAAACTCTAAAGAACTTATCCTACCACACAAATCTTTAGGTTATAAAATTAAGTATGATTATCATCCCATGAAGGCTATATGCATGAAAATAAAAATGGACCTACCTTCCCACAACGTGTTATCCATTCCTTAAGACCATCTACAAATTTATTAGTCTATTATGAATATTGGGTACTAGTGTGAGAAAGTAGGTAGCATTATATATTATTTTAAATTCTCCTATCCCAATCTACTAGCCTACCGCATCCCAATGGACCTCGGCTCAAGGATGAGGCCAACTATGGAGTTTGAGATTTGATTGGATATAGGAGATGAGCTATGAATCAATTATTTTTAAGTGATGTTAACTTTTATATTTTATATTTTTCCTCTTGATCATTGCCTTTTTTTTAAATGATTTGGCTTTTAACTTGTTTATGGATTTTGTGATTCCTTATCCATACATTTCAAAGAACCAAACATGGGTGCTAAAAATGACTATCATTTGAAAACTTTGGACTTGGTAGCTAAGAAATAGGATGTAGAGAGCATGATATTTAAGAGGTGTTTATTCATGTGAAATAATAGTGTCATCTTTACTTTTAACTTATTTTATCCAAAGTGGAATGAAAGGAAGAGAAATCAAGGGAAGATAAACATAAAATAATTTAAATTACTTGAAATTGTAGAAAAAGTGATAGTGTGAAAAGGGATATAGTGATAGGTAAGTATTATTCCTTATCATAATAATATATGTAAGTGTATAAAAACATGCTAACATAGTTTTTTGTGTAATTTTTATCTATAAAATAAACAAAAAAATGAGGCTGAGAATATGGGATCACAAAATTTTAACCAAACAATCTAAAAAAATAAAACTTCATTTGGTAAAAAAAATTTAAATAATATATATATTTTATAAGGATAGCTTGGTCCTATCCATGGTCTTACATTATAATTCATAAAGGATAAACCCAAGTGAGTGTAGAATGGGGAAAATAGTATTTGTGAGGAGAGCCTGGTCATATCCATGGTCTTACACTATAACTCACAAAACAAAAACCCAAGTGGATGTAAAATAGTTTGTAAAATAAAAAACTTGTGATTAAAATAGAAAAAGTAAGAAAACTTAATGTATGAAATAAAAAAGTATTCATGAGGAAAATCAAGTCATTACAATGCAACTCACAAATTAAAGAGACTAAAGGACCAAATGAAGGAACTAAGGTTTATGTATAAGATAAAATTATTTCAGAGGGTGATATCATTGGAGAAATACTACAAGAATTGTAATTAGGAAAATATATAGTAAATATGAAAATATAATATTTAAGCAAAATATTTCTTCAAAATTTATGCATTGGTGGGTTCTTTGAAAACATGGCCTTTGTTAGTTTGTATATAGTAAGTGATAGGACAAAGAATGTCTTTTACTAAATAAGGGACCCCCCATTTTTGGGCATATTTTCCTTCTTTATCATGGGTGTAGTCTAATTTGAGGACTATATAACTAACATTAAATGTGTGGGCTTTGACATTTTTATTATGTTGTTTGGTGATGTGAGCCTTGTATTGATGGTTATGTTGAAAAGTGGATAAATAGTGTTTATCAAGAAGGTATAGGGCATGAAGCTAAGCTTCACATAACTATTCATCAATAATGATACCATGAAGAGATATATGTAAATATGGGAGCTAAAATTCTAATGGTAAAATGGATTTGGAGCCATATACTAGTGAGAATGGTGTTACCCCAATGGTAGTATGTATGCTAGTATTGTAGGCCCAAAGTGTGGGGTATAAGTGAATATTCCAATCAATTTGAGTTTCATGAATGGTATTTTGTAAGATTTTTTTGAGAAATTTTTTACTGGATTTAGCTTGGCCATTACATTATGCATGGTAAGGTGTGAAAAATTTGAGGGAAATTTTAAATTTAGCACATAACTATTTTATATCTTTGTTTTTAAAATTTCCACCATTATCTAAAATGATAGTATGGGGAAATCTCAAGTGATAAATTATTTTTTTAAGGATAAATTTATAAATGGTGGTTCTTATAAAATTGACAAGAGGCATGGATTCTACCCATTTAGTAAAATATTCAGTAGCATTAATGATAAAAACATGACTAGCTTATAAGCAAGGTATTTTACCAATGAGATCTAATCCCCACATAGAGAATGGCAAGGGAGACTCCACTATTTGGAGATAATCCAATGGTGAAGTGACTAAATCATCATGAAGTTGGTAAGGATTACAAATTTTGGCAAAATTGATATCATCCTTTTCTAAAGTAGGCCAAAAGTATCCCATATGTAGCCATTTTCATGTTATAACATGTTTTCTACAATGACCACTGCAAATGACCCCATGTACCTTTTTGAGGAGATTAGGAACCTCTTCTTGCATCACATAGTATAATAATGTACTTTTTACATTATGTTAATAAATAACATACTCTCTACCTATATCATCTTTTTGGGAAAGAATTATCTTGATTGATATGGGGGTAGAAAAGGTGTATAAAATTAAGGGACAATCGTTTGAAGGTGGTCAAAGAGTGGGAGGATGGATCAAATATTATTTCATATTATCAAAATATTTCTAGAATGAATCTATATATTCTAAATCATTACCTTTTTATGCAAGTAATTAACATAGTAGATATGCTAAGTTATTTTTGGGATGAACCATTGAAGTTCCCCAAGCTTTCTTAGGTAAGTGTGAATGTTGAGAATAGAGAGAGGAATTAGCATGTTGGCTATAGATTTGATTTTTGTTGGATCAACATCAATGCCTCAAAGAGATACCATGAACCCTAAAATTTTACCAAATGTGACTCTAAATACACATTTGTATCAATTAACTCTAACTTTGTATTTGATTGTTCTATCAAAAATGATAGCTAGATCAGTTAGGTGTGTTGTGTGAATCTTATATTTGGTAATGAGGCCATCGACATAGGTTTCCAGTATATTTTATACAATATCATGTAAAATATAATGCATGGCATGTTGATAAGTATTTATGGAATTTTAAGTCCAAAATTCATTTTGACATAGCAATAAGTGCCTCATTCCATAGTAAATGTTGTTTTGCATTGGTATTCAAAGGATAGGTGAATTTGATTATAGCCTAAAAATCCATGCATAAGTGATATAATTTCATATACATTAGTAGATATCTATGATATCATCTATTGAAGGTAATGGGAAATTATATTTTGGAAATGTGAGGTTAATATTGTGAAAATCAATGCATATATGAATGACCATGGTGACTTTTTTATGAATGAGAAAAATATTTGATACCCATTCAGAATAGTTAATATATTTGATAAACTTGGCATACATAAGTTTAATAAATTTTTTATGACATAAAGTGGAAAAATTTTGGGTGAATTTTTTTGTTTTTTTATCTAACAGGTTTTGCATTTGGGTAAGTGATGATGTTATGTACAAAGATACTAGTATCAATACCTAGTGTATCGTCATATTACCAAATAAATGTTTCATGATACTTATCAAAGAATAATATAAAGTTATCATGTTCTATTAGTGTGAGTTACTTAAAGATAGTGATGGGTTTAAGACATGATGGTGTGCCATATTCTATTCTTATTATTTCTTTAATGAGCATAACATTTCCATATTGGAAATGATATAGAGGATTAGGAAATAAGAAATAGGATTTGTTCTAGGGTCCATGATAGTAATGAAATTATCAAAATGAGGATCATTTGAAATTTCCAAGTTTATAATTTTGTCATATAATTTGAGGTTCTCTATCATGGAGTAAATCAAGTATGGATTCATCACTAGGGATAGTGGGTAAGGGTTCATAGGTATTCCACATATACTTTAAGATAAATGATTTTATTACCATGGAGATTGTATTCATAATGTATTTGTCATACATCTATGGCTTTAGCATCAAGGTTAATTTCATGGGTAGTTGGAATTATATATTGAGGTTTATTGGATTTAAATGGATTGGTAATAGGTGTGTTAGGTTGTGTTTTAGATGGAGGTTTAGTTGAAGTGAGGTGGTTATACTAAGTGGTGTATATAGGATCATGAGAAGGAATGAAAGTTGGTAGATTGGTTGGTGGTGTATAAGGTATAAGTGGTTCCAAAATTTCTAAATTTTCTAGAGTTGAGATTTGGTCAACTACCCAAGGGGTATTGAGAAGTGGAGGATTAATGGGAGATACATTCATAATGTATTTTTTGTACATTTGTGGATTCATCATCAAAAATAATTTCAAGGGTAGTTGGAATTATAGGTTGAGGTTTATTGGAGTCAAATGGATTGGTAATATGTGTGTTAGGTTGTGTTTTAGATGGAGGTTACATTGAAGTGAGGTGGGTAGACTCAGTGGTATCTATAGGATCATGAGAAGGAATGAAAGTTGGTAGATTAGTTGTTGCTATAGAAGGTATAGGTGGTTCAAAATTTTCTAAAATTTTTAGAGTTGAGATTTGTTCAACTACCCAAGGGTTATTGAGAAGTGGAGGATTAATGGGAGATACATTTAGAATGTATTTGTCATACATCTATGACTTTATCATCAAGGGTAATTTTAGGGGTAGGTGGAATTATAGGTTGAGGTTGATTAGAGTCAAATGGATTGGTAATAGGTGTGTTAGGTTGTGTTTTACATGGAGGTTTAGTTGAAGTGAGGTGGGTAGACTCAATGGTATCTATAGGATCATGAGAAGGAATTAGAGTTGGTAGATTTGTTGGTGGTGTAGAAGGTATAGGTAGGTCTAAATTTTTTGAATTGTCTAGAGTTGAAATATTTTCAACTACACAAGGGTTATCGAGAAGTGGAGGACTAATGGGAGATACATGACCTTTAGTTTTTGATTCATTATCAATTGATATATAAATAACATGGACATCATAGTTGAAGGCATGTATTTTGGCTAATGTTTGTTGATAGTGTTTTACATCCAAGTCTCATTATTGATCTTGAGCCATGACATATTTTTCATCATAGGTGTGGGAAATAGTGCATACATTTATCTCTAAGGGAGAATTAGAAGTGGATGTACCTAGATCACTAAATTTTTAGGGTGACATTATTAAAAGATCTTGATATAATCTTTCCACTCCATATTCATTAAATGTGAAGTCATCTTTTTTGTAAGAAGCTTCTTGTGCATT
The DNA here is from genome assembly GCA_037957365.1 of Torreya grandis. Classification (NCBI taxonomy): domain Eukaryota; kingdom Viridiplantae; phylum Streptophyta; class Pinopsida; order Cupressales; family Taxaceae; genus Torreya; species Torreya grandis. Next base: position 1,756,780 of record JARHVA010001811.1, on the reverse strand, counting down.
ACATGGAGGAGGAATTTCATTGATCTCATCAACTTGAGGGATGGTATGATCACATGGAGCCAATGAATGAGGAAGCCACTCTAAAATATAAGGAGGTAACTTATAATTATGACAAGTGTTTTCTAAATTATTTGGTTCATCATCATTGGAATTGATAAGAGTTACCTATAAATATGGATTCATGTTAACTAATTCTAGTATAGGGCACTATTAATTCTTGGAATGGTTTGAATCTGATACTGAGATTTTGGGTGGGTAGTCAAATAATCTATAGATTAGAATCAACCTGTTGTTTATAATGTTTGTCATTATCGATAAATTTAAAACATTGACTACTTGAGGAGGTAATATCCCTCATAGAATGTGTTCATGGGCAATCTAGAAGTATGTTGTAGGATAGTGGTAAGTCAAAGACCATGATCTTGGTATGTATGGTCTTGGCTCCAATAGTGAGGAGAAGCCAAATACAACCAAGTGTTTTTTTATTTGTCTTATCAAATATTTGACATGTGAGATGAGTTTTTTTAAGGTGATCTTTGATATACCCAAGTTATTTAATTAACCAAAGGGAGGTAACATTAATTCCTAACCCTTTATCTACTAAGACTTATTGAATAAAGATGGTGTCAATTACAATTTAATGAAAAGAGGTGGATTGTTGGCTTAAAAAAGAATTTCATAGTTAATCATATCTTCTTCAAAGAATTATATGGAATGTTTGGAAGAAGTACAAATGGTTTCAATAGTATGTACTCCTATCCATGAAGGGACATGATTAGATCATTCCACTTCAAGGGAAGGTGGTAATTCAATGTTTTGTAATTATTGTATTAATAATTTGTAATAATATGGATAAGTATGAACTAACTACAGGTATTTTTCAAGGCATTGAGATTCAAAAGATGAATAATTGACATTAGGCTTAAAAGGTAAAATGTTTTTGGTAGGAATATAATTAATTTGATGTTCTTATTATGGGAGTGTATCCTCATTTATTTTAGAAGGTATGGTAGTAGTAGTGGTGTCTTTGAGAATTTGTTCATCAAATGATGTTTTTTTTGGCTTAGTGACAAGATCTTTGTGGGTAGGTTTACATCAATAAATAAATTTAGTTGCATTCACATATTGATAATTGGTATAATATTAGTCATATTCAACATCAATTGCACATATATCTTCATTTGAGTGTTGTGGGTTGGAAGTTAATTTTTTTTATATGTTTAGAGGAGGAAGGATAGGTAACTTGTTTCTTTTGAGAGGTGTTGACATAATCATGATGATGTATTTTGATCATAGCATCATGATTGAATATATCTCCTAACATAAAATAAATAATAAATTTCATAATCCCATGACATGTTTCTTGGGAATGACCCACATTGGCATGAAACCAACAAACTTTGTTAGGATCATACTATGTAGGTGGATTATTAGTTTAAGTGAAAGGTTTAGAAGGTGTTAATAAGTGATTCATTTTTTGAATATTTAAGGGTGCATATGAGGATTGGGGATTATGCACTTTGGCTACTCATAGTTTTTTTTGAAGAGGATTACCAGTTATTATAGTAGTGGAGTTTTGGAAACATCCCTTTATGGTTTTAACATTGGGCTCAAACTATTTCATAAAAAAGTCTTGTCTTTTAGTTTGATCAATTATATCATTTAGATTTTGGGGAGAAAAAGTTTGAACCTTATATTCAAAGGAAGGTGTCATGGAAATTATCAATATTTTAAATGAGTTATCATCAGTCATTTTATGATCATATTTACGAGCCAAATATTTCCATAGTTTAATGAAATCATGAGCTAATTTAGAATGTGATTATTTAGCATTGATGAAATAGCTAAGATAATTTTCATTAAGATCATTATGTTGAAATTCCTTAACTAGAGGATTGAATAAATCCTCTAGTTGCCATTGATAATGTTGAGGGAGTTGATTATACCATTCTAATACATCTCCTTTGAATGTTTTTATTAACATTTTGGTAGTGGCAAAGGTATTAGTTTGAATCCACTCTTTGTAAAGATTACCAAATGATTTAAGAAAAAATGCAGGGTCTTTAGTCCCATCATATTTAATAGTTGGAGAAATATTTCCAATATAAATTTAAATAATGAAGGTGGTTAAATGTTCATTTTGAATATTTTGGATCATCTTGTTATGCATAATGGGTTGGGGAATGATATTTCTTGTGGAAGAGGTGGAAGAATAAAATTTGTTTATTTTGAGGTAGGAGAATAGGATGTTAATCAGCCATGTGTAATAAATGATGTAACATTTGCATCATTTGAGAAGTATTAGATGTTTACATAATATTCATTTGTTACATTAGTTGTTCAAGAATTTGAGTGGTGTCAATTGTTGTATTAGGGTTTTTTAGTGTTTAAATGAGAATTATTAGTTTTGGTAGGAGTAACATTCCCTAAATTGGTATTAGGGGATGGGTTATTAAGTGGAGGATTACTAGGGGATGGGTTGTTGGTGTTTAAAATATTTCATATAGAGTTATTGGTTAAGCTTGTGTCAATTTCCCCTATAGTGAGGGTGATTTAGAGAGAGAATTGTCTTGAGAAGTGTGAAATGGATATGATCCATTAGTGTCATTAGTTGAGGTAATCTGGACCACAATATATTTTAAAGATGAAGGGTCAAAGAAGGTGCACCAAGATTGAGTATCCTCTTGGGTAACAAGGGTATGAAGGAAATAACACATCATATATCATATAAATGGATTAAGGTTGTCTAAAAAGATTAAGATAGGGGATTTCATGATGCTTTGAATAAGAATCTAAGATCAATAAAAAAAGGTGAAATATAAGAGTAAAGTCAGCTAGATATAGAATAAGATTGGTCAAGAGGTACAGAGTCGACCAAGTTGATTGAGTTTGGAAGGAAGACCAACAAAAAAAATTAGGAAACAACATAGTTAGATCAATCAATTATGTTCTATGGGGAACACTAAAGACTATCCTATAAGAGACTATAGCAAACATAATTATTATGTTCTATATATGGTGAAACTGAGGGATTCTAAAAACACATAATTAGATAGGTTGACTATGTGTTAAAGGTAAATAGAACAAGTAATTCTTAATAGACTGTGTTGACTAGAATGATTGTATTTTTTGGAGAAATGAGGAACTATAGGAGACACAATATAGAAATTTGATTTTGTTTTAAATTAAAACACAAGTTTTGAAAATAATGATTCTAGATGATCTAGTGCTACTTTGCAAAATACTTTAAATAAACACACATGAAATAGGGTTGAACTAGTCAATCCAGTTGTGGCACATAGCATAATCCTTGTTCCAACAATGGCTGATATAAATTCTATAATATAACATATAATTATTAGATAAAAACTAGTAAAAATAGAAATTATAATATATTTAGTCATCCCTAAAAGTTTTAAATTATGAATTTATAAATAAATGTGATAGGGAGGTGGCTATGAAAAGGAACTAGAAAGTCAATCTAAGGATGGTTTTAGGTAGTTAAGGATGAAAGGGGTCCATATTGGTGATGGCATTGGCTTTATATTAGGTCCTACCCCATTAATTCATAATCCCATAATAATAAGGGTTTTGGGTGATTTACTATATATACCATCAACCATGTATTTATACTCAACCAAAAAACAAAGTCAGCTTCCCCCTTGGTGATGAAATCCAAGTAGGTAGACCTTGGGTAAATTTTTTTTAATTTTGATATTATGTAGTTTAAAATTGTGTGAATAAAATAAAAATAGTATGACTAAATTGATAAATTAAAAATTCCTATTTAGTCTATGTGTGCTACTCTAAAAAAGTAAGAAACAAAATGAAAGATGTGTTAATTACTATAAATATGAGTTAATTCCTTTTCTTGAGGAGTACATGCAAATAGTATAGATCAAAATTAATTGGGTCAATTCTATCTATTGAAGTAAGGTCCAAAGAAATACAGTTGAATGAGTCAATTGAGTATCATGGGTAAGAAAGCAAACTAGAGAACTAAGTCGATCTGATTAACCTATTTCAATGTAGGGCTATAGTTTTATAGACTAAAAATATATGAAAAATAGGACTGTAATGAAGAAAATAAATGACTAAGATGGTGAGAATGAACTTGATGATTTAAAGATGCTAAATTTATTATTTTGTACATTATGCCATCTAGATGAATATTTTTACTAGATCGATTGAGTCTAAAAACATGTATGTAAATAAGAGAACTAATTTGAGTGGATCAATTCGATTACCTATGTTTGAAGATGGCATGGAAAAATAAAAATAGATTTGATCGGATCGACTATGTGTTAAACATAAGCATAAAAACTTAAACTAAGTTGATAGATTTGATCTAATGATGAAAAAATGATAATAAATGAAGGTATGAAAGGAAACATACAAAGGTTATTTCACATTGGGATCACTATAATGCATGACAAGGGAAAGTGAAGATGATCTTCAAATCAATCCTAGCTTAGAGAAGATAAATCATACTATCCCATGTGCTTGTTTTTACATTTATACAATCAAGGTCATGACCAATATGGATTTTCTAGACCTAAGGCATCTCTTAACACAAAATATTAATAAATAGGGTTCCAAATCCTCTAGTAAATCAGTATCACATATAACCCTAGCTATCTCCTAAGATTTCCAACAAAGTAAATGACAAGGTAAAATAAATCTAGTCTAGTGCTCTCTAAAGCTTGTGTCACAAATGGAGATAATAAACATAAAATTAAACATGCAAATAATAACTCTAATCAATTTAATCTATATTTAATCCTAATACATGGAGAGAGAAATACATTCACAATCCATTACTTATACTACTTCTATCTACCAAAATAGAGGTTTAAGAATTAAGAATACTTATCTTGAAGATGAACCCATTAAGACTCAATATCTCCCTTAGATAATGATGATTTTTAAGAGGTTGTTATGGTTTGTAAGGATCACAAAGATAAGCCAAATCTAGGCTATAAAACTTTTATTATACATCCAAGACCTTTTTAGAAGACAAGATTCTTCTCTCCAAGTGTAAACCCTAAGCAATGAATCCTCAAGTAAAAAAGGTGGAAAAACATATTATAAATAAGTGAAAATGAATGATTAAATCTATCCCTCTCTTATGAAAATGGTGAAAAGGATGAGTTTATATAGTCAGATCTAAACCTAAACCTTTTTGAATTTTTAGCTGACATGATCAACCTAGTTGACCTAGTTCTTTAATAAATAAAGTAATTAGGTCCTAGACTAAGTTGATTAGGCTGGATTAGTCTCATAATGTGTTTATTAGTTGGCCCATGTGACTATGTTTGGTAAATGACAAAAAATATATTTTCACTTAGGTATGGGCTATTTGGGGTGGTGAATTGATTTAATAAGTGTGTCAGGGAGGTGGCAAAGCTTAGGTAGACATATAGGATAGGTTTATGCTGGTTGTAAGTGTTTTCATAGGGGATAAAAGTCTTTTGAAGAACCAATGGCTTACCCACCCCTTTCCTAGTTCACCCTTTAAAGCGTGCACTTAGAGAGATTGAGACTTAATGGATTCTTAAAATAGAGAAAGCTTCAGTGATTAATAAAGTTGAAAAATATTGTGTATATAATAAGCATGGAAATTCTATAGATAACATAGAAGAATAGATAAAATAAAATAAATATGGTAATTATAGGACAAAGGTGATTAAGAGATAATTATTGGTATTCATAATAAATAAATACCATAGAAATATATGAAAGAAGATAAATCCATAAGAAGAGGATTAGTTGTGAAAATAAGGGAAAAGAAGTCTTGTTAGAGATAGAAGATGAGGACTAATATATATGAAGTGATATGAACCCCCCAAACCCCAACTATAAGAGACCCTAAGAGGAAATGAATCCTTTGAACCAATGATTATCCCTCATATCGCTTCACAATTGACATGTACATATATATTTTTAAAGAGATATATTTATTAGAGATGAGGTAGAAAACAAATATAAGATTCACAATAAAGAGATTGATAATAAGAGAGAGTTTGTAAGGAATCAGGTGGAAGTTTTAGGAAGAAATTACTTTCAGGAAGATTACAAAGGGATAAAGGTCATAACCACAATTTGGTTAGACAATAGAAATATATGAAGAAGTAACATTAAAATATCATTGTATAACTAAGTACATAAGGAAATCAAATGAATAGTTGTATTAATCCTAGCAGTGGTATTCATAAGACTTCTCAGAATACTAAAATGACATAGAATAGGATGAAATTACCATTGTTTGGTAAAGATACAAAAATATGTGGAAGTTCATCTATTGGTATTAGACTTATATTGGAGGAGTCACAAAACTACTAATGAAATGGTAATATTATTTTATTTCATTGGGACATTAAGAGATGATGCACTCAAGTGGTTCATGAATAATTACTTAGGCCATTCAATAAACATGGGTTGATATCTAAAAAGTATTCAAGGGTTATTCGCACTACCTTGACATATAGACAAAGAGAATTATCAAAATGAAGGAACCAATTCAAAAATAGAAGAAATATGTGAGAGATTATGATTAAAATTTTAAATCCATAGTGTAGAAACTAGAAGATCCTTTAAATGAGAAACAAATGATATAATGGTTTATATCTAGCTTAATTCCTTATCTCTATGCAAAAATAAATGGCAAAATTTTCAATAAATTTTTGGAGACATTAAAAATGGTTTCAATACTAGAAGCACAATCTTAGAGAAGAGATACATATACCTCAATAAAATATAATGTAGAAAAATTAAAGTTATAATTAAAACAACTAAACTAAAGTAAGAGATAAATTAAAGGGAAAGATTTCATGGTACTAGATAATAAGAATACATCACTACGTCCTAAACTTTGGTGTACCATTTGTTATGTATATGGTCATACTAGGACATATTATACCCATAGTGACTATTGAGCCCTAGCAATTTATATTCTTGTCCTCATCTATTGAACTCATCCTGCTTGTTAACCATGCTTTTGAACATTTTTCTATAATTTTCCTCCTATTATAGCCATAATCTTGCAAATAACACTATGTTTATATACTCTTTTAATAGTTAGAATTATGTATTGGAATTAAATATATGATGGTTATCTATTACTTTAGGATGATTTTTATATAATGTGTTTTAAATATGTTTTAAAGAGATATGTATATAACATAGGATGTCCTCCAGCAAAAGAATATCATTACACAGACTATCCTATAGCCACTATGTGACCAAAGCCATGAATGAACATATTTTGATTCCTCTTTTAACCGACTCATAGAAAAAACCATAACATACATAGAGCCCATTAAGGAAGTGATTGAAGGCTGAAACAAATTTATTTGTCCTATAGTAATGTCATAGAATTAATATGAATGTCTTTAGTAAAAAATGTGAATTTTAGTTATCCTAAATTGAATGTATCTCAGATTAGAATATTTATAATTTTGTATAAAATAATATCTTTTTTGGTATTATATATATATATATATATATATAATTAATTAATAATATGAATATGTCTTTAGTAAAAAATGTTAATTTTAGATATCCTAAATTGAATGTATCTCAGATTAGAATATATATAATTTTGTATAAAATAATATCTTTTTTGGTATTATATATATATATATATATATATATATAGTAGCAGAGTTGAGATATAGTAGATGTTGATTAAAGATTATCAAAAGCATATTTTGTCAAGCAATTGTCATTGTAATTTCCTGCAGCAATTCATTATTGCATTTTTATTAATATGAACAAGCATTTCTGAGTTCAATTAATTGTTGTGAGAGGAAGGATTGAAGATAGATTCTAAAGGAGGAAGGGCCCCTTTTAGAAGTCTACAACAACAATCTAACCCATTTTAATAGGTAAGCATGTTATTCGATTTCTTTATGTATTGTATATTTTATTTCTAAATTATGTGATTTACATTCTTGCTTAGATTTATTTAAGAAAGCTTACAATGATTAATCATTTATTTCATAGTATTTTATTCATGTCTTATTTACAGAATCTCATTTACTACATGACTTCACATCCTAGATAACAATTACTAGAAGGTCAAATTAAAAGATTTAGTGTGCACATACAATGATGCCATCCAATCAATTCCGTGTCCTCAAGTTGAAATTTAAATGGAGTAGAAGGTACATGTCCATGGTAACTCTCCTTGTTCATTTTTATCAAGAGAAGTATATATGAGTGTGAATTGACTGGTAGTCATTTTTGGTACCATTGTCAGAGAAGGGTGTCACACACTTGTAATATTTAATCTTGATAGCAATTATTTCTAGATGTTTATTATTTTTTATTTCCAAAGTTTATTTTTATTTAGATTAAATATTTCCTACTTTCATAGTTTAAATTTCCCTTTTTTCAAGTAGGATAAGTGAAAATTTTCAAAAACCCCCATATTACTAACCCTATGTAGGCAGGGTGGGCAAAAAGTTAAAAAAATGGTTAATGTATGAAAAGCAAAGGGGACTATATAGGAAGATTTTTAATTGAATCATAAAACATTTATATAAGATCCCAAATTCATCTTGTAATAACTAAGGAACACAAAGGAATTCCTAAAGATCACTCATAGTTGTCAATAGAAGAGGTAGAGAAGGAAGAATTTTTGGTTGGAGTGGTAGCACAAGCTAGAGAACTTGAGGAGGTTCATACCCCTAGAATAGACCCACATGTACCACCTTTGATAATTCTCACCTTATCACCCCATACTTAGGAATCTAAAGTTCACTTCCCTCCGTCATCTAATTTTTTTGCTAAAAAGGCATTCAAAGCTATTCTTGCTCCTAGAAGAACACCAGGCTAATAGAATCTACCAATTTAGAGAGACTCTTTATCGAGACACTAACTAAATCTTTTGAAACCTCCACACCATCCCCATTGTATATAAATCCATATATTCCTAAGTATAAAGATAAAGTCTTAATTTTCTACAACCTAAGAAATAAAAGAATCGATAGGAATTTTGAGCATTGGCTAGCAACAACCTCCCATTTACCAATACAAAGAGTATTCATGGGGGATCACCAGGAAGAAAACACTACCAATGACTCTGCTAATTTTGAATTTTTTATCCTTACTTTTGATGGATATTCACCCATGAATAATATTCCTCACTTTTCCCTCCCTAATTGCAAGGAAAAAGAATTTGAGGATCCAGACACATTTCTTTTTGAGTTCAACATCTTATGTCATAAATATGATTATAATAAAGATGCTCAAAAACTCAAATTATTTCCAGCAACACTCAAAGATGCAGTACTTATATGGTTCATGGGACTTGGAAAGGATGCCATTTCTACTTGGGAAGAAATGAAGGAGAAGTTTTTGATGAAGTATCAAGACTATTGCAGAGACAAAAACTATAGGAGAGATGACATATTTCAAATGATACAAGATGATGATGAGTCATTATAAGAATATATGGAAATATTTTTGTTCATCTTGCAAAAATCTAAGTAGACTACAATGGACAAAGAATCAGTCAAGCTGATATTCCTAGAAAAGATTAGAGATGATTGTCTAGAAGCATTGGATGTAATGTTTGGTGGTGATGTTTCTACACTTCCATTTGATGAACTAACATTTATATGTACAAAATACTCTAGATCAACCATGAATAAAAGTAGGGGTAGAACCCTTCATGTAACATCTACAATAGGACTGTCTAAAGGTGAAGTTAGCAACCTACTCTAAGACATGAAGCAGGACATTATTATCCACCTAGCTACTCAGCTTGATACATTACATACATAGAGGAAGGAAGAAGAAACTAAGAAAGCTTTAGTTTCTTATTGCCTTTAATTTAAAAATAAGAAGGTAGATTACACGTGCCATTCTATGAAAGCTTCAGTAGATAACATAACTGAGGAAAATATTAAGATAGTGGAGTTACATTCCATAAGAGAAGATGAGAATCAAGTGTTTTTAGAGGCTCAATATAAACCATGGGTACAAATACCATGTATGCCATCAAACTCTATGTTTTCAAATTATCAATTCTCAAATAATCCTCAATATGGTTCTTGAATGAATATACCAATCAAAATTGGTCTCAAACAAGTTGACAACTACCCCAAAATTAGTTATGGATGCAATTTAATGGACACTAACCTCAACTAGGGTAATTCCAAAACTAGCAATAGTTCTTTCCCTTTAATCCATGATAATATAAATGGAGAGGTAATCAAGGCTTTTTTTAGCAAATAGAATAACCACAATAACAACATGCCATAATGTTATACACTCAACAAATTGTTCAAAATACTCAATTATCTACCCAATCAATCCCTAATCTTGCCAATAAGTTAGTTCAAACAACACAATCCACTGAAATAATGCAATATCCAACATACACCTTGGATATTAATCAAGTTCAACTTTGCTCAATTTTTGTTCTTCCACAACCCACCTCACCCATAATCATCGAACACTTTGAACTAGATCCACTCCATACTAATCCACAACCACCCATGGCCAATCTTGAGCCAAGTCCATCAAAAAATCAAAACTAAATTGAAAATCCTCTTTTTCTAGAGAGATTGAACATATCATGTCCTAAACTAGAGCCTAAATTTGATATTTTAGGACAACTCAAGAATGTGTGCATAAAAATCCCACTCTTTCAAGAAATAAAGGATTTTCCTATCTATAATAAATCTATTGGAGAGATATGTTTGAAAAAACTAGGATGAAATAAGAAGGATCCTAAAATAGTCTAGGTCATTAGCCAACTAGAAGATATTATGTTAGGAAATATAGTTCCCTTAAAATATTCTAATCCAGGAAGTCTTGTATTTAATGTTAGCATCCATGGCCAACACATCTATAATACTTTAATTGATTTAGGTGTAGTCATAAATGTGATGACCATGGAGACCATGCAATAAATAAAACTTACCACTCTCCATCTAACACCCACCATCCTCCAGATGGTTGATAGATCAGCTATTAATATTTAGGGGATTGTTGAAGACCTTATCATCACTATGGATTCTTGGTAATATCCAACAAACTTTATTATCCTACAACCAAAGAGCAATTTGGGGGGTTATCTTCTCATCCTTAGTTAGCCATGGTTGGCCACCATTGATGCTTTTATTGGTTGTAGGTTAGGAAAAATACTAAATTTCAATGGAAATAACACCAAGAAATTGGTTTTGTATCCACCAAATCAGCCTTCCTAGAATGATATCCCAACCCCTTGGATTGATGACTTTGAAGAAGTTATCTCCTTATAGACTCTCTACATAATTGACTAAAGTACATCTTTATAGGCACAAGAAGAAGACACTATCCTTAGTGGTATCTTGAAAAACACCTATCGATAGGATCCTATAGCCACCAACTTGTTGGAATGTACACCATGTCCTCTTTATAGTACCTTTCTTGAGAATGATCTTGTTGAAATAATAAGAGACATTTGGAAATTTTGTCAATTTTTTCCCCATCAATGTAGTTATGCTCCTTTAATCACTAGTGTATAAACCATGATCTCTTTAACAAATCAAATAGACATTCTACCAAATAAATATCTCAACATCAACACCTCTTTAACACCCTAGCAATAAAGTTAGGTACTTACAATTTGAGAAACCACACAATGACATTCACCTAGGATTACCATGATATGAGAGGAATAACTCCATATTTATGTATGCATCACATTTACATTAAATAAAAATGCAAACCTATTCACCAATCCCAATGATTATTGAATCTTGAAGTTAAGTATATTATAAAAACTGAGTTGCAAAAACTCTTGGATGCAAGATTTATTTATCTTATTTTGGATAGCTAGTGGGTCTCTCCCATGGTAATTATCCCTAAGAAAGGGGGAAAATGTCACATTTGCATTGATTATCAAGAATCTAATGTTACTACTAAGAAAGATCACTTTCCCCTTCTATTCATTGATCAAGTGTTGGATATATTAGTAGGGAAAAAGTAATTTTCCTTCCTAGATGGATATAGTGGTTATAATAAAATATGAATTTCTCCACAAGACCAAGATAAAATCACTTTTAATTTCACTTAGGGAACCTATGCCTATGTCATCTTACCATTTTGCCTTTTCAATGATTCAACTACTTTTCAAAGAGATATTTTGAGCATATTTTCTAATCTCCCCCATGACTGTGTTAAAATCTACATGGAAGATTTCACTATCTATGGGAAGATATTTGAGGAAAATATCACTAACCTGGAGAAAGTTATTCAACATTTCTAGGACCACCAATTATCTTTGAGAAATGAAAAGTGTTACATGTGAATAAAGGGATTGTATTGGGGCATCACATATCCCCTGCTAGAATTCAAGTAGACCCAAAAATGATAAGTATCATTAAAGATCTAACCACACTAAAAAATAAAAAATATGTTAGAAGATTTTTAGGACATGTTGGTTATTATAAATGATTCATTAAATATTTTAGTAAAATTTCCACCCCATTATTTGGATTGCTTACTAAGGATGCTAAATTTATATGGATTAATGATTATCAAACTACCTTTCAATAACTCAAAGACTTTCTCATAAAAACTCTTGTTATGAGAGGGCCTAATTAGAATAATCCTTTTCACATCCACACAGATGCATCTAAAACCACTTTAGGAGTTGTCCTTGGCTAAAAATATGAATCCTTGAGTTATGCAATCTATTTTACCAGTAATAATGTTCAAGGGCATGAAATAAACTAAAATATAATAGATAAGGAATTTCTTGTTGTCATCTATTCCATCAAAAAATTTCAACATACATTATAGGTTACCAAGTATTCATCCACACAGGTCATGCAACAATTAAGTATTTAATGAACAAACTTATTGTAACAAGTAGGATAATTTGTTGACTAATTTTGCTACAAGAGTTTGATAGTACCATTATGATATACCAAGTAAGGATAATATATTAGTAGATTTTTTTATCTTAGTTTCAAAATGATGAACATAGTCCTATTATTGATTATTATTTTCTTAATAAACATGTATTTTTTGTAATAATTCAATCTCCTTAGTTCATAGATATTGCTAACTATCTTGCTACAAGATTAAAACCACAATATTTCTCACCTAAGGACAAACAACATCTAATCAAAAAGAGTAGACATTATTCATAGATTTTAGGATATCTCTTTATCATTGGACTAGATTTAGTTATGAGAAGATTTATTTAAGAAGATAAAGCTTATGACATTCTCAGAGCTTGCCATGATGAACCCTATGGGGGTAATTTTTCTATCAAATGAAATACCATGAAAGTAATCACTATTAGATACTATTTTCCTTATTTTCATAAGGATTACTTGATTTATACCCATAGATGTGATCAATGTCAGCATATGGGAAAACCCACTCGCACTGATGAAATGCCATTACATCCACAACTATTTTTGGAACCATTTGGCAAATGGGGACTAAATTTTATAGGTCTCATTGATCCTAAATCCAACAACAAATAATACTTACTAGTGTGCACTAATTATGTCACAAAATGGGTAGAGGTTAAAGCCTTAACCCATGCCTGAGATGAGAAAGTATCTAGGTTATTGTATGAATAAATATTCACCCACTATGGAGTACCAACAGAAATAGTCACAGACTAAGGCTTACAGTTCACATCAGACTTCACAGCTACCTTGGTAAAATAATATGAAATCAAACACAAAAATTCTAACCCTTACCATCCTTAGTCAAATGGTTAGGTGGAAGTGACAAATAGATAATTAGAAAATATACTCATTAATACTATCAACTTGTATAGAAATTATTGGTCAAATCATCTTTTAAAAATAGTTTGGGCTTATAGAATCACCTGTAAAACCATAACTAATTTCACTCCATATGAACTAGTTTATGGTAAAAATCATGTTCTACCCATTGATTTTGAACATAAAACATTAAGGATATCACTTGATTTAGGATTGAATCTTTCCCAAGCTCAATAATACAAGATCATGTAGCTAAATTCATTTGATGAACTAAGAAAGGAAGCACTTCATCAAACTAAAATAGTACAAAGATAATGTGTGGATTGACATGATAGGAAAATCAAGACTAAGAATTTCTAACCTGATGAATGGGCACTCATTTTTAAATATAAATATAGGGATCATAAAGGAAAGCTATATTCTAGATGGCTTGATCCCTATGAGATCAAACAAGTTTTTGACAATGGAGTTGTAAAGCTCATGACCATTGACACTATTTAGTTCTAACTACTTGTTAATGGCCACAAGCTCAAGCTATATAAGAAACTATTTTCCAAATAAACTCGCACTCACTAATTTATTGAAGAACAACATCCATCTCTTCCTCATGAAGTAAATTAGCATGTTCCTACAGCCGAAGGGTATTTCTATCAATCCTTCTCTAATATTTTCTAAAATTAATAAAGCTTCCTATATCTAAGAACAAGTCATTCACAATGGATTGGTTTAGGATGAATAAAATCCTACTCCTTAAATTATTATGATTTTAGTTGAGTTTGGACCAAAAAATCTAAAAAAAAATTAAAAAATTTAGTAATGAAAACCTTTGGGTGTTGTTGATAGTTGTTTAAAAAAACCAAGCCACTAGCTAATAAACATTCATTAGAGATAGAGAGAGAGAGAGAGAGAGAGAGAGAGAGAGACTACTACAATAAATAAATTAGTTGTTTTTACTTATAGACTCATTCCCTTGGAGCACAAATCCATTTTCCTTCTTTCTATAGGATGTAAAACTTGTTATAGGATAAAACTTTCTACTACAGGATATAACTTGCTACTACAAGAAACATATCTTTCTACAGGATGTATTATTATCATTCCATCCTATATAAAGCATTTTACTCCCAGTCAAACAAAATCATATGCCATAACCACCGCTTCAAATCATCATTTTTGCATTTATAAAAGGTAATTCTATAAATAACATAGTAATTATTCTATATTTATTTCATATCATACATTTTAATTATTATTATTAGGATGATGGTACCTAATTATATTAATGCCTCACCATATCTTCTCCTTATCATGCCAACTCACCATATCATCCTCCTTCATTGATTGATGTGACCTTTGATGCATTGATACCCTTATTTTCTATTACCATAATTCATTTTTTGTATGTCATTTTCATCCCTCAAGGACAAGTGATAGTTTAATTTGGGGGGAAATTTTCCATAATTCATATAGATTATTTTGATCTCAAAACAAAACTCACAAACATTTTGCCAAAGCCAAAAAACTCTTGCAATAATAACATATATTTCAACTTAAATTTCATCTCATAATATGGGAGGGGACCTGTTAAAACATAAACCACTTGATATCACTCCTTTAACTAATAGCCTAAACATCTTGGCCTTGTTCCATGATGTAGGATGGGCATAGTATTTTGAGAAGATACAGGCCTTGGATGAAGGAATTATAGAAGAATTCACTGGTAAATTATATAATAACTTGGAACAATAAGAGGAATGAATATAAAGTTGATAAAGAATATCATTAACAGAGTAATGAGATCACCATGAATAGGGGAGGCATGGAAAGAAAAAATTAATGTTGAAGTGGAGCAACAAAAATTCATCAAAGAAAATGAAAGCTTGAAAAATTCAAAATAGGGCACTACATGATTATCTCTACCAATAGATGGGCTAAATCTATTGAGTTTATCTCCAAATATTTCATTTGTAAAGGAAGGTATTTCATGTTACATGGCCTACATTTCAAGTTTATGAATCCTTTGGGACATAGGATATAGATAAAAATTTCCAACTTATTGCTCCATATGATCACAAAAATGTTGGTGGCATTTCAAAAAGGTAATTTTAAAGATATTTCCCATAATTGCTTAATCCAATTGATTTTTTAAGACTATTTGCAAAGAACCAGACCCAACTTCAGTTAGGAAGAATTTCTTCAAGTGCCAAGAAATGCAAAAAGTGATAGAGAAGGAAATGAAATCTAAGAGGAAATAGAGGTAGAATCCCTTCTTGTAGCTCCACAAGAACCTATAGTATAAAACCTTCTTATAGCTCCATAAGAATATGTAGAATCAAACCTTCTTATAGCAACACAAGAACCTAAAATAAGGACTGAAGAAAAGACTTCCATAGGTAGGGAATCTATAAAGAGGAAGAAACTCATTCTCTAGCTTGATTTAGAGGAGTCTAAGGAGAAACTTCCACCTTATCCCAAAAAGGCTAAGGTAAACTCTACATCTTCTAGATCCCATAGATTGAGAATAAAAATGAGAACTAAACCTTCTTCTATTATTTAAATTAATGAAGAATCTAGAGAAGAACAAATTGCTAATAGTGATGAATCCCTAGAGGATGAAAAGGGAGAAAATTCTTTAGAATACAATTAGGAGGTAAAAAAAAGTAAAGTATAGTCTTGAAGAGTTTCATGAGGAACCAATGCAAGAGGAAGCATAAAAATTGGAGCAACCTACTTTACAAATGGAATTTTCCACTCTAGAGTAAGCCCTACATGAAATTGAGAGACTAAGAAATAAGATATAAGATTAGTATAAAGGAGGATTGGATGCACTTGTTGTAACAGATTCTCAATTGTATCCCTCTACTAAATACCATCTTGCAATCATTATTTCACAACCATCTATAGAGATAAATCAACAAGAAGAACCTATAGCTACCCAAGAAGTTAGGTATCATTCCTCATTTATAATATATTCTAAATTGATGAATTGGATGGATAGTTAGTCTAAAATTCTAAATTAATTAAGAAAAGAAAATAAGAAATTTAAAGAAGATAATAAGTTGAAGGAAGAGAGAATATCCAAACTGAAGCAAAAAATTGAAGATATAACTGGTCTTACCCAAGAGCTCCTTGACTGCAAGCCTCTTACAATATTTTATTCATTCTACCTTGAAGATTAATGGCATAAGTTCAAATTTATGATAATTTATTGTGATATGCATCATGAAGTCATTCATCCCCTTTCCTTCTTTTCTATCTATAAATAAAGTTCATAGGAAGAACAAGCATAATTGTGCAAGTTCTATCTTCACAATTATGTTGTTACTTATGACAGAGAGTGGAACCCTAATTTATATGTTGGAGATTCCTAATTACAATAATTTCATCATATTTTTTGAATGAGTAGAGAAGAGGAAGAGAAGTAGAAAAATACAAAAAAAAAGAGAATGAAATCCATCTACCTATTAAGAGAGAATGAATAGCACTTGATGTTGTATTGGCTGAATGGGATAATATCATGTTGAAGAAAGAAGTCAGAACTTGGTTTATGAAGAATTGTGATGAAGCCTAAGATTTTTATTTAGGATTGAAAAATTTTGTTGGTCCTATAGCCAAAGAGTCTTGTAATGAATTATGGAATGAGCTCACACCTACATTGAAAAATAGATAGCCATATTCCCCTTTTAACTTGAATGCAACATTTAATAGGATCATAATAAATATTTTTATTGAAGGAGAAATTGGATCCCAATTATTGAACCTAAAGTTTCAACCAACTCTATTTTGGTATCCTATTCTATATTGGTAGGATAATGCCCTAATGGATGAAGCTAGGGAAGTCAAAATCTAGCAACTATTTGAATAGAGGCATGGATTATATGCTCACCTTACCAGTGGTATTATAGATCCCATGGATTTTATAATTTTTTATGAAATGGGAATGAACAAGTTTACTACTTTAAGTTGACAAAGATATTAAGCTGGGGGGTGTGATGAGCCCCAGAAATGTTCTTTTCTTGTCCTCATCTATTTTACTCATCTTTCTTATTAACCATGCTTTTAAACACTTTCCTATAAGTTTTGTTTTACATATAGCCATAACTTTGCAAATAACATTATGTTTCTATACTCTTTTTATAGTTAGAATTATGTATTAGAATTAAATATATGATGGTTATCTATTGCTTTAGGATGCTTTTTCTATAATGTATTTTAAAGATATTTTGGAGAAATAGGTATATAGTGCAAAATATTCTATAGTAAAAGAATCTCATTACATAGACTATCATGTAGCCACTACATGACCAAACCCATGAATGAATAGATTTATATTCCTCTTTCAATCGACTCATAGTAGTAGTAGTAGTAGTAGTAGTAGTAGTAGTAGTAGTAGTAGTAGTAGTAGTAGTAGTAGTAGTAGTAGTAGTAGTAGTAGTAGTAGTAGTTGAGATATAATAGATGTTGATTTGTTAGATATTATCACAAGTATATTTTGCCAAGCAATTGTCATTGTAAGTTCCTATAGTAATTCATTGTTGCATTTTTTATTAATATGAATAAACATTTTTGAGTTAAATTAAGAGTTGGAGAGAAATTATTGAAGCTAGAGTCGAAAGGAGGAAGAGCCCCATTTTGAAGTCTATAGTAACAATCTAACCCATTTTAATAGCTAAGCATGTTATTTGATTTCTTTATGCATTGTGTGTTTCATTTTTGAATTGTGTGATTTACATTTTTGCTTAGATTTTTTTAAGGAAGATTCCAATGCGTAAGCATTTATTTCACAGTATTTTTTTAAATTTTATTTTTAGCATTTCATTTACTACATGACTTCACATCTTAGATAACAATTAGCATAAGGTCAAATTAGAATATTGAGGATGCACATATAATGACATCATCCTATCAAGTTTATGTCCTTAGGTTGACATTTAAATGAGGTAGAAGGTATAGGTTGATGGTAACTCTCCTTATTCATTTTTATCAGGAGAAGTATATCCAATTGTGAATCAACTACTAGTCAGTGATATGTGAAAAAGAGAAGTGTTAATAAGATTAGCACAAATATAGATAGGAATGACACCACCAATTCAACAAGCCATATATGAAAAAAGAATTTTCATGGAATATGTAGAGTCTATGATCAACATCTACATCACTTATGCCCAATGATGGAAGTTACACCCCCTCTATAAATTAGATAATGCATTGCACTAACTATTGATCATTTAATCACTATAATCATAGTTAACCTTCTATAGATGTAATTGAAGATATACAAGACACTATTTTTATAATAGCAACAATGGTCAAACATATTCTATCACCACATTTACCCATAACTGATTCTAACATACTACACCCTAGACAAGCATACCAAACCCCACTGATAATTCAAAATACCCAACTTCACTATTATAATAATAACTAAGGAGGCTACAGAGGAGACAGTTAGGCTAGTTATAGAGGAAGATACCACAAAAGAGGAAATTACCAAGGTGGTAGAGGATATAATCAAAATTAAAATCAAGGGTAAAATCAAGAAATACCCTCTCTAACATGTTATAAATATGAAAATATTGGGCATATTTTTAGGAATTGTGATGAGGAGACATAGATAGAGTGTGAATTTTTCCACAAAAAAAGAACCCATGATTTATGTTCCTATCTAAAAGCAACATAATGTTACAAAAATGATGACACAAAAACTAAGAAACTAGCATAATCTATACCTAAAATGGGATAAACACTTACAAAAAATAGCAAAGGGACAAGATATGAAAGGAAAATGTAATGAAAGTCATTATGAAAAGGAGGAAGAGAAAGCAATAGATAAAATGGGTGATTCATCTTAGAGGGTAACCATGACTAAATAGATTATAAAAATTTAAGGAAAATATAAAGGATAAAAAAGAGAAACCACAGAAGAAGGCTCTCTGCATGATGATGTATAACTTACAAATGAAAATAGATATAACCGTTAGAAGTGACATGAAGATGGGTAAATGAAAAGAAGTGGCCATTAATTCTAGTATGGATTACAACTCAAATGTGGAAGGAGATAAACTTAATATAAATGAGTATGATAGAATTATTGAGAAAAGTAGAAAAATAATAACTAGAAAATAAGATAAGGATCAAATTAAGATAACTTACTTTGACAAATATGAGATTGGATATTTAAAAAATATAATGAAACTGGTTGGGAATCAAGACCTAGAAACCAAAATTACTCAATTTCATAAGTATTGGAATAAACAATAATGAGAACATCATGCATAGTGGGTAGAGAAAACTAAAAATAACAATCTAAAGAAAAAAATTCATAACAAACTAAAAATGGAAAAATATTACCATTCTTCTAAACATTAAAATAAATGGCCAAGAAATTAATAAAATGCTTTTAGACCTTATGTAGTCATAGATATATTACCATAGAGTACATGGGAACTATTGGATAAACTGTAGTTACATACAATAACATACTATATTTCCATGGATGATGGTACCCCGTGGTCACCCATTGACACCCTATAAAATTTTGAAATTTATTTTATGGGAATAAAGAATATGGTAGACTTTGAGGTAATCAATATATATGATATTGACTATACAACTTTGCTAAATCTTGAATGATTTATGAATTGTAATGGATTATTAGACTCAGAAGAAGAAGAAAAAATCACATTTTAGAAATAAGGTTCAGTATTCCATTTTATATTATAGGTAGGAATGGTAGTGACATGGTCAGAGGAACTATGGCTAGAAGAGGAGGATAATGAATTTGATAACATTTCTAGTGTATATACTCTAAAAATCATAAATAATAAAAGATAACTAAGAACCTAATGAGGATGGAGATTTGATATTAGTAATAGAAAAAGAAGAACAAGAATAATAAGAAGAAGAAACACCTTCAGGAGATGAAATTGAATCCTTCATATATGGTGAGCTATAAACCACTGTGCATAAAGTATGTTGTTTAATAAAAAAAAAACCCCCAAAAAGGAAAATTACCACTTCACTATAAAATTCATTACTTTATAAAAAGAGAGCTCACCCCATTGAACAACATTGACATAATAAACTACTTAAGTTTCTCAGTATTATGTGAGACTCACTAAAAATTGCATGTGAAAGAGCTCAAATAGAGGGCCTATTTCCAAAAAATTAAAAAGTGAGAAGAAAATGAGGAAGAAAAACTTAAAAATATAAAAATTGATATTACAGAAGGAGAAAGACAACTTCTTGACACCCTAGAAGATAAAACACAATATTTATACCAACCACTTAAGATTAGGGAAGAAAATATTGTGAAAAAAAATCCAAAAATAACAAAAGTAAGAAAGTATTGGGTAGAAGAAGAAGTGGATAAAATTATAAAATTATTAAGGGAGATTAAAGACTTATTCCCAAGGACATTTACTAAACTCAAAGGAATTAAGGAAGATGTGGGTACCATAAATATTTGATTGAAAGAAGACATCAAACCACTTCATAAATGACCATACCAACTAAATCCTAATGTACAATCAATGGTTAAAGTTAAGTTGTATAGAATGATAGATATAAATATTATAATGCATATAGATGATATTGAATGGATAATCCATATGGTAATACAAAATAAGAAAACTAGATAGATACGTATTTGCATTGACTATAGGGAACTAAATAAGGCTTGTCTACATGACCCATTCCCAACACCATTCACTGAGCAGATATTGGAAAGTATCATGGGGGGAGAAATCCCTTCCTTCATAGATGGATTATTAGGATACCATCAGGTCAAGATCATGCCACAAGATATACCAAATACCATATTTTTCATATAATGAGGATCCTTCATATACACAGTGGTGTCATTTAGACTAAACAATGCACTAGTTATATTTAGCTACACAATGGCGATTGCATTCTGAGATTTCATACATGAGTATTCGGAGGTGTATTTAGATGATTAGATAGTTTATAGGTTAATTAAATATCATGTATAATAATTATATGTGATTTTACAGAGATGTAGATAATCAAACATCTCTCTAAACCTTAAGCAATACATCTTTGATACCCCTTTTGGAACGCTATTGGGCCATATAATATGTAAATAAGGATTGATATTAAATCCACTTAAAATGACCATATCATCAACCTACCACCACTAAAAATATAAAAGGAGGTTAAAAAATACTAGGGTACACCAGATATCAATGTAATTTCATAAGAAATTATGCAGCTATAAGTGCACCCATCAAAGATTTATTAAAAAAATGACATCAACCACTAGATTGGTCTAGATAATACCTGGAGTCATTCAATACACTGAAGAACAAGATTTCATATACTCCCATTTTAGTATTCCCATATTGGAAGATTCATTTCCATGTGTATGTGGATGCTTGAAGAATTAAAATAGGAGCTATACTAGCAAAACCATAGGGAAATATAGACCACCCAATATCATTCACTAGTAGGAAATTGGCAAGGGTGGAAATAAATTATTCCAACATATATGGGGAATCATTATCAATGGTCTAAATGGTATAAAAATTAATACATTACTTATTATTTAACCCATTCACATTCTTTACATACCATGATCCACTCAACTATTTGATAAATATGCCCATAATATAAGGAAGAATATGTTGCTAGCTCATGTTATTCTAGGAGTTTGATTCTAAAATTGTAGTGAAACTAGGGAAAGCTAATAATGGACTTGATATATCAATAATAACCATGGGGGAAGATATATAACCAATTGAGGATGAGTTTCCAAGAGATTACCTCTTTTGTATAAGAGTAGTACCCAAAGACATGGAAGGTATTACATAATCTTTATCTAGTAGAGAGTTTGTAGAGGAATACAATACATTATAGATGAAAAGATTAATGATTCATGAATTTACTTTCACATTGATCAAAGGGAAATTGTACAAAAAGGGGGAAAATGAGATGTTTTGGAAAGTAGCATTACTGCATGAGTGACATAATATCCTAAGAGAAGTGCATGATAGAGTTACAGGTAGACACAACTCTAGGGAAGCAATGTGTAATAAAATATTATTATAAGGTCTATGATGTTAATCACTATTCAAAGATGCACATAGATACATAAAAAGTTTTGATATCTATGAAAAAGAGGGTAATCCAAATGCTAGAAATGATATGCCTCTTCACCTAGTTCTAGTGGTATCCCCATTTGAAAAATGGCCAATCAACTTTATAGGTACAATTAAACCTACAACAAGAAAAATTAATGTTAGGTTAATTATCACTGGAATAAAATATCTTACAAGAGGGGCAAAATCTATTCCAAGAAATTATTATACCATAAATACTACTACAAAAAATTCATATGAAAATATAATCATAAGGTTTGGATGCCCTTTAAGCATAACAAGTGATGATGGAAAACACTTCATAAATAACACAATTGTCAAATTTCTAAAACATTTTTTAATCCAACATCATAGAATTAATCCTTATTATCCATAATAAAATACCACTATTGAAGAATTTAAAAAAGTATTGTAAAAACTACTCACAGAAGTATGTAATATGGACATAAGGGATTGGGATACAAAGATACCATCCATCTTATTGGCATAATACACCACCTATAAATGGCTAACTAAATACTACCATTTTCAATTAGTCTATGAACTAGAAGCAGTGATGCCATTGGAGTATATAATGCCAATTTTATGACTTGAAATAACATTTAAAATTAATAATAAATATTGTATTCAAGATAATTTTTATAATTAGAAAAACTAGATGAAAAAAAGTTTTTAGCGTCATATAACTAAATACAAGAAAAGAGGCACCAAAAAGCTTGGCATGATAAACATAATAAAAAATAATTCTATATTGGAGATAAAGTTTTACTCTATGATAGAAAATATAAAAATATAGGAAAGTTAAAAATAAGGTGGCTTGGGGCTACATAGTTGAAAATATATTGATTTTAGGTGTAATAAAGTTGTGCACTCTAGTAAGTAATCTTAGGCAAGGGTTTGTAAATGGGTCCTACTTGAATCCCTACACTACAGACAATTATGATGCATGGAGATGAAACCAATGATAATAGAACATACAAGGTGACATTTTCCTTCTAGCTGAGTGAAGTTATAATATATGGTATAGTGGTACCCTATACCAGATGCTTAAATGTATGGTCATAGATCATGTCACCTCCCAATAGTTTGGCACTATCCTCTTAGATAAGTAAATGGAATAAAGTTACCATAGTATCCCAAAAATAATATCTTAGCAACTAGTTTTTTTATGCTACTAAAACATCGTAGAGGGATATTTAGATTAATTAAAATATAAAAAAATGGTGGGAAAACATAAAAACACGCTCCCAAAGAGATAGATAAAGGAGAGATAAAACTCAATAGATAGGATACTCAGTACATTCAAAATAAAATAGGTGATTATGGTCATAAATTTAAAATTCAAATAAGATCTTGAATAAAACTATGAAGGAAATTGGTCATATTTTATTTCATGAATTGATAAAATAAGAAAAGCAAAATAAGATTTTGCAAATTATATTAGTATATTTATGTAAGATAAAATAGGATTTTTACATCATAACTATCAAGAAAATTCATCATAGATCTATATTATAAACCATGAGATAAGATATTTCAGTGGAAATAAGAATCAAATATATGACAAGATAAGAAAATGAAATTTTAACCAATGATACTAAATATGCCATAGTAGTAAGAGAAAATAATCATACATGATCAAAATGGTCATAATTTTTCTCCATATATACAGATTATGAACACTAGAGAAAGGTGTATTAAGACAATAAAACATAAGATATAAGTGAAAATGATAAAACTCAAAGTTATAACTAGTTGTATAAAACAATATATTGTATTAATATAGAATGATATTAGAGAAATAGATAAACTTGAATTAGTCTCTACAAATAAGTATGTCATAAAACATAAAATACACATCTTCAAAAAAAACAAAAAGTTGATGGTAATATAACATGGTATAAAAAGGATAATAGTAGTTTTATTTGTCCTCTTTAGAATATAAAATTAAGTGGGTTAGTCCATTATGATCTACAAATAAACTACTAGGGTAAATGAGAGAAATGCACACCTAGGTGTGTATAACACACCATGCCTTTTCTTGATCCCACTTTGATTATTTTTATAGTTTATGACCTCTAACCAAGAGTATGTTATAATATAAATTAGTGCATATAATCTGAAATTTGAAATTTTTGAAATGTTTGAAAAGAAAGATAGCAATGAAGGATTACACTTGTATGTCAATGCAACAATGTTTCTGCTTGGTACTTTGACTTGGTGATTATGATTCCTTATAAATAATTAGAGTTAAAAAAATTTCAAAATTTAAACTTTGATATTTAAAGAGGGATATTGGAAGGTATTATGCCCCCAATCTGGTGTAAGGATGAGTTATGGCATAACCATTGAGATCACTAAATCTCCAGTTCATAATTCAAGTGCGAACATATAATCTAATGAGGGTGAGTGATTTAATAAAATCATTCTATAAATATGGTGATGTTGGGTGATTAATCAACCCAACTTATAAATCTAGTGAGATATAATTATTTAATAAATTCAACCTATAAAGAGAACCAATTACAACAAATAGAAAAGGTTTGATAACAATACTTCCTACTGATAGTAATCTAGAGATATAATAGGTAAAAATTATAATTTTTGTTTCTCAAACTAATTTATATGTGTCACAAATATTAAAAAATCTATTTCAAATAAATAAAAAATTGGTGTAATGTATATGATTCTAACCCAATTGTATATTTGAATCATGTAACTACACTAGAGATTGTGAAAGTGTGGAGGTCTTGTCTTTGTGACATGCCCCCATTGAAATTTAGACATACTAAGAACTTAGTAAGTGTGGAGGTGATGTATTTATGACATGCCCCCACTAAAATCTATAAACTATGTAAATGTGGAGTTCATGTTTTTATGGCATGCCCCCACTAATATCCCCCCTTTTGAGGTGAGCAATATATAATCTAGTAGGTAACCTCAAAAGGATAAAGTAACTATATAATATATGTATGAATCATGTAACATATATAATTAACATGTCTAATTAGATATATCAATGAAGCTCATAGTATGTTATCACATCAATCCCTAAGATTCATGATATGTATCATAAAAATTTATAAAATGTAACGGTACAAGCTTAACAACCAATCAAACACACACATAAGAGAACTCAATGTAATGAAAAATAATGTTCCAAGGAAACCTCATACAAGATCCATGTTTAAATTCCACAAAATTTAAAGGAAATAAAATATTCAAATGTCTAATCAATAAATAAAGAAAAATTCAAATGTCCAAATAACATATAATGGCATAGGGGCCAACATACAAGGAACATATTAAAATGTTTCACAATAAAGATAATAAAAAGCAATTAAACACACTCAAAAAAGTGATAATATGAATAAATGGAGTATAATACACTAACATAAGCACACCATACTATTCCCTATAATATGTGTTAGTTAAAAATGTCATGTAACATAGCATATCAAGTATACTTTGAAAGATATGAGCATGGATATAGACATGTGTAAATGTTAATATATAAGCTCAAACATGATAGTGTATAAATGATCATAAAGGATATGTAACCTATATAAATCATGATCAATAAAGTATATACCCCCAACGTACTATATGAAATGAGTAGAGGAGAATTCTAACATCTACATGTGCATATATAATGTATCTATGATATGCTTATATCACACTCAAAGATGCATGAAACATGTATGCATATATATAAATTAAAATATATGTTATATATTAATATGATTCAAACAACATAAGTTCCAAGGAGCTAAAAAACATGGGAATGTCGAAGATTTTTGTATTTTCTAGGCTAGTTGAATATTTTGTATTTTATTGAATATTTGATTTTTTGTATTTTTTAAATATTTATAAAGTAAGGGATAGTCAATTATCCCATCTAAGTGATGATCATAAATTTATCTATACCATAATATGGTGAATCATATTGGTGATACTACCAAGGAGCATGTATAAGTTTCTTATTAGGATTTGGAGAGTTGGTGACACTATGTGTATGCCTCATAGGAGTTTGTGGTCATGTATAATTAGTATCAGAAGTATTTTTTTCATGGATCCCATTTTTTAGTAATATTTGGTTTCTTTATAATAGTAGTAATTAGAACATGTTTAGTTTCTCTATGTAACTAGGTATGATGTGTAGGAATAGATGAGGATTCAATGAAATCCATTATATATCTTTGGTGATAATATCTCTCAAGTATAGACCACATAAGAAATGGGATTTATTATTGTTTACCATTTCATGAATGATTAAATTTAATACATTTTATAAGTAGTTGTGTAGGAATAAGATTCTCTTATTTAAATGGATGTTCATATTGAATTCTATAAACTATGACTACCTTATTGGTATGAAAGTATTTAATAAACCCATGCATTATGGAAGGTATTATGTGGCATTTATGTACCCAAGGTCATCCTAATAACATACCAAATACTCCATGTATGGTATAACTAAAATTTTAATAACCATGTGTTGGACCAACCTATAAAGGTAAGTCAATCTCACCAATAACCTACTATGATGTCTCATCAAATAATTTGATCATTTTGGTTGAAGGGTATAAATCATCATGTATATATCCCAAATATGTGAGTAACATCATGGTACATATGTTATCACTATAATAATGATCAATCATAATGTTATTTATAATCTGATAATCAAGGTATGATCAAATAAATAATGAATGAAGATCTGAGTCATCATCTATAATTTCAATTTCATCAAATAAAATAGAGGGAATTTATATCATAGGATGTGTTTTACTTATATAAATTCTAATAATATAATATAATAGGTTCCCATAATGTGGTGGAAGATAATGTGAATAATATGTCATTTTTACTTCTAGGTCTTTCTTAGAATGATCTTTAAATAAATTGTTAAATATCTTCTAGATTTGATGGTCACCAGGTTGTGAACTTGAATCCTTTAGAGGATCATAAAAGGTTATATGTTAGTTATAATTAAGGTCTTGGATATTTTTTTTAATGTATAACATCTATTTTTATAACTCCTAGGGCTTTGGTGATTGAAGAATTTATCCCAAAAATATTCATCAATGACAAATTATGAAAGTGCAAAAATAAATAAATCACAAAAAAAATTACCTCTCAAGGTGCAAACCACAAATGAGATAAGAATTTTAAAGTGGGAAATAAAATTTATTGGATAAAACCCCATGTGATATTATTAGAAGGCTTGCTACCAAAATCTTCACAAGCACAAGATTAATTCAAGAACAAAAGAGAAGAGAGAAGGTTATGAATTTCAAGTGAATAAATGAGGAGAGGAAGAGCTCTTTTATAAATTTAGAGGAAGATAATAAGAGTTATAAGGAATATGATTATTACTTTACAAGTCTCCTATGTGTGTGCCACTTGTGGCCTATTCCCTTAGAAAGTGAAGGTAGGTGTGTGCCATGTGGGGGAAGGAGTTACTCATGCAAGTAACTCCCAAATCTTAAAGGATCATAAAGATGTGAGTGACACCTCATGGAATCTATATTTATGTGAATTAATAATTCACATAAATAAAAATTCCTCACACATAAAAAGGGAACTTAGAATAAAATAAATTATCCTAAATAAAGGGTAATCCTAACACTCCTCAAACTTTATTTAGGGTTTTACAAAAGAACAAGAAGGAAGGAAACATCACTAACTCTCCCACTTGATGATAACTTCCTTAAATACTAACAAATCATAAAATAATACAACCTTGTCTTTACATAATGGCTTCGTGAATATATCAACCATTTGTTCTTTAATAGGATAGAAAGAGAGAGATTTGATTATCTTCAAGAATTTCATGCTAAAAGTGATTTTGAATCTCAATGTACATGGACCTTGCATAAAAAATGGATTTTTTATAAGGAAATTGCACTTTGATTATCACCAAAAATTATAGTCAAATTTTAAGGATGGCCCAATTATACAAGAATTCTTCTAAGATAAATAGATTATTTTACATCATGATTACTATATTTATACTCATCTTATGTGTAACACAAATATATAGTAGTTTTATTTTTACTATTCCATGAAATAGTGTTGTAACCCAAAGAAAAATAATAACTACTAGTGGACATTTGATCATTAGGATCACCAGTCCAATTAGAATCTGAATAACCTACCAAAGAGAAATTTATATTTGAGGTATACTCGATGTTAAAATTTAGAGTACTTATAATATAACAAAGAATTATTTTAACATATTTGAAATGAATATCTTTAATTTTAGACATAAAAAGAGAAACCAATTCAACTAAAAAATCAATGTCAGGATGAGTATGAGTAGGATAATTTAAACTTCCAATTAGTTATCTATATAGAGTTAGATCAACAATTTCAATTTCTATATCATTAAGTAATTTGACACCAAGTTCACAAGGGATAATAATAGGTTTTCAATCTAAAATATTAAGCCTAGATAATAAGTCATGCATATTTAGATTGATAAATAGAAATGCTATCTTTTTCTTGCCAAATTTGAGTGCCTAAAAAATAATGTAAGAGACCCAAATCAGTCATTTTAAAGGTATTATTCAAAGCATTTTTAGTGAAATAAACCATTGAACTATTAATAACAATTTTTATTACATCATAAACATAAAAAATAATAATAACTATACCATTATGAGAGATGAAAATATTAGGATCATTAGAACTATGAGTAAATCCTTGAGATCTAAAAATTTGATAGATTTTAGAGTACCATTCTCTAGGAGATTGTTTCAAACCATAAATAGATTTTTTTAACTCATAAATAATTTTTTAATTTCCTTATTTAATAAAATCAATGGGTTGAGACATGTAAATTTCTTCATTCAAGTCATCATATAATAAAATACTCTTAATAGTCGTTTGATAAATAGGCCAATGCATATGAGCAGCTGAAGCTAAAACAACTTTAATTGTGGACATATTAGCAAGAAGAGAAAAAGTTTCATTATAATAAATTCTTTCAATTTGTGAAAAACCTCTATAAATTAATCTAGGTTTATATTTTTCAATTTGACTATCAGAATTGAACTTAGTTTTAAACAACTATTTACAACTTACTAAGTGATGCCATTTAGGGACAGGGACTAAGTCCCAAGTGTTATTAGAAATCAAAGAGTTGTATTCATCATACATATATTTTTCCTAATGATGGTGAATTTAAGTTTGTTTTAGTGTTTTAGGATCATTATTATTCATAAGTTTAGACATAAAATCATAATTACTAAATTGTTTCTTAGTTCTACGAGTATCATTAAGATCTACATCAATTCTAAAATCTTGTATAGTAGTCTTGGCCCACTTAGGCATAAATTCTAGTGTATTAATACTGGATGATGGAAAAGGAATTTATGGAACAAAATCATTATTCATTAAATCATTATGATTGTCACTTGATTCAAAAGGAAAAAAACATAAATTATATCAAGAGAATCTGAATTAGAAGCATAATCAAGTACACCAATTTTAGCAAGGACATATTAATCAAGAACAAGCAAGACATTATGTAATTCACCATATTTTAATATTTCATATGGATTTAACATTTCAATAATCATTATTTGAAAGACTTAAATGATTATCAAAAATATTTATTTCTAAATAAGTAAATAACTTAGCATTAGATGTCATATGTTGAATAGCACCAAAATCAACAATCCATTTAACAGGAGAAGCACACAAAGCACAAGTAAAAGTAACTCTAGTATTAGACTTATATTTAGATTGAGTCTTCATATTATTAGTTCTATCATTGTATTGACCTTAAGCTTTCCACTTTTGATATCACATTTTTTCTTAAAGCAGTGATATTCATCATGAGTGTTTTTAAAATAATAATTACACTCTAACTTTTTATTAGGTTTTGAGTTATATTTTTTATCTTTTTTGTCATGTGTATTATTAGACTTATCATGTTATTTGTCATTCTTATATTGGTGTTTAGAAAAAAAATAAGTTCACATATGCACAAAAATAAGTTCATTATGCCACAAAAGCTCACCCATATCCAAAAAATGAATAGGCAAGAAAAATCACTTAAAAATGATAGATGTGTAGAGGAGGTACAAAGAGGATTTAAAAAATAGACTAATCTGAAGTGAAAAAAATATTTCAAGGAAGAAATGTGAGATTAAAAAGGATTAATAATTGCATAAAACACACAATAGTTTGATTTAAACTACAAGATGGCTCTAAATAAACCACAAAAATGCTTAAAGATTTATAATAGTTATAAGGGAAAAGATCATTACAACAATTTTGGAACAATAATTATAGCTAATAATTAAGATTACTTTTCTTGTAAATTTTAATTCATATGAAACTCCAAAAAATATTTTAAGGACTTAAAAAGAACTTTATAAACATCTACAATAAATTTTTTTTTTTTTTAATAATATAATAAAGTGTAAACTTAAATAATAAAAGGTGATTAAGATAATTAATAATTTGTAATAAATGTTATTGGCACCTTTTTTATTTGAATTTTGATAAGGGAACACAAGATAACATTTAAATAAATAACTTCCTAAAAAAAATTGTTTTTGGTTTTTTTTTATAAGACAAAAAAGTTCTTTTTAAAATGAAGTTGATTTTGAAAAAAAAAACTAATGTTCGATGATAAATTATTATATAGTAATGAGATGTTTGAGTTTGTCAGTGATTTGTGTGGTTTAAAACCAAGACAAGTACTTTTTTTTTCTCAGAAGAGATTAACAAGAAACACTTGAAATCAAAATGCCATGATAAAGCACCACCAAGGATAAAAAATACTAAAGGAATAAAAGAATCAAAATTCCAAGTACCAAAAGTGCCAATAATTGAAAAAGAATGAAGATAAAGAATAAAATGGCTAGATGTAAGGCAAAGGGTAGAGAGAAGAATTCACCTAGATAAATTGGTTAAAGAGCAAACAAAAAATACTCTAAGTAGAATTAAAACAATGGAAAGTACTTTTATCATATTAAAGAAAAGTTCAAAAAAGGAGTATTTGGTGAATGAAAAGCTACAAGATGATAAAATAAATAAGACAAGGAGAACACCCAAGAAGTATTCGTATTTCCAAAAAAGCATGCACAATAGAAAACAAGGTATACTAAGCAAAGAAGATAAATAACCCAAGGTGAAGTGGTTGATGTAAAGGGGGTAAAGAAAAAAGGAAAAAAAATCATAAATTAAATGAGTGCTGAAATAAATATAGATATGTGTACCAAAACACATAATTCAAAACAAATGAAATCAAATGGAGATTTAAATTCTATGGGAGAGAATAAAATTCCTAGAATGAAATATAATATATATATATATATATATATATATATATATATATATATATATATATATATATATATATATATATATATGGAGATTTAAATTCTATGGGAGAGAATAAAATTCCTATAATGGAATATTAATCTAATATATATATATATATATATTATTCCTTTAAAGATTAGAAAAAATGCTTAGAATTTTTTAAAAAAAAGGAGATCTAAGCTAAAAAAATTCTATATAAACTTTAAACAATAAGATTAGTATAAAACTGATAAAAAAAACTAGAAGAGAGATTAAATTAAAAAACTAATTTTTTTTGCTTGAATGAGTTGGGGAAAAACTACTTGGAGGCTTCTTAACTAGGTGAAAGAAATAAATTGGTCATTTTAAGTAACCTACAATAATTAGTTAGATATAAATAATTTCAATAAAAAAGATAAATAAATGTATTTAAATTAAGATAAAGGGTATAACCTCTGCAAAAAAATCCAAAAATTATCTCAAAAAATATGCACATTCTCAAAAAAACATCAATAAGATAATCTTAGCTCTAATACTAGGAAGGATTTATCCCAAAAATATTCATCAATGATAAATTATGAAAGTGTAAAAATAAATAAATCACAAGACAAGTTACCTTTCAAGGTACAAACCATAAATGAGACAAGAATTTTAAAGTGGAAAACTAAACGTATCAAAGAAAAACCCACGTGATCTTATTAGAAGGCTTGCTACCAAAATCTCTACAACTATAAGATTGAATCAAGATTACAATATAAGAAGAGAGATATGAGTTTCTAGTGATTAAATGAGGATAATAACGGCTCTTTTATAGAGTTAGAAGAAGATATTGGGAGTTACAAGGAATCTCATTATTACCTTACAAGTCTTCTATGTATATGCCACTTGTGGCCTAGTCCCTTAGAAAGTGAATGGAGGTATGTGTCATATGGGAGAATGAATTACTAATTAAAGTGACTCCCAAACCCTATAGTGACACAAAGAGGTGAATGACACCTCATAGAATCTAGATTTATGTGAATTAATAATTAACATAAATAATAATTCCTTACACATAAAAATGGAACTAATGATAAAGTGAATTATCTTAAATAAAAGGTAATCATAATGGTGATAGTCACAATATGAATTATCATCATTTTATTTTATTACATTTTGACTCATATCAACCTCTATAGGAGGAGTGAGACATAAGAAATGGCACTCCAAAATCTTTTTAATAGAAAAGCTAGAGACTCAAGTAATCATGTAAATGTTTTCTTATGTGCATTAGATAATATGAGGCTAATAGGTTGTTGTAACACTGCATTAATTATGTTGGTTGTTTTCTTTTTAGGTTATGTAGGTTTTACCTTGTAGTTTTGTTTGTTATTAAACTTGGTGTAAGATGTATTTGATGTGTTTTCTACATATGTAAGATTGTTCAAGGAAATAAGTTTCATTTATCTATCTTGGACAATAAGGCATAAGTCATCAAAAGATTTTAAATTCTTGAAAATAATAGACTCATGTAATGGGGCAAGAAATTTTTTCTTAAATATATCTTGAAGTTCCTTATCTTTCATTGTATTTGTCATTTTATCTAACACTATTTTATACCTTAAGACATATTCATTTATAGGTTCATTGATTCTTTGTTTGATCTTATCAATTTGGACATATAACATCTTTTCAATTTTGATAATGGAAAGATGTTCTATAAACTTATTTACTAGGCAATTTAATCTTTCATTGATTAGATTTGTAAGTAATAAAACCATCTTAAAGTATAGTTATTTAGGTTCTTTGGAAATAATTTGGTCAAAATTTCATCATTTGAAGCATAATCATGGCATGTTGCATAGAAGGATTAGAGATGTTATTCAACACCACCCTTGGCATCATAAAATATAAACTTGAATGAAACAAAACTAGTTCAAAAAGGGTTAAAATATATCTTATGAATCAATAACATGAGTTTATTTCAAAGCAATTGTTTCAATGTTGGTAATCTTAACTACCAAAGTTTTTATAACTTGTTGTAGAACTATTGGAATTAATATTTGGTATTTGGGAATCCACCAAAGGAGATTAAAACACCATTGTGTTGATATCAGTATTGAAATTGATAACTAATTTTAAGTATGAATTGTTCACATGAAGGATATAACAAGAGTTGTTCCATCTAAAGCTTCACCATTACTGGATATGGATACACTAACCTTGGCATGGTGGTTGATTTCTTCTTGGGTAACATGTAAGAGTGCATAAATCAATTATTTATTTGTATTTAAATGGTTAAATAGTTGAATAAGGCTTGAAATGATTTTTTTAACATTTTCAGTATTTGATAAATTCAATTATAGTTTCCAAAGGAAGTTAAAAAACTTAGATCTATAGATTACTGAAATTAAAAACCCTGAAAACTAAAAACCCTAGAGCAAGCTAGGAGCTACATGAAAATACAAAGTGGTCAAGTTCACCAAATGTTTAACCTTTTTTTTAAATGTGGTGTTAAGGGTTAAGAGGGTATAATATCCTATACACAAGGATGAATAAAAATATTTTAGAGTAGGAAAATTAATTGTAAACTTAAATAAATGAATATTCCAAATTCAAATATTAAGATGTGATAAATATAGAAAGCATCAAATTTGAAATGTGTTATATTTATTGAAATGAAAATAAGAAATTATATTTATATTTTTTCATGCCTATTTTTTCCTAAAAATAATAGACAAGACACACAATTTATAACTAACAATTACTACTGATCATGGGAAAATACCTAATTCCATTCATTCATAAAATAATTTAGTAATAACCATAATTTATTAATAGAAAAAATCCAAGATTATTTTATCCTCTCATTATGAATAATTCCATGATATCCTATCAAAATGAGAATATAGTTATTATGTGGATACAACCATCAACTTCTTACTAGGTAGTTGTTTATGTTAGTGGATTCCACATGTCCACCTTACGTTTGTTCAAGCCTAATCTTTTGGTTCATTATATGTTGCAACTTGAAATTTCCTTAAATAATTTAAATTATGGAGGTATTAGAGTATTAGCCCCAAATGGATACTCCTTCCATGTTTTAAGCCTTTTACACATCCTAAACGTTCATCTTCAGGTTCACAAGTTACTGAGATAATGCCATGTGGAAACATCCCACTCACCCACTAGATTTGAGGCTTCACACTTTGGATGGTCCTCTCCATTTTCATGGGTTGCCAAAATGATGCCATGTGGTAATATCCCACTTTCCCACTACTTGACACTAACCAAACATCTGACCATATTGATGTCACTCATAGGTTAGTGAGATGGTGACACATGGATTCCTATGAACCACTTGTCAAAGTAGTAAAATTGACAAAGTACAAATAAAATTAAGAGGCCAAAGAGATAAATCGGCTAAGGAAAAATCTTAAGGACAAAAACATAGGTTTTTCTCACATCTTTTCTCCAACCAAATCAAGACAAATTTTATAAAGGCCTAAAGATTTTTAAAACTTTTGGTTTGTAAAAAAAGTTATGACTAATATTTGTGACAAAATATCCAACACCTTCAATCCCATGTCCTATTCTAAGACTTTCATGATATTAGATTATAAGGCCCAAACTATCAAAACTTGTATTTGTGATAATTATTTTGACTAGTCGTAATAATTATTCTGATGAAAGTGAGAATTACAATTCTTCAAAACTTTTGTTTGGAATAAAAGTTTTGAATAATTGGACTCTAGAAAAAAATTTGTTCATCTTTTCATGTAACTTCTTTCTAACTCATATTAAAATATGCAAAGGCAAAACTCTATGGAAAAATATGTGAAGTAAAAGACTTAGCCTTTTTTGTCAAACTTGATAAAACCTAAAGGGATTAAATAAAACACAAGATTAAAAAGGTTAAAATTTGAATCATCTATGGACTGGAAGCTACAACAAACTAAGATGGAAATTCAAATGTAAAGGCCTAGGGGAAAAATTTACTCAGACCTATATCTAAGCCTCAACCACACCAAAGGATTCAGTGATAATTTTATTATTATTCTAGTAACAATTCATAGTTTAATAATTGCTTCTAAATCAATAATGAACAATCCAAATTCAAGAGAAGTATCATAGACAAATAAAAGGGAGAGACATACTCAATCTCGAGAATTTTTATTCAATAGGGATATAAATTAATTATCATTAACATTTATCAGATCAACCTTAAAGTCTAAGATTTCTTTAATTCTAAACTAACTCTCTCCCTAGGGTCTAAATCCATCAATCATAAATCAATATGGCTCAATCATACTAAAATAGTTGAGAGTCCCAAACTAGGATTGTACCTTGATAAATTATAACAAAAGAACCAAGTTTCATGAAACTCTTCATCACTAATTTGATGGTTTCCTTCCAACTCTTACAAGTCAAGGTAATCAAAGCCAACATTAAATTTTTAATCTAGATAGTTCTCATTATATATCAAATATTTAATGAAAAAATCTTTGTTTAAAATTTTGTCTTGCTATGGGGAAGGTCCACATCAAATGGCTTAGTCAAGATTCATCAAGAACCCCTCTCACAAGACATAATCTTACTAGAATAACTTTAGTATTAATATGAAACTTAAAAGCTATGTTGTTATTCCAAATAAAAATTTCATAGTCATTTATTTGAGTTCCAATCATATTTAAATAGACTCAATCCATTTCAATATACAATATAGATTATTAAAATATAAATGCAAGTGTATTCTATAAGCTTGTCTCAACCAGGATTAAACAATGTGACACTATGTCATATAAATCTAAACAATCTAGCTATAATATTATTTCCAACTACAACCTCCTAGATATCTAACTAATGATTCCTCCTTTTGAATAAGTATAATCCAATAATTCACATCACCTACTAGTTATAAGGAGAGACACAATGCTTATTTGATAAGTTATGTATAACAAGATTGATGCAAGTGAAGTAAACTATCAATATTTATTAAAGAGCCAAACAAGCTTAGGAATATTTATTTTCATAATGAATCCTTATAAAGGATATACATATATATTAAACACCACTTAATTACATCTCAAATTATCAAAGAGATTAAATATAAATATAACAAAAATCTTTTCCCACTACTGATCATTACACAAAGGACTATCTTTCATAAGAATAATACAAGCAGGATGATTGATATTGACATTTATCAATACAAGATATATCATTCATCATTTTTAATATTTTAAAATAAATCTATATGCCAAAAAAAATGATACATAAGATAACATCCATTTATTTATATAATTAAGAGGCACATATATAAGCCTATTTTAACAATGGAAGAATAATCTATCTTCAGTAATGGTCCAAGGTTGCTCCAAACATTTGCTAGCCATAAGAAGGAAGTATCACCAACAAACCTTTTGTCATCATAAAGTTTGTGCTCTAAACACCTCATAGTTTTTGACTCCTAATTTTAAGCATGTTTACATCACTTGTTAAAGGCAAGGGCAGTTATCTAGGAAAGGGTGTTTTAACACTAGGAAGGGACCATGCACCACCTACAGTCCTATTCCCAATTCTTACCCAAAGATAATCTTAGTCATAAATACAAGAAATAATAATTCAAAGGATAATTCAACTATAACTTAAGCATTCATAAACACATTACAAGTAGGAATATATCACAACATAACAAGGCTTGTTATTTTATTAAAGTATCACAAGGATATATCACTCTATTGATTTCATCCAATGATCATTCAAGGGTTAATTAATCCACCACCATGTTCATCATGGGAGGGATTAGTAGTATACCCTAATGAAATTCATGGGAGGTTCAAGCATTCGACCACCATGCCCAACATAGGAGGGCCTGACATTTTTCCACCATGAAGATGTTACTCACATACAACCACCACATAGAGTCACAATAACCTCACACATTCAAAATAATAAAGTTATAACATATAATAAATACGGGGAACACTCCCTCTCCCAAGCATCAAATAGGCAATGTACTACATGGCGGCCAATTCACAATCATGGTTAAGATAATAAAATAGGTAGAATAAACCAACTGGTCTTATTCTCCTAAAAGCAATAAAATAAAATAGAGAATAAAACTATTCCATTTTGAGTGAGCTATAAAAACATAAATTTATAGGAATCTCATATATCAAACTATAGACCACCTGGTTTATATCCTTTAGTTGTCTATACTTAGCTTTCCTAATGTGTTCCTTTTATCTGCTCATTCTCCTTCTCTTCTACGAAGTCTAATTATTTTCCAATTTGGAAAAATGTACCCAACTAAAGGAGCTCAACTTCTATATAAAGACATCCCAGAATAATCTAACCACCCAATTTTCCTATCCATGCCTCAATAAGGTTTGTTATTTTCCATGCTCAATTAAAGCACATGGTGGATCTTGCATATTTATGTGGTTGCTTCCCTAAATAGCTTACCTCTACTCTGCTTGATCTAGACTAAGATAATCAATCCAAGATCTTCTAGTCATTCACTAGATAGTGTAAACATTGGTTGTATGATCTAAAAGCTAGGTGGTAACAAGGTTTACCAACTAGGCTAAGAAATTGGCCACCTAAATTAGAAGCTAAGTCATCAAAGGTGGTGAAATAAGATACCAAATACTTAGCATGGGTTTCAAGAAGTTTTAAAATTGATCAGTGATATAACCATGTTTTGTGCAGTCTCTTTCCTTCATTTTCCCTTTTCATGTTCTTGAACACTCGATGCACACATCAAATTCATCTAACCTAATAGTCTAAACTATATAGTTTAATCAATCAAGGCACTCAATTAATTAATCATAGCCATTTATTCAAGGAATATCAACATCCATGTAGATAATTCATATGATCTAATGCATAAATAATTATCCATTTCATAAGCTTAGGATTAATAACTCAAACATGGTTTAAGTCAATATATCTCATAGATATAATCAAATTTCATAAAACAACATTACTTAAATTAAATTTAAACATCATACTTTCATAAGTAAGCAAATTAAAATATGATTGATAATAGGTCTTTTTCAAGGTTTCAAACACATGAAAGCCTTCATAAATACTTGCATGTCTTATCTAGACATTACTTAACTAAACATTTTAATAGTTATAATATATAATTCATGGTTATATAATCATCTTTGTCAAATATTATCACTATGAAAAATAGGGCCTTACATCCCCCTCCCTTTATGCAGACTTCCACCTAGAAGTCATTGAAAGAGGTGAGGATACCAAACCCTCAAAGGTGTAGCATCTTCCCAAGTAGAATCAATTCATAAGATTTTTCCTATTAGACCTTTACTTTATCTAGGTCTCTACCTCAAAGCACTAGTGATATGGATGTTAAAATCATGACATGCTCCAAAATCATAGCCCCATTGGTATCAACCTGAAAGTTCATCCAATCCAAAATGTGAGCAACATCAAAAATATATTATCTCAAATTAAAAACATGAAATTCATCATGAACATAAGATAGGCTAGGTTTTAAATCCATTCTATAAGTTATTGGGCTAATGCTCTCCAAGACCTCAAATGCTCTAAAAAAATGAGGTGTCAACTTTGACCCTTTTCCATAATGGATGGGTCTCTTATTGGGTCTCACCCTCAATAAAAAAATTTCACCAACATTGAAAGGTTGATCAACTCTCTTTGCATTAGCATACTTTTTATGTCAATCCCTATCAATCTCAAGGTGTTATCAAATTTTCACCACTTGTTATTTCATATCTTCTAACATGGTAGGGCCAATCACAAATCTATCTTTGAGTCAATCCCAACTTAGTGGGGTTCTATAGACTCAACCATACAAGTCTTGGAAAGGTACCATTTGAATACAACTATGATAGCTATTATTATAAGCAAATTCAACAAGATATAAATAGTCCTCCCAATGGGATTATTGGTCCATCACATACATGTACAACATGTCTTCCAAGACTTGAGTGACTCTTTCAATCTATCCATCAATTTTGAGATGTTAGGAAGTAGTAAAATTGATCTATGTGTCGAATTCCTTCTTTGATGAAGTCCAAAAGTGAAAAGTATATATTAGATCTCTATCTGAGATGGTCTTACAAGTAATCCTTTACAATCTAACAATGTCATCCAGAAAGACCTTTCCCACTAAATTGGCATTACAAGTGTCTCCATGGGATAAAAATGAACTACTTTGGTCAACTTATACACGATTACCATGATGCCATGATCTCATCATGATGATATGATGAAGTAGGCAAGCCTAAAATAAAATCCATGGATATGGTGTCCTATTTTCATTCCAGAATCTCATGAGGATATAACAATCCTGCTAGATGTTGATGATCAACTTTTACCCTCTATTAATCTAGACAATCATCTAAAAAATTAGTAATATCATATCTCAAACCATCCCAATGATATAATTTCCTTAACTCAGCATGTATTTTTCACCCCAGTGTGCACTTGGTAAGGAGCTCTATATGACTTAGATAAAATCAATTCATGTAATCTAGCTAATGAAAGTACATATATATGCCCTTTATGGTGTAACAAACCATCAGGCTCAAGGTAATATCCATAAAATTTACCTTTTTATATTCATACTAGAATCCAATAGTTGTCTTAATTCTTTATAGAGGTTTTCCTTAGGAATTTATTTTAGAATCTGACTCTGTAAGTCAATTTATAAACTCATTACTGCCAAGTCATGGTGTCTTGTACTAAAATCATTAGTGACTACATTTTCCTTTCCTTTAGTGTATATAATCTCACAATAATATTCACACAATAATTACATATAATGTCCTTGATGTACATTAAGTTTACGCTGATTGAATAAATGTTATAGACTTAAGTGATCAGTCTTGAGTAAAAAATAATGACCAAGTAAAAAGTGTCACCACCTTAAATAAACATGAATTATTGATGAAAATTCCATATAATTCATGAGGTACTCATATCATAATCCTTGAGTTTATAATATTCAAATACTATCATTCTATCTTCTTGATCCTAATCCTTCTTTTGATGGATCAGTACAAACTAGGAATTCTCTTGTAGGATTAGGCATAGCCAAAATTGATGCACTATTGAGTCTATCTTTTAGCAACTAAAAATATTACTCAAAATTTTATATCTAAACAAACTTCTTCCCCTTTTTTTGAAGTGAAGTTATGGGATTTGAAATGTGAGAGAATTTTTCAAAAAAAAATATAATATATCCTACCAGTCACTTGAAGTTTTGAGCTTATGAAATGTTATAGGGTGTTATAGTCCATTCCATAATGGCACAAATCTTGGTAGGTTTCATGGAGATTTCTTCTATTTAAATTATATCTCCAAGGTTTTTATCTTATAGTATGCAAAATCACACTTTTTTAAATTTATAAATAACTAGTTTTCTCTCAAAACCTGTAGAACTTGTCTCAAGTGGTCTTCATGCTCTTCTTTATTATGTGAGTAGATCAGAATGTTATCAATTAAAACTAGCACAATATGATCTAAAAATGTGAAAAATACTCCATTCATAAGAATCATTAATACTTATTTAGCATTGTTCAATCCAAATGATACAACTTAAAATTCATAATTCCCATACCTCATCCAAAATGTAGTTTTATGAATATTAGGTTTTGCAATATGAAACTAATGGTATCAATATTTCAAGTTGATCTTGGATAACACCTTGGCTCCATACATTTCATCAAATAAGTCATAAATTCTAGGTAAGGGTTAATGGTTCTTGATATAGCCTTATTCAACTAGTGGTAATCTATGCACAATCAAAGGGATACATCATTTTTATTCATGAAGATAACTAGTGATCTCTATGGGGACACACTTGGATGAATCAGACCATTCTCCAAAAGCTTCCCAAGATATAACTTGAGTTCACATAACTTAGGGGTGGTCATCTGATATGGTGATTTCAAGATGAGCTCTACCACAAGTACTAAATTAATTTGTAAATTGATCTCTTGTGGAAGGGGAATACCTAATAATCCATATAGAAACACATCAATAAATTCCCATAGAATAGGATGGTCATCTATACAAGCCTTCTCTAGATCATCTAACCTATCACTCATCATGATAAAAAATAATTGGCATCCCTTCCTTATAATCTTATTGAGTTATATCACAATGTTCACACAAAGAGATATAGGTCTCTTGACCCCTGATATTACCATATATATCTCAAGGTCATCTTCACACATGATAACCTTGTTATGAAAATCCATCTTGGATTTATGAATCACAAGCCAATCCATACCCAAGACAACATCATAGGTTCCTAAAGGAATAATTTGTAATTCCACTATGGTAGAGAAGATACTCAGGTCTAATACATAACTACTCACTAATGATTTAATGGATAACTGGACCATAGAGCCCAACTATATTGACCAACTTTAAAACTACTTAATAGATACCAACCCACAACAGTCTATGATAGAAGAATAAATAAATGAGTTTAAATCTCTTGAATAAAAAAAAAACTAAATTTAAAATTACTTCAATCATACTTGAGGTCTTAATGACCCTTTTCTTTGTGCTTAGCTTTGTGTCATCCAACACTGCATAAATCCTATATCCTCAACCCACATTTCCTATTGTCTACTATAACATCAAGGCCTTATGCCTATTATAAATTAATGGTCCAAGAATACATTCTCATGTAAAATTATTAGGAGATACACGTGAAATAAATTCTCTTCTATTAATCTCACCTTAAGGGGGATCCAATTATTCTAGGTCCAAAATAAGTAGTTGATCCTAATGGCCTTACCTATTTAGAGTATTGAGTTTACATATTTTTAGTCTATTGATGCTCTTGTGGTCTAGAATCACCTCACCTTTGGTTGTATTTATCAAACTATTTCCTACCCAACCATGGCTAGAATGGTTATTATTGTCACCAAATATTACACCCTAAAAGAGGTTATTCAATCCTACTCTAAGATTTGGGCAACATTGGAATACCTCTAGGCCTATGGGTTACCTATAGTAGAGGTAGACCTCTAGGTTTAAGGGCTAGCTCCTTGAATTGATCTTGAAATGCTTATCACCTATTCTAATCGATTACTTGTGGGAAAAAGGGTAGAAGTATGCATGAAATAAATCTATTCTAAGGAGGTGATACACCATAACTATTTACACAATTTTATCATACTTATTTCACTAAGAAACAAAACCTACAAAACAAATTCAAAGTTCTAAGATGTTCTAACATTAGTATTTCAATATAGAGGTGATATGCATGAGACAACTTAAGGTAAGTATACTATAGATTAGATTGTTGAATCTAGGGACACATACACACTTAAAGGGAGAAAATCACACTAGCTACACTCTATATGACTTGTTAGAATGAGAAATCTATGTACTAGACATGAAAAGATAAGGAGAATCAACGATAAAATCACTAGAC
Source organism: Torreya grandis (assembly GCA_037957365.1). Lineage (NCBI taxonomy): Eukaryota > Viridiplantae > Streptophyta > Pinopsida > Cupressales > Taxaceae > Torreya > Torreya grandis. The sequence goes on along the minus strand of JARHVA010001811.1, from coordinate 1,713,167 downwards.
CTCACCATTCATCACTTTGCACACTGAGACAAGATGTTTATGAACTCAAAACTAGATTGATTACATTATTCAAATGTAAATTACAATATCAAACCAGTAGCGCTTCACCATAAATGGTTTGGAATTATGAGACAATATCTAAAATGGCTAGTACTTATAGAATGTGAGAGAAGAGAGAGAAGAATGAAGTTCAAGAGTCATAAAAACACTTGTCAAGATGAGAAAATGAGTTATGTTTTTAGGAGAATGGATTATGGAATAGACCATGCAAGTTCTTTGTGTAAAAATGTCTCTCCAATCATGAAACTCTTTCATATCTGGTGTAGGACTCTTCACTTGCTTGCTAAAAAACTACCTTCATCATTTAGACTCCCTTGAACTCTTCACAACAAAATAGGGATAGATGACATCATTAAATTATGAAGGAGGGGTTAAAAATAAGCTCTAACATGCATTGTATGTTTCCCTAATTATCAATATTATTATGGCTAAGTTTTCTCACTACCTACAATCATAATCACCCTTTTTCACTCATCCTTCTCACTTGGAACCAAGGTGTGCTTCATTTTCTCAAACCATTCCATAAAATGAATGATTTAACACTTGAAAAGAGTCCTCATGACTTTATATTCATTAAGTAGACCTTAAAAGGCCTCTTAATTAGAGTTATCACCTTCTCACTTTGTGATCACTCTTCATTCACTATGCCATCCTAGATTGGTTGAAGTGAAGGTACATGTAGAGATAATTATGAGCCTTACTAAATCAATAAATGTATATTAGGAGTTATATTAAGTCTCACCCTACCTCCCAAAGTGATCTTCATCTTTTGAAACCCTTTTATACCTACAAAACACATAAATATGTGAAGAAAATCCATTTTTCACCCTATCCATATAATTAAGGTAGAAGTCAAATTGATGGAAAAGAACCTTGAAGAGTCCTCAACAAGTTCAAATTTCTTTCCTACTCAAAATATCTCATTTATATTCCATTCCTTCTTCATCTTTCCCATAGGGTCCTTATCAAGGATTTTAGAGGGTTTTAAGTATGTTTCACCCTTAAATATTATTCATAAAATTGTGACATTGAAATCATGAAAAAATTCCACTAAATCCTTGTTTGGGACCTTATCTAACATATCCTATCTCCTTTACCTCCCATTATAAGCATCCATACTAGTTTTATCTTCCAAAATTAGCCTCTCAAGTTCCTCTTGGCATTCTATGTAGGTTGTCATGCTCTTTGATTCATTTATGGCTTTCTCTACAAACCAAAAGTTCTCACACACCTTATAACTTCTCATTAAAGTGTTCCAATTCATTATAATTTCCATATAACCCTATAAGTGATATTTCATCCCCTTTAGGCATTAGGCTTAGTTTAAGCCTAGTAGACTTTAACTATGTTTATCCCCTCACCACTACCTTTGAGTGGTTGGTCATGACTAAGATGGATTTTTTATGTTTTTATATGTCTAACATAGTTCCTTACATCTCCTTTTAAGGCTCTAAGTCTCTTTTTCACCTTCTTTTTTCATTATTATGACAAACCTACATGATATGTGCATCTCAGAGTAACCTTTATCTGAAATAGAATAGAGGGCACTTTCCCTATTACCTCAAAAAAATAAAGGTATGATAGGATTATATAAGTGGTTAGGATACTCTATACAATATTTTGAGGTTTTAACATACTCATAGCATTTTATAACCTCTCAAAACCTACAATAGACTTTTCAACTCACTAACTATGCATGATTTTATGTACCAACTATAGGTGGTCATGTTAGAATCCTATGATGCCATATTTCCATGATGTGGGAACCTATTTTTATGGTTACTACCATTTTTTAAGACACTCAAATCATGTTCATGATCTAAACCTTTTCCAAACCCTTTAAGGTATGGTTTTCACTTTAATAGGTTTAGACTGTAGTCAATTATGACTGTGTTACTTGCTCTAAAATACCATACATGTAGGTGAAAATTTGTATATTAGAACTTTTTTTATTTCTCCACCATCTTATTAAAGTATCCAATTCCATTTGACATGCATTTAGACTTTTTCTCATCATATCTATGCTAGGCCATTCTCCAAATCACCATGTTCTAGTGGACAACCATGCCACAGTTGACTATAGTTGACCATTTTAGAGCAAAAGAGGTCTTGTAGGTGTATATGCAAGCTTTGAAATATATTATACACATATTAGGATTGCCTTGATGTATTTTGAGGCATTTCTAACTTGAAAATTTTCATGCTTGCATGGCCAATCTCCAAGGTTTATTTCATGAGCCTATATATACTTGCAATCAGGTTGTAGGTTACCTTTTTTGAGGGCAAGACACACCTATTGATGTTCAAGTAAGTCAAGACCCTACACTCTAACCCATTTCCAAGTTTATTTTATCCACTATTGTCCTTTCACATCAATAGTATCAATTTCCATGAGTTCATGCTATTATACACCCACCTTAGATTTCAAAGTCACTTGAAGTTCAAGATAAAACAAATAATACTAACTTAATGTAGTGAAAGAATATCTCAATTGGGAGCCTTTTTTATACCACTTATTGGATTCAAAAACTCACCTCCCTATATAATGTGTTACCCCTAAATTAATTATACAATATGGATGAATTCAAACTCATCTATACTCCATGTCACATCATTCTATGATATTATCAAAAGTAGACAAGGCTTTATTTCAAAGCTTTTAAGGCAATGGATCCTTGAGATAAACTTCTTAACTTGAACATGACTTATTCAATCCTATCTACCTCTTTATGGATCCATAATTATTTTTATGACCTTCTTAAACTCATAAATCTATATAAATGTATCCAACATGCTTATACTCTTTCATGTAACACCTTTAATCCTCTAAGAGAGCCAGCTATAGGTGTAATTATAGGATGCAGGGTAGTGAATACAAGACATGAGAAATATGCATAGTGGATGGGCTTATGATAAATATTATACCTATGAAAAGTATTCAAATTGATATTTCCCACTTGTAAAGAGTTAAAACTACTTCAAATGTTTCATTTTAACATGCTTATTCTCCTGTAGGGCACTTGTAGGTGTCAATTAATGATGTAGGACTATGTGTGTAACTTGAACTGGTTATCACAATAAAACATATGATATTTGAATAGATAAACTTTATTTTTCACTCTTCAAAAGTGTGTTCAACATCTTTAGATTATTATTACATCTCCATGGATGTGTTCAAGACCCTCATACATTGTAACTATAGATGGATACTTGCAGGAAGCTATCTATGTGTAACATGACTATGTTCTTAACTGTAAATCCATGGCTACTAGCCTTTAATACTAACATTTAAATTAAATAGGATTAATATTAATTATAAGAAACATGAATCATTAATATATATTTTTTATAAACCAATATAGGAAATGAAAACCTTTGTAATTGATTCACATGTCTGCAACTTCACTAGTATACTCAACCTATAACTTCAAAAATTTGAACTCATAAAATCACCTCCAAACATGAAAAAAAGGATTTAAATCATGAAATAAGTATGTACACATCCTTTGGAAATAATTACAACAATTTTATTTTATGAACCAACTCCAACAAGGAGAAAACTTTTAGGGTGTAAGGATTAATATGCAAAATGAGATAGTCAACTTCTTAAGAATGGTTCATAAATCCTGGGAAACCAATATTTGAAATCATGACATGAATGTGAATCAAATAAATTATAATAACACACTTAAAGATAATTTTACTTGAAACTTCTCCTATTGGTCATACCATGAAGAAACATGTTAACCAATTTTACATGTCTAGTGGAGCGATGGAGGAGAAAAATGGTTTTGGTCCATTTTTAAGACCTCCAAATCTGATCAATAATATAAATGGAGATATTTAAGTTTAATATTCATTAAAAAATATTTACACACTTTCCACACTCCTCTATAGGTTTTATAACTACCAAAATCCTCCCTTTTCTAGCTATTTTCTTGATTTCAGTTAGGAACCTATAATTTTCTAGTTAGAAATAACATAAATAACAAGGATCTCACATTCACAATGTTTAAAGAGACTTTAGCACACTTTTAAACTATAGTAATATATAAAACCTTCATTAATGGCTCTGAAAGTGACCTTAAGTGACAAGAGATGACTTAGGACTAGATTTGACTATGACCAAGATTAATATCTCATTAAATGACATAATATTGGCCATGACACACCTTATAACATTATAATAAACCCATATGCAAGTTTTTATTACCATATGGGGTTGATTATTTTGACTTTTGTTCAAAATAATTAATATTCTTGGTGATTTCCAAGGGGTGGTATGCTTGATATGCCAATACTAGTAGCCTAACACTATCCATTGGGACATGGAGTCACTTGTGCACAAGTTTGAAACTCAATTTGCCTTTGAAACTACACCAAACATAAAGAAAAAAAACACACAAAACAAGACACACCAAAGGAAACAAACATGTGTTCTCAATAACATGTATGAAACACACATACAACTAAAAAAAAGGTACACACCTAACCTAGTATTTACAAGGCCTCACTCTTGAGGTGAAAAAATAGCTTATCATGATTCAACCAAGGTCAAAGATGGTTATTATTGCATATTTGTCACTCCATGAAAGTAAACACTCATGTGAATCATGTTCATTATAAACCACTTGAATATGTAGATGGTGAAATGGCTTACCATCCCTATGTCTTACCATGCCTGCATATGGCCTACTTTGAGCTCTCATGAATGCTTTATCTTGCCTTTCAAATACCTTGAATGGAGATAAAATCCTCTTGATCTCTATCATATCCATTTGATGATATTCAATCTATAAATTTGGAGATATGACATCTTTCTCAACCTTAATCTCCTCTATGATAGAATATACTTGATGTTTGGGAGCATCAATTTTCTCTTCACCATCTTCCAACACCTCTGAATGTGTATCTACCTCAGATTGAGCTCCTAATTGTTCTTCAATCATAACTAAATCTACCTTGACTTCACAAGGCTACTCTATGATTGCAAATTCTTAGATAATAAATTGATATTCATCCACATTCATAGCATGAAAATCATTTTAAGGCTTGATCAAACACTCAACAACCTGATAATTAGTATCATTAACACACTCATCAGATATGAAATTCTTAGGAGGGGAATTAGTACTACCCAATTGATCAAATTCTTGACATATGGTATTGAACCTTTGCCATAAGTCATCTTCCTCTTCTTCATGAATGTCATCATCCTTCATGGATGATATAGGTGCCAAGGTTAGTTTATTCAAAGTAGGTGTAAGGATCATGTTCATAATAGTATACACCATAATCATCTATAAATAATTCAACTATGCCTTCAATCTTGGAGGAAGCACAAACATCCACATTAGACTCCTCTTTCTCATTGACTACATAATTCAAATTTGAGCTTGCATCTACATAGGTCTCAATGTGAAACCTTATAAGTGTTTGATTTATTATGGTCACTTTGTTTCCATATATAATCCTAAATGACAAGAAAGACCAATAAATTGAGATGTAACCTTATATCTTAGCTATATAATCTCTTGAAATTCAAGTTTAAAAATGAGCAAACAAGTCCACAATAACAATGTCTTTAAGGATGGGGAAACTAAGACAATCATGCGAGAAAACCTTCAACCCTTTGATTAATCCTATTATCTTGGTAGGTGTACTATTGAAATGAATCAATACTTTTCTATGTGATTCATATTTTAAGCCCAATTTATTATCTACAACTTTGGGCATCACTGATGTAGAGGCTCCACTATCAACTATTAGTTATAGACTAGTTTGTCCCCCACTATGAGAGTTAGGTATAAGGGTAGAAGATTCCAAGACTTGGTATATGGTTACACAATGATTTTAGGGGAATATTAAGATTTACATGACCATGACAATTTTTTGATGATGGAGGACTAGTAGGGATAATAGAAAACTATTTTTTCAAGAGCTCTTTTTGGCTAGGAAAATGGAGGGCATCCCAAAGGGAAAAGGATGCCTTGCCATTATTTAATGAATACAATATTTTTAGGGTAGAGTTAATTTATATTTAGTTGTTGGAGGAAAATAATTTATTTTCGCTTGAGGAATTGAAGCACCTTGAGTAGACCTTACCACATTCAGATTTGAAGGAGATGCAGGAGTGTTATGAACTGCCATGCTTGCATTCATGCCTTGTTGCCTTAGGGTAGGGTTATATGAACTTGTAGGAACACCATCATCATCCCCTAGAGCCTTCCTCTTATCTCTTATATTTTTTTAAATAAAATTTCCTTGGTTAATCACAAAGACACCTTCACAGGGGGCGTGTGGTGAAGTTGTTTCACCACAGAGTCAGGGATTGTCTTTGAGGATGCTGGTCGAGATGTGCCCAAGATAGGAATCTTGGCTCTTGGTTATGGTGAAAGCTTAGTAGATGGGAATGTCCAAGGGATAGAAACATGTCTTTTCCCTTTATCCTTTTGGGTTGGTGGGCTGGTGGTCACATTGATGGTGTTGCTTTCAAATAATGGGGTTAAAGGCGGTGGAGGGACCATAGTCTAGTGTTGAGATCCTGATTTAGGTGATGATGTTTGTGAGGCTTGTGATGGTGTCAAGGATTTGGCAAAGGGGTATTCAAGAGGATCTTTGATGAGAAGGGTATCCTTTTTTTGGTGTTGATGAATGACAGCTTTTAGAGCACAACAACGCTCAGTGTCATGTCCCAGTGTGCGATGATGGTGACAAAATTTAGTGTTGTCAAACCAAGATGGTCTTGATCTGAGAGTTGATGAGTGTGAAGGTGAGGAGGTGTGGGAATCATGGGATGATTTTGAAATTTTGTTGATAATATGGTAAAGAAGAAGGGTGTCTTTCTCTAAGCATTGGCGAATGACAACCTTGAGGGCACAACAATGCTCAGTGTCATGTCTTGACATGCGATGATATGCACAAAATTTAGTGTCATCGAACCAGGGTGGTTTTGGTCTAAGAGATTGGTATGGTTTAAGAGGAGGAAGATTGATGCGAGAAGACTGCAACAATTATCATAATATAAGGCATAAGAACCCACCAATGGGTCTGCATGTTTTGTTATAGTAGGGGTTGATGACTTTTGTATTGGAGGCATATGAGGCATTGGTCATTTTGGAGGAAATATATGTTTAATGGGTAAAGGGGATAATAGAGGCAATTTGCCTCTGTGAGGTGTTGGAGTAGGAAGCACTCTTATTAAGGTGGATGGATGTGGGACCAAAATAGAGGGCAATGATGAAGGTGGGGGAGGAATTCTCTGGTGTGGTTTAGTGGCCTTCTTTAGATTGGGTTGAGGGCCACTATTGTGCGAGGTAAGATTAGAGTCTACCCTCACTTGTGGGTGAGTGAGGTTTGATATAGGCTGAATGTCAAGAGATTTAATCTCTTTGGGCATGATGGATGCTTGCGCAGGTTTGGGTTCAGTTATGGATGGGGGTGAGTGAGATGTAGTGATCTCAGGAAAGAGGCAAGAGAAAACCATCACTAGGTCTTCCTCGGTCGAAGTTGGTGAAGAGACAGGGTCTTCTCTTGGTGGAAAATAAATTGGAGAATGTGACTCCTCAAGAGGATAGAGGGTAGGGATGATGGTGCCTTCTACTTGTGGCTAAGGAGTAGGAAGGGTATGGTCCTCCATTGGTAGGAGGAAGGATGAAGGTGGGGCTAATGGCATTGGTATGGTCGAAGCATCCTCCAATATAAGAGAGGTTGATGGAGAACTAATAGGAGAAGAAGGCTCTTCTACCTGTGATGGATGAATAGGAGAAGAAATCTCTTCTACCTATGGAGGAGGTTAGTCAGGGATAAGAGGTGAAACTGTGTTGACCGTGTGTATATCATGCTCTTGGGAGCTCTCGGCCATGGTCTAGACATTGTTTTGGCTAGGAGGATGGTTGGGAAAAGGTTGTTTGAATATATCAATGTTTTGGTTGGGTGGCACGTTTGGGTTGGCCAAAACAAGATATCCCTTGTCTATCATGTCTTGGACAATGTTCTTGAAGGTTCGGCAGTTGTTTATGTCATGGCCTTGGACACAGTGATAGTGACAGAAGTTGTTTTCCCTATAACATGTAGGGAGGGCTTTTGAGGAGTTGAATTGAGGTGGTAATATTGGAGCGAGATTGAGGACCCCCTGCTTGACAAGTTTTTCCAACATGAAAGCGTATGATTCTCCTAGTGGAGTGTGTTTACGCTGTATATACCATTGTTGGAATTGTTTTGTGATGTTGAAGGTTAAGATTGGTTGGTTGTTGTAGAGGATGGTGATCTAATGACCACAGTGTTTGCCACTACTTTGGACTTGGAGTGGAAAGAAGAAGGTTTGGAAGAAGAAGGGTCATCAGTTTTTGTGTTGTTATTACGCAATTTGACCCTATTTTTTTCAATCATGTAGAGTTCAAGCTTTTGGGCCATAGTGAAAGCTTCATCAAAAGTGCAAAATGTTTGAACCCACAAGGTGGATGAGATGTGCATGGCACATGCTCAAGAGAAGATCTCAATGAGCTTGGGTTGAGGTAAAGGGAAGGAGAGTTGGTTGATTAAGGCTCTCCAATGGGTGACAAAATTGGTTATGGATTTGTCGTCAAACTGTCTGATAGAGTACAGATCTGTGATTGAAACCTTTTTGGTGATATTGATCAAAAAGTGGTCAAGGAAAAGTTGAGCCAGTTGGGTGAATGTGAAAAGAGAGTGTCTGGTGAGAGAGTTGTACCAGTTGAGGGTAGGACCAGAAAGTGACATGGGTAATGTGTGTAGCAGTAACGCATCATCATGGGCTATCAGGTAACAAGCATGTCTGAATGCTCGTAGATGCTGCTGTGGGTCTTCCTTACTCTAGAAGTGAGTAAACTTAGGAAGATCCCACTGACTAGGATACGGTTGGATTGGGATGGAGGGATGAATGGGTTCGTTGTAAATTTGGTCATATGAAAGGACATTGCTTGAACCGAAAATGGAAGCCTCAAGACTAGAAATTTTGTCCATCATCATCTTGATGAGATCAGCTAACAGATTGGTAGATGGGGTGCCCCTTAGGTTGTAAGGCACTTAGAAGGTGCTAGAAGAGGTGTATGATGTAGTCGGTTACACTTTTATAGGTGCAACATATTGATAACTAGTCATTGGGATAGATGTAGAAGCCAGGGGTGGTTGTTTCATAGAGTTAGAGGGCACAAATTGAATAAGGGCTGCCAAAGGTGGTTGAGGGGTGGCAACACTTGTTGAAGGGTAGGTAGTTACTCTTGTGTTGATGGGGGCAAGAGTAGGTGGGATGGAGACAACTAGATTTTGGAAAGGGGTAGAATTTTGTTGAATAGTCTATGGTTGATGGGGGGCCGAAACCCTGATGGAAGTGGGCCCAGAGATAGAAGGAGAAGACACACTTTGAAGATTAGTCATGGTTGGGTTGATGGTCGAATCAAAGGCTAGAGCAGTCATGGGTTGGGTAGCGAACGCTATCGGTATCATTGCCGCTTTAGTTAAGGAGGTTGGCATCCCATAGACTAGGTTGCCTGAAGAGTCTCGCATTTGGATTCTCATGAGATAATGTTGAAGGGCCTTGACATTGACCTTAAGAAACCTTTCAAAGTCTTGATCCCCTTTGGGAACAATATATGGTCACATTGGGGTTGGTCAGGCAGGAGTATGTTTGGTCTCTGAATGATACTCCATTAGAGGACTGGTTATGGAAGGTGAAGGTGGAAGCGGTTGTTTCCTTGCATGGTCAACAAGAGTCTTGGTTTGACTGCATGTCAAAACCATTCAAGGCAAGAGGTTTAGGTTTTAGAAACTATGTTTTTTAGTCTCAGAAAACTAGAATGGGTGCTAGACAGCAAGAAAGTCAGGTTTTTAAGCTTGTTATTTTGAGAAGAAAAGTTTAGATAGTGACTGACATCAGTAGAAAGACTGATGTCAGTGGAATAGGTTGCCAATGTTGGTCAGATAACCAATGTCGGTGAAGAAAGGTTGCCAACATCAATGGAAAAATTGATGTCGGTTATTGTGTGTTTCCACAAACTCAAAAAAATTGAAAGTTTTTGGAAAAAAAGAAGAAAATGTCCTCACTAGCTCAAAAAACTAGATAGGAACAAAAAAATAGATGGAGATAGGCAGACCCTAACGTTAATTCCTAAGAATGATTTTTAGAGTCTTGTTGTCTTATGCATTAGAGTGTGTTTGGGAAGTTGGCTTGTAGAACGAGTCCTAGAAGAGGTAGTCTAAAGTTGGTTTCAGGTTAGTTTCGGTGCTCAAAGTCTGTATTAGGTTCCATACATGGCCTGGTGCTAAGGAACAAGCTCCCCTCACTTCACGAGCCCAGTGATAAGCTGGTCTCACTTAGCCAGTATATACTTCCCCTAGAGTTTATCCTCTACCAAAAAATAGAGTGGGCTTTCCCCTTGGTAGTGAAGTCTAAGTGGGATTGCCAAGACGGGTAAGATATCAGCTAGGTGATGAAATCCTAGTCAGACCTTGTCTCAGGTAAGTTTAGATGTTTGATTTTGTGCAAGTGATTTGGATGTGTAACATAAGTGGACTACGCTTTATTCATGATGCAGTTTTAATTACTAGATGTGAGAGCTAAGTATGCATTCAGACAGAAATGAGATGCAATAGATTTTAAGCCCAAATTGAAATGTGTGTTCATATGCAGACAAGTGAGAAGAGGTTGAAGAGTATGAGTTGACTAGTCTAAGATGCAAGAAATAAAGAAGGATTATTTTTAACTTTGCTAATAGTGTCTTTTGGAATAGATAGAAGAAAAAGATACAAGAAGAGACCTAATGCACCTATATGAAAAGTTTTCTTTAGAAGAAAGGGTATGGACCCAAGAAAGACTTCTAGGGTCCCACTGGGCATGCCAGAATGTTTCTAACTATTTTTGCTTTTCCACATTCAAAAGATGAAAGAAACTAAAAGAAATGGTCTAGGGTTAGATGTTACCCATATGAGGTCTATGCATCGTTATCCAGATGTTTTAAGGACTCCTCTTTGGCTATGGAGGATGACACCTGTAAAAGAAAGAGACTCAAATAAAGAGGTTGTTAGATAGATAAATAGTGAACTACCAAGCAAAAGCTTGTTCCTAAAAGTGCAAAGACTTCTTAGAGGGATGACAGTCCACTAGTTGATAAAAAATAGAATGTTGCCAGAAACAGAAATGATAAAAGACTAAATCAAAAGAAATAAAAACAAATGTGTACATGTATGTATCAATCTATCTTTCACAGTCACCAGTGTCGATTAGTCTGCCAACATCGATAGGTCAATGTCACCAACATTAGTTAGTCTACCAATGTCGGTAAGGGCAATGGGCCTAGTGGCTGGCGTCGGTCAGGGAAATGGTCTTGGACAAGCTTTGGATGGGTTTTTGGTCGATAGAATGGTCCGTAGAATGGTCTGTGGTAGTTTAAGAGTCTGTATAGGGTTTTTATTGGGTTTGTAGGGTAGAGAGTGTGGTTGAAAATGGGATAAGGATGTGGGGAAGGCCTCTCATCCTTTCTAGGAAGAAGTCAAGTCTGGTTTGTTGATAGCTGAGTCTAGTTCATAGCACTTAGAAGTAGCAAATGGGGATTGATTGTCAAAGCATTTTGAAATACTGAGATAAAACAAAACAAGAATACTTACCTCATGTCTGTTGAATAAGAAGTGTAGGAGACCTGTTGCTAATGCTACTGATGTAGAAGACTACTTGCAGAGTGGATTGACTGATGCAGAGTACTTGTACCCTGTGATGCTTGCTATGTGTTTGGGAGAGAGGGAGTGAGAGAGATTGGAATATTGGAAGGTTGGCTGATCGAAAGATTGGAAAAAGATCAAAGGCTTGGTGGATTGAAAGATTGAAAAATTTGTAGATCTGCATTTTAGACGCAGAATGTAGTTTTGAAGGCAACTGATGCCGGCAATACTGTCGATGTTGGCCAAATACTGACCGACGTTGGCAACCAAAGAATAGGAAAAGGGGATAAAAATAGCCTTTTGTCTGTTCTTCCATCTGCTGAGGTCAGTTGGTCATGGGAAAATGGTCGAAGGTGGGTTAAAATGGATGCAAGAGGCTAGGGGAAGGGTTGAAATGGGGTTTAGGAATTTAATACTTGGCATGGGGAGATAAAGGGATCCAAAGAGAGGTATCCAAGGAGGGGTGAGGTGTCAAGGAGAGAGAGAGAGAGGGAATTATTAATTCAAAATAGATAATTATTTTAAATTAATAAGACATAGATGGGTTAGGGATGGTTAGAAGTTAGAAAGGGACCAAGGGGGGAGGATGACCAAGGAGTAGACATGATTTCGGTGTCTACATTTGCCCCCTTTTGTCTTGTTGGTTGTTCTTGATGAACTGCAAGACAAAAATAGGAGTAAGTTGCCCTAGGTATGGGATAGGGTTGATTTTGTCCTGTTGGTTGTTTGAATGAACTACAAGACAAAAATAAGAGGAGGTTACACCAGATGTGGGATGAGATATTCCCCCTCAAAGCGAGAGTCAAGGAAAGGTAACCTAATATTGGGTGCCAATTTGATAGAGAGTGGATGGAGATGGTGAAGTTTGAATATGAATGCTACAATAGTTGTGATTGCATGTATACCACTTCACATGATGGTTAGGTCAAATTATCACAAGTCAAGGGTCGAGGAGTGCCAAAATCAAAATAACCAGGCCCCAACATTTAGTCGTAGTTGATTGGGTTATTCGATCCAAGTTGTAGCTCCAATGGTCATCGTGTTCCAAGTATCCCAGGCTCAAGAAGTGCTCCTAGAAACATGAAAATGTCACAAGTAGTGTGGATCAACTTGCTCATGATCCTATACTTGTGAGGGTCAAAATGTGGGTTACAAACAATTTTGCTAACCATTCATGAGGTAGCATACATGCAAAAACAACCAAGGCAAAGTTGTCTTGGAAGTGGTCATGATCTGAGGAGATAGGCAGGATCTCCAAGGTCATTGGTCGAGTCGAGGTGAGATAGATAGTTGGTCAAATGAATGGATGGATGAAGGAATGTGGTCGAGCTAACCTCAGAAGATGTCATGTCATCTGAGTGCTACCAACATAGCCCTTGTGTGAAGGGCCTCAGGACAATGTAGTTCTCCCTAAAAAGGGAGGAAGAGGGTCAAAGTTATGGATTGCTTTGGTCAAGGTCAAGTCATGGTCAAAGGAGGATATGGTTTGTCCATCAGGTAGATGAACAAATGAGGGTGGTCGAGCTAACCTTAGAGGATGTCATGTCAACTGAGTCCTGCCTACATAGCCCTAGTTGTTAGGACCTCAGGCTAATGTAGTTCTCACTAAAAGGGAGGAAGGGTCAAAGTTGTGGATGGTCTTGGATGAGGTTAAGTCATGGTTAAGAGGGAATATGGTTTGTCCATCAAATAGATGAACAAATTGATGTGGCTGAGCTAACCCCAGAAGACGTCATGTCAACTGAGTGCTGCCTACATAGCCCCGGTCGTTAGGGCCTCAGGCTGATGTAGTTCAGACGAGGAGTCAAAATGGTTGAGGATTGGTTTGGTCATGGTAAATGATGAGGGTAAGATGATGTTACAGTGTTTTCCATATTATGTGATGGTGTATTCTATAACATTGGTTGATTGGTCTTTCATCCCTAGCAATTTTCCATATTGGGTGATGGATGTATGCTAAAAATTAATTGAGTATGTTTATGCTTCAGAAAGTAATGGTTTATGCTTGGCATAAATTGCATGGTTGATAGTTTCCATGTGTATTGGTTTCCATAGAAACTGGTGTGAATAGGTTATGAGAACATTTTGTGGTCTGAAGAAAGTTTGGTTGGCAAATGATTTGGTTGAATGTGACCAAAGTGTAGGGAGGAAGTGAAAGGCATTGTGCCCTTTCATTGACATGGACCATAATGATAGCATAGGTAGGGGGTTTTAGAAACAAAATCCCCGTTTGTGCATCACGTCATTGACCATTGGTTGTGTTAGATAAGTAATCGAATCACTTTGACATTAAAATGAATTTGAAATCCCTTGAGCAGGTGATATGATATATGAGGATAGGGTAACCCTGTTGAGTAGGGATAACTTTTCCCCTTTTTATAAGAGAGCCTGAGAACAACTACAAGTCAAGTCCATGACCTTTTTTTTTTTGGCAGACTGATCAATGCGGGAAATCTACATAGAGATGTCATTGTGCTTGGTGGTCATTTGTGAAGCTGATCGATGCGAGAAGATTCTATGAAAGTGCTATTTGTAGCAAGAGTTTCATCATAGCCATCCTTTGAGGGAGTGGTCTATATTTTTTCTTTATATATATTTGAGGGCTTTGAATAACTGTCCTTCGAGGGAGCAGTCTATTAGCTACAGCAATGATAGTAAAACTATCCTTCGAGGGAGCAATCTGCTTTTTGAGTTTATGACCTTGGATATTTTGACATCAATTTATATTTTTGACAGAATTGTGAGTCATGGACAGGAGAAGTTCAAGGGCTCCCTTTTATTAGGACAAAGCATCCATACAAAAGGGGTTACATAGTGTTTGTTTAGGGGAATAGGGTTGAAGGGAATGAGGATTAAGAGGACTAGGATTGCTCAAGGGATGAGCTCAAGTTAAATGTCAAGTGAAAGAGTACTAGACTAATAGTAGAATGGTCGTAGATGCAAGGCATTAAGAGGCTCAAGTTTTGGTCAACCTTCGAGAGAAGACAGACAATAAGTCCCTGATCCATACTTGTGCATGATGATGTAAGGTCCGAGCCAATTAGGAGCAAACTTATCTCATTTACTTCTTTCCAAATTGGTCATGTGTTGGTTGATGATTGGACATGAAGTTGGTTGATGTTTGGTCGATATGTTTGGTTGGAGGCTTGGTCGAGGCTTGGTTGAGGCTTAGTTGTTTGATGTTGGACATAAAGTTGGTTGATGTGTTGTCAATGCTTAGTCGAGGTTTGATCGATGCTTGGTCGAGGCTTGGTCAAGGCTTGGTTGATTGATATTTGGTTGGTATTTGGTCGAGGCTTGGTCAAGGCTTGGTCGGTTGATATTTGGTCAATGTTTGGTTAAGACTGGTCAAGGTTTGGTTGATATTTGGTCGAGGTCGATTGATATTTGGTCAAGGCTTGGTCAATGGTCAGTTGAATGTTTGGTCGAGGCATGGTCAATGGTCAGTTGAATGTTTGGTCGAGGTTTGGTTGATGTTTGGTTGAGGCTTGGTCAATGGTCGGTTGAATGTTTGGTCGAGGCTTGGTCAACGGTTGGTTGAATGTTTGGTCAAGGTTTGGTTGATGTTTGGTTGAATATTTGGTCGAGGTTTGGTCAAGGCTTGGTCGAGACTTGGTCGAGGCCAGTTGATGTTGGTTGATACTTTGTTGTTTGATGATGTTGTTGGAGAGTTTTGTATGAGATCATACAAAGACACCTTCACAGGGGTCGTGTGGTGAAGTTGTTTCACCACAGAATCAGGGATTGTCTTTGAGGATGCTGGTTGAGATGTACCCAAGATAGGAATCTTGGGTCTTGGTTGTGGTGAAGGCTTAGCAGATGGGGATGTCCAAGGGATAGAAACATGTCTTTTCCATTTATCCTTTTGGGTTGGTGGGTTGGTGGTCACATTGATGGTGTTGATTTCAAATAATGGGGTTAAAGGCAGTGGAGGGACCATAGTCTGGTGTTGAGATCCCGATTTAGGTGATGATGTTTGTGAGGCATGTGATGGTGTCAAAGATTTGGTAAAGGGGTAGTCAAAAGTATCCTTGATGAGAAGGGTATCCTTTTTCTAGTGTTAATGAATGACAGCTTTTAGAGCGCAACAACGCTCAGTGTCATGTCCCGATGTGTGATGATGGTGACAAAATTTAGTGTTGTCAAACCAAGATGGTCTTGATCTGAGAGTTTATGAGTGTGAAGGTGAGGAGGTATGAGAAGCATGGGATGATGTTGAAGGTTTTTTGATAATATGGTCAAGAAGAAGGGTGTCTTTCTCCAAGCATTGGTGAATGACAACCTTGAGGGCACAATAATGCTCAGTGTCATGTCCCGACGTGAGATGATACGCACAAACTTTAGTGTCATCAAACTAGGGTGGTTTTGGTCTGAGAGATTGGTATGGTTTAAGAGGTGGAAGACTGATGTGAGAAGACTACAACAATTTTTGTAATAGCAAGGCATAAGAACCCGCCAATGGGTCTGCATGTTTTGTTACAGTAGGGGTTGATGAATTTTGTTTTGGAGGCATAGCAGGCATTGGTCATTTTGGAGGAAATATATGTTTAATGGGTAAAGGGGATAATGGAGGTAATTTGCCTCTATGAGGTGTTGGAGCAGGAAACACTCCTATTAAGGTGGATGGATGCAGGCCCAAAATAGAGGGAAATGATGAAGGTGGGGGAGGAATTCTCCGGTGTGGTTTAGTAGCCTTCTTTAGTTTGGGTTAAGGGCCATTATTGTGTGAGGAAAGATTAGAGTCTACCCTCACTTGTGGGTGAGTGAGGTTTGATATAGGCTGAATGTTGAGAGATTTAATCTCTTTGGGCATGATGGATGCCTGCACGGGTTCGGGTTCAGATATGGATGGGGGTGAGTGAGATGTAGTGATCTTAGGCAAGAGGCAAGAGAAAACCATCACTAGGTCTTCCTTGGTCGAAGTGGGTGAAGAGACAGGGTCTTCTCTTGGTGGAGAAGAAATTGGAGAATGTGACTCCTCAAGAGGATAGAGGGTAGGGATGATGGTGCCTTCTACTTGTGGTTGAGGAGTAGGAAGGGTATGGTCCTCCATTGGTAAGAGGAAGGATGAAGGTGGGGCTAATGGCATTGGTATGGTCGAAGCATCCTCTAATATAAGAGAGGTCGATGGAGAACTAGTAGGAGAAGAAGGATCTTCTACCTGTGATGGATGAATAGGAGAAGAAAGCTCTTCTACCTATGGAGGAGGTTAGTCAGGGACAAGATGTGATATCGTGTTGACCGTGCGTATATCATGCTCTTGGGAGCTATCGGCCATGGTCTGGACATTGTTTTGGCTAGGAGGATGGTTAGGAAAAGGTTGTTTGAAGATATCGATGTTTAAGTTGGGTGGTGCATTTGGGTTGTCCAAAACAAGATCTCTCTTGTCTATCATGTCTTGGAAAATGTTCTTAAAGGTTCGGCAGTTGTTTATGTCATGGCCTTGGACACGGTGATAGTGATAGAAGTCATTTTCCCTATACCATGTAGGGAGGGCTTTTGAGGAGTTGAATTGAGGTGGTCAGATTGGAGGGAGATTGAGGACCCCCTGCTTGACGAGTTTTTCCAACACAGAAGTGTATGATTCTCCTAGTGGAGTGTGTTTATGCTATATATACCATTGTTGGAATTGTTTTGTGATGCTTTGTGATGTTGAAGGTTGAGATTGGTCGGTTGTTGTAGAGTATGGTGATCTAATGACCACAGTGTTTACCACTCCTTTGGACTTGGAGTGGGAAGAAGGTCTGGAAGAATAAGGGTCATCAGTTTTTGCATTGGTATTACGCAATTTGACCTTATTTTCTTCAATCACATAGAGTTCAAGCTTTCAGGCCATGGTGAAATCTTTGTCAAAAGTGCAAAATGTTTGAACCCGCAAGGTGGATGAGATGTGTGTGGCACATGCTCGAGAGAAGAGCTCAATGAGCTTGGGTTGAGGTAAAGGGAAAGAGAGTTGGTTGATTAAGCCTCTCCAACAGGCGACAAAATTAGTTATGGATTCATCATCAAATTGTCTGATAGAGTGCAGATCTATGATTGAAACCTTTTTGGTGATATTGATCAAAAAGTGGTCAAGGAAAAGTTGAGCCAGCTGGGTGAATGTGAAAAGAGAGTGTCTAGTGAGAGAGTTGTACCAGTTGAGGGTAGGACCAGAAAGTGACATGGGTAATGTGCATAGCAGTAACGCATCATCATGGGCTATCAGGTAACAAGCATGTCTGAATGCTCGTAGATGTTGCTATGGGTCTTCCTTACTCTAGAAGCGAGTAAAATTAGGAAGCTCCCACTAATTGGGATACGGTTAGATTGGGACAGAGGGATGAATGGGTTCATTATAAATTTGGTCATATGAAAAGACATTACTTGAACCAAAAATGGAAGCCTCAAGACTAGACATTTTGTCCATCAACATCTTGATGAGATCGGCTGATGGATTGGCAGATGGGGTTCCCCCTAGGTTGTAAGGCACTTGGAAGGTGCTAGAAGAGCCATATGACGTAGTTGGTTACACTTGTATAGGTGCAACATATTGATAACTAGTCATTGGGATAGATGTAGAAGCCAGGGGTGGTTGTGCCATAGAGTTAGAGGGCACAAATTGAATAGGGGCTGCTAAAGGTGGTTGAGGGGTGGAAACACTAGTTGAAGGGTAGGTAGTTACTCTTGTGTTGATGGGGTCAAGAGTAGGTGGGATGGAGACAACTAGATTTTGGAAAGGGGTAGAATTTTATTGAATAGTCTATGGTTGATGGGGGGCCAAAACCCCAATGGAAGTGGGCCCAGAGATAGAAGGAGAAGCCACACTTTGAATATTAGTCATGGTTGGGTTGATGGTCAAAGCAAAGGCTGGAGCGGTCATGGTTTGGGTAGCAAACGCTGTCGGTATCATTGCCGCTTCAGTTAAGGAGGTTGGCATCCCATAGATTGGGTTGCCTGAAGAGTCTCGTGTTTGGCTTCTCACGAGATAATGTTGAAGGGCCTTAACATTGAGGTCAAAGAACCTTTCAAAGTCTTGATCCCCTTTAGGAACAATAGATGGTTGCGTTGGGGTTGGTTGGGCAGGAGTATGTTTGGTCTCTGAATGATACTCCATTAGAGGACTAGTTATGGAAGGTGAAGGTGGAAGCGGTTGTTGCCTTGTGTGGTCAACAAGAGTCTTGGTTTGACTACGTGTCAAAACCATTTAAGGCAACAGGTTGAGGTTTTAGAAACTATGTTTTTTAGTCTCAAAAAACTAGAATGGGTGCTAGACAACAAGAAAGTTGGGTTTTTAAGCTTGCTATTTTGAGAAGAAAAGTTTAGACAGTGACCGATGTTGGTAGAAAGACTAATGTCAGTGGAACAGGTTACCGATGTCGGTCAGGTAACCGATGTCGGTGAAGAAAGGTTTTTGATGTCGGTGGAAAAACTGATGTCAGTTACTGTGTGTTTCCACAAACTCAAAAAATTTGAAAGTTTTTGGAAAAAAAGAAGAAAACATCCTCACTAGCTCAAAAAACCAGATAGGAATAGAAAAATAGATGGAGATAGGCAGACCCTAACGTTAATTCCTAAGAATAATTTTTAGAGTCTTGTTGGCTTATGCCTTAGAGTGTGTTTGGGAAGTTGGCTTGTAGAACGGGTCCTAGAAGAGGTAGTCTAAAGTTGGTTTTGGGTTAGTTTTGGTGCTCAAAGTTTGTATTAGGTTTTGTACATGGCCTAGTGCTAAGGAGCAAGCTCCCCTCACTTCATGAGCCCAGTGATAAGCTGGTCTCACTTAGACTAGTATATACTTCCCCTAGAGTTTATCCTCTGCCAGAGAATAAAGTGGGCTTTCCCCTTGGTAGTGAAGTCCAAGTGGGATTGCCAAGTATGAGTAAGGTATCCACTAGGTGATGAAATCCTAGTCGGACCTTGTCTCAGGTAAGTTTAGATGTTTGATTTTGTGCAAGTGATTTGGATGTGTAACATAAGTGGACTACGCTTTATTCATGATGTAGTTTTAATTACTAGATGTGAGAGCTAAGTATGCATTCAGACAGAAATGAGATGCAATAGATTTTAATCCCAAATTGAAATGTGTGTTCGTATGCAGACAAGTGAGAAGAGGTTGAAGAGTATGAGTTGACTAGTCTAAGATGCAAGAAAGAAAGAAGGGTTCTTTTTAACTTTGCTAATAGTGTCTTTTGGAATAGATAGAATAAAAATATGCAAGAAGAGACCTAATGCACCTATATGAAAAGTTGTCTTTAGAAGAAAGAGTATGGACCCAAGAAAGACTTCTAGGGTCCCACCAGGTGTGCCAGAATGTTTCTAACTATTTTTGCTTTTCCACATTCAAAATATGAAAGAAACTAAAAGAAATGGTCTAGGGTTAGATGTTACCCAGATGAGGTTTGCGCACCGTTATCCAGACATTGTAAGGACTCCTCTTTGGCTGTGGAGGATGACACCTGTAGAAGAAAGAGACTCAAACAAAGAGGTTGTTAGATAGATAAACAATGAACTGCCAAGAAAAATCTTGTTCCTAAAAGTGCAAAGACTTCTTAGAGGGATGACAGTCCACTAGTTGATAAAAAATAGAATGTTACCAGAAATAGAAATGATAAAAGATTGAATCAAAAGAAATAGAAACAAATGCATACCTGTATGTAGCAATCTGTCTTCCATAGTCACCGATATCAGTTAGTCTACCAACGTTGATAGGTCAATGTCACCAACATCAGTTAGTCTACCAACGTCGGTAAGGGAAATGGGCTTGGTGGCCAGTGTCAATCGGGGCAATGGTCTTGGACAAGTTTTGGATAGGTTTCTGGTCGACAAAATGGTCTGCAAAATTGTTTGTGGTAGTCTGAGAGTCTGTGCAGGGTTTGTGCTGGGTTTGCAAGGCAGAGAGTGTGGTTAAAAATGAGATAAGGATGTGGGGAAGGCCTCTCAACCTTTTTGAGAAGAAGTCAAGTCTGGTCTGTTGATAGCCGAGTCTAGTTCATAGCACTTAGAAGTAGCAAATGGGGACTGATTGTCAAAGCATTTTGAAATACTGAGATGAAACAAAAGAAGAATACTTACCTCTTGTCTATTGAAGAAGAAGTGTAAGAGACCTATTGCTAATGCTGATGATGTAGAAGACTACCTATAGAGTAAAGTGACTGATGTAGAGTACTTGTACCCTATGATGCTTGCTATGTGTTTGGGAGAGAGGGAGCGAGAGAGGTTGGAATATTGGAAGGTTGGCTGATCAAAAGATTGGAAAAAGATCGAAGGCTTGGCAGATTGAAAGATTAAAAAATTTGTAGATCTGCATTCTAGATGCAAAAATGTAGTTTTGAAGGCAACCGACACTGGAAATACAACCGACATCGGCTGACTACTGACCGACATTGGCAGCCAAAGAATATGAAAAAGGGCTAAAAATAGCCTTTTGTCCGTTCTTCCATCTGCCGAGGTCAGCTGGTCATGGGAAAACAGTTGAAGGCAGGTTAAAATGGACATGAGAGGCTAGGGGAAGGGTTGAAATGGGGTTTAGGCATTTAATACTTGACATGGGGGGATAAAGGGATCCAAAGAGAGGTATCCAAGGAGGGGTGAGGTGTCAAGGAGAGAGAGAGAGGGAATTATTAATTCAAAATAGATAATTATTTTAAATTAATAAGACATAGGTGGGTTAGGGATGGTTATAAGTTAGAAAGGGACCAAGGGGGAGGACAACCAAGGAGTAGACATGATTTCGGTGTCTAAAGTGTTCACTAAGAGTGACATGACCTTCACCATTGAATGTAGGAACACTCTTTATAGCATTAGGAGGAATGTCATCACAGGCCTCAAGATGAATTTGGATTTTTTTAGGATAGAAAGGCATGTCTCTTAGTAGTTTTTTTATTCAAGTTATTCCTCACTCTCTTTATCCTTTTAGATAGAAATTTCCTCTTACTCTTCAAAGGAAAAAATAGGCTAAGGGTGTTAAACTTCAAGAGGAAGTTCAGGTTGAGGAGGTGGATTGATAGGATTGAAAACTCTACTAGAAGCTAACTTAGTATGGACCATTAAGTATAAGAGTAAATATATGATATAAAAATGGTATACAACTATATTTTACCTTTAATGGAGTTTCCAAATGATTATTAGAACACCAATATGTGGTTGATGTTGTCAAGACCAACATTCACCTTGACAAGTTGTCTTTACAACAATGGGTCCCAAAAGGCATGCCAAAAGTGTCATCACAAAAATTTTCACCCTAGAGGAGGTTATTTAATCCTAATATAATATTTTGGAAACATTGGAATACCTATATGATTTTGGGTCACCTATAGTAGAGGTAAACCTCTAGGTTTAAGGGCTATCTCCCTGAATTGATCTCGAAATACTTATCACCTACTCTAATTGATTGCTTATGGGAAAAAAGGTATAAGTATGCATGAAATAAATATATTATAAGTATGTGATACACCATAAGTGTTTATTAATGATATCATACTTATTTCATTAAGAAATAAGACTTATAAACTAGCTTCAAAGTTTTAAGATGTTCTAACATTAGTATTTCAATATAGAGGTGATATGCATGAGACAACTCAAGGTAAGTAGACAAGAGATCAGATTGATAAATATAGGGACACTTTCACACTTTAAGGGATAAAAAAACACTAGATACACTCTATATGACCTGTTATAATGATAATTCCTTGTACTAGACATGAAAGGATAATGATAAGCAAGGATAGAATCACTATACCTCACCATTCATCACTTTGCACACTTAGACAAGATGTTTGTGAACTTAAAAATAGATTTATTATATTATTAAAAGGTAAATTAAAACATAAAAATAGTATGGATTCACCATACATGGTGTGGAATTATGAGACAAGAGTCAAAATGGCCAGTACTTATAGAATGTAAGAGAGGAGAAAGAAGAATGAAGTCTAAGAGTCATAAAAACAATTGTAAAGCTAAAAAAAGGAGTTATGTTTATAGGATAATGGAGTATAAAATACACCATCAAAGGTATATATGGAAAATTTTATCTCAAATCATTAAACTCTTTTATATATGGCATAAGAATCTTTAATTATTTTCATAGAAACTGCCTTCACAATTTAGATTCCCTTGAACACTCCACAATAGACTAGGGATATATGACATTATTACATTTTTAGGAATGGGTTATAAATAGTCTCCAACATGCATTGGATGTGTCCCTAATCATTAATATTCTTTTGTCCAAGTTTTCTCACTTCTTGTATTCATAATTACCCTTATTTTACTCATCCTTCACACTTGGCACCAAGGTGTGCTTCAATTTCTCAAACCAATCCATATAGAGGATGATGTGACACTTTTAAAGAGTCCTCATGCCCTTAGATTCATCAAGTAGACCTTAAAATGCCTAATAATTATATTTATCACCTTCTCACATTGTGATCACTCTTTATTCACTATGCCATCTTGGATTGGCTAAGGTGAAGGTACTTGTAGAGATACGTGTAATCTTTTTTAAAGTAAGAAATGTATATGATGAGTTATATTAAGTCTCACCCTACCTCTAAAATTGATATTCATATTTTTAAAACCTTTTATACCTTCAAAACACACAATTATTTCAATAATATCCATTTTCACCCTATTCATACAAGTAGGGTAGAATCCAAATTGATGAGAAATAACCCTGAGGAGTCCTCTACAATTTCAAATTACTTTCCTACTCAAACTATCTCATTTAGATGCTTTTGCTTCATCTTTCCCATTAGGTCTTTATCAAGGGTATTAAGTAGTTTTCACCCTTAATGATTATTCATAAAATTGGGACATTGAACTCATGAAAAAATCCCACTAAAATACTTGTTTAAGACCTTATCTAACATATCCTATCTATTTGAGCTCCCATGCTAAGAATCCATACAAGTGTGAGTTTCCAAAGTTAGGCTCTCAAGCTCCTCTTAGAATTTTTTGTAGGTTGTCATGATCTTGATCCAATAAATAACTCATTCATGGCTTTCTCTACAAACCAAAAGTTATCACACCTTATAACTTCCCATGAAGGTGTTTCAATGCATTAGAATGATCATCTAACCCTATAAGTGATATTTGACCCCCTTTAGGCATTAGGCTATCTAAGCCTAATGGACTTTGACTATGTTTATCCCCTCACCACCACCTATAAGTGGTTAGTCATGACTAAGAGGGATTTTATATGTTTTTATATATCTAACATAGCTCCTTACATCTCAAAAAATGCTCTAAGTCTCTTTGGCACCATCTTTTGTCATTCTTATGATAAACTTGTAAGATATGTGCATTTAGGAGTACCCTCTATCTAAAATAGAATATAGGGAACTTCCCATATTACCTCAATAAAAATAAAGGTATTAGAGGATTATATAAGTGGTTAGTATCCTCTATACAATATTTCAATGTTTAAACATACTCATAACATCTCTGAACCTCTCAAAACCTAAGGTAGACTTTTAAACTCACTGACTGTGTAGGATTCTATGTACCAACTATAGGTGGTCATGTTAGAACCCTTATTTGCCATCTTTACATGTTATGGGAACCTTGTGAGATGTTTACTACCATTTTTTATACACTCAAATAATTTTCATGATCTCAACCTTTGCCAAACCCTTCAAGGTATAGTTTGAACTTTGATATTTCTAGACTATAGTCAATTGTGATTGTGTTACTTTATTTAAAATACCATACATGTAGGTGGACATTTGTATATTAGACCTTGTGTTATTGCTACACCATATTATTGAAGTATCCAATGCCATTTTACATGCATTTGGACTTATTCTCATCATATATATGTTAGGACACTCTCTAAATCACCATGTTCTAGTGGACTGTCATGCTAAAATTGAATATAGTTGACCATTTTAGAGAATATAGGTCTTATAGGTGTATATGTAGGATTTGAAATCTATGCTACACATACTAGGATTCCCTTGAGGTATTTTGAGGCATCTCGAACTTGAAAATATTCATGCTTGCATGGCCAATCTCCAAGGTTTATGTCATGAGCATATAGGTACTTGCAATCACATTGTAGGTTACCTTTATTGAGGGTAAGACACACCTATAGATGGTCAAGTAGGTCAAGACCCCACACTTCAACCTATTTCCAAGTTTATTTGATCCAATAGTGTCCTTTCACATCAATATGATCACTTTCTATGAGTGCATTCTCTATACTACTACCTTAGATAGAAAAGTCACTTGAAGTTTAAAATACTACAGAGAACACTAAATTTCTATAGTGAAAGAATGTCTGAATTAGGAGCCTTTTTTATACCACTTATTAGATTCAAACACTCACCTCCATTTTCAAGGTGTTACCCCTACATGAAGGCTATAATATGGAGGCATTCAAAATCATCTAGACTCTATGTCACATCATTATATGATAGCATCAAAAGTGGACAAGGCTCTATTTTAGATCTTTCAAGGTAATGGATCCCTCAGACAAACTTTTTAACTTGAGCATGCCTTGTTCAAGCCTACTTGCCTCTCTGTCTAAATAATGATTTTTATGACCTTCCTCAACTCCTCAACCTCTATGTAAGTCTCCAATATGCTTAGACTCCTTCATGTAACACCTTTAGGCCTCTGGGAGAGCCATATATAGGTGTAATTATAGGATGTAGGGTAGTAAATATAAGACATGAGTAATATGCATATTGGATGGGCTAATGATTAATATTAGACCTATGAAAAGTCTTCAAATTGATATTTACCACTTAGAAATATTTAAAAATAGTTCAAATGTTTCATTTTAACATGATAATTCTCTTGTAGGGTGCCTATAGGTGTCCATTAATGGTGCAGGACTATGTGTGTAACTTGAACTAGGTATCACAATCAAACATATGATATTTGAATAACTCAACTTTATTTCTCATGATCCAAAAGTATGTTCAACATCTTGAGATTTTGATTACATCTCCATGGCTATGCTTAGGACCTTCATACATTGTAACTATACATGGATACTTTCACAAATTTGTTTATGTGAAACATGATTATATTCTTGACTACAACTCCATGGATGATGGTTTTTGAGACTAAGATTGGAAGGAAGGAGGATTTATATAAATTATAATAAACATGAATCATAAATATATCTCTACTATAAACCAATATAGGAAATGAAAACCTTTACAATTGATGGACATGTCTGCAACTTCACTAGTATACTCAACCTATAACTTGAGAAGTTTGAACTCATCAAATCACCTCCAAACATAAAAATAAAGATTAAAACCATGAAATAAGGATATAAAAATAATTTATAAACAATTCTAACATTTAGATTCTATAGACCAGCTCCAATAAGGAAAAAACCTATAGGGTGTGGGGATTAGTATGAAAAATGAGATAGTCAACTTATTAAGAATGGTTCATAAATCCTATGAAACCAATCTTTGAAATTATCCCATGAATTTTAATTCTACCATGTATACTAACACCCCTCAATATCATTTGACCTGAAACTTCTCCTACTAGCCATACCATAAAGAAACATGTTGATCAATTTTGCATGTCTAATGGAGTGATGGAAGATCAAAATAGTTTTAGTCCATTTTTGAGACTTCCAATGCTAATAAAGTATAAAAATGGAGTCATATAAGTTGAAAATTCATTCCATAATCTTTCCACATGTGCCACACTCCTCTATAGGTTGTATAACTACCAAAATACTCCCTTTTTCAACTATTTTCTTGATTTTACTTAGGAACCTACAAGTTTTCAGTTAGGACTAACATACCTAACAAGGATCTGACATGCATAATGTTGATAGATACTTAAAAACACTTTTTACTATAGGAAACCATACAACCTTCATTAATGGCTCTAAAAGTGACCCTAAGTGACATGAAATGACTTAAGACTAAATTTGACTATGACCAAGACCAATATCTCATTAAATGACATAAAATTGACCATGGTACACAATATAAAAATTTTATAGACTCCTATATAATTTTTTACTATAGCAGGTTGATCTTTTTGACTTATGGTCAAAATAGTCAATAGTTACCATTAAATTATTATTACTGAGGGGCCTAAAGTTAGATTGAATTATCTTCTAACCTTCCCTAAGTGTAAGATGTGCACCTTAAAACCTTGAGTCATTTTTTGACTAAAATTTACCATGAAACTTTTCCCATGCATCCTAAGTCTTTCTATAAGACTCCTCAGCCAAGTAAGCCTTTTCAACTATTATTACCACAATTATAAGAGCAAAGTGTGCACTACAATGGACAACTCTAAATTCAAGCCTCTAATAATCTTGTTCACTTGGATTATATCATCCATATAACCCTACACATATTTGATTAAATCCATAAATTGATACTTATATTATGCCATAGTGATGCTTCCCTATCGAAGGTTAATAAATTCATCTACCTTCTTTTGAACATATCTAGGGGATAGTTAGCATGCTCTAAAATGCTCCTCAAATAATTCCCAAGTGAGGGATACTGGTGTCAATTGTATTTTATGTTCTTCACCTTCCCACTAAATCTTGGTTACATCTCTGATAATATGGGTGCATAAATGGGCCTTCTTATTGGTGTCATAATCATATAAGGTGGAACATCCTCTCATGTGATAGGCTATCATTATACCTCTCATATAACCAATCAATGTATCAGTGTCATTTTCTACCAAGGATAGTTTCCAAGGCTATATGTAATGATACCATTGGATGTTTGAATTTATAGTTCAATATTTTGGTGGTTTACTTCTATAGTGATGTCTAAATCCTAAAGATAGTAAATAAGATCCTAATTTTATTTTGAATAAAAGTAAATCTATAAGGTTTTCTAACTAAACATGTCCTATGGAACTCCATGTTAAAAATATTCTTTAGTTCACATCATCAACATCCAAAACTTAAACATCTAGCATAAGACATTATGGTTTCTCAATTGACATGCTTGGCTGGGTAGGAGAGTGTGATATTCCATAATGTGAGGATGTTGTCTAATATCATTTAAACTACTCCTAACAAATTCTAAATATAGAGATGAGTTAATAGACTTTAATTTCTATGAAATTGAAAGGCACACTCTTGCATAAAGAAAAATCACTTGTATTTGATTGAAACAACCTTTGCATTTAATGGAAACATGCTTGCATTAAAAAGAAATTCACACGTTGCATTGAAAATGAAATCACACTTGCATTAAAAAGGAAATAACCCTTGCATTTAAAATAAATCACTCTTTATAGTAAATTAATTATACATGAATTAAAGAAATACTTTTAAACTATAACTAAAAATACCAATTTGTCCTGATCTTTGGGGAGAAGTGGGCCCTTACTCCTTCTTGAGAATAGGAATATCTTTACTTAGTAATTAAAAGTAATGTTGAACTTTATTTTATTATCAAACAAACATATACATATATGTGAAATTAGATTAGAATGTGTCTTGTGATATATGATCATTATTGATTAACTAACTCATTAATTAACTATCTTATCTAGAATGAGAAGGAGACATGTATTTAAATCATACCTCAACATCTATTCATAGAATATAAATTTTCTCAATCTAAATATCTAAATACACTTATTCAAAATAGAATATCTAGGAATTAGATCCCATGCTTATATGAAGGCATTGGAACTAACTCAACTGATAATAAATAAAAAATAACTAACATATATCCAAAGAGTTTGTGTCTAGTTTTACAGAAATAGGAGTACATTTATATCTGGATCACTTTAGAACATTACTATGAATAGTAATGTCTATAAAGAACATATCTAAATATGGAAATTCTATATATATATAAATAGATATCTTTGGAGTTACTATCTTGATCTTTGAAATTATTTCCAAAAAGGGTTGCCAAAAATGTTTGACGTCTTATCAAAAATGTTTGATGTATTTATTTATACAAAACTATGTTCATTTCATCCAAGTTAGACATAATAACAAGATAAAGAATCAACAATGTATTATATACAAACAAAGGACAATTGCACTCATTTCCTACTCAAATAAGACCTTAACTATTAAATGCAATGCAATAAATAACCAAAAAGCAATACTTATGGATAGTTTGTATTAGATATAATGAGCTATATGGAATGCTTATTATTTCTCCCCCACACTTTACCTTTTTCAATTCCTCTTGAAAACTTAGTGGGTAAATTAGTCTTCAATCCAAAAGTCTAGATTCTAACCACTGAATGAGATCATAAATCTAAAAGTGGTGCCCCTAATCATGATGATCTCTGGGTATAAATCCATAATCTCTTATTACTATGTGAAGCCATGCCTAAAATTGTATCTTTACTTGGTTGTGCCAATTTTTCTAAGAAGATAGTGTTTAAAGAATAATGGGAGGCATGAATCTCATTTCAATCCACACATCTAATCTCCTTCATCTAAGAGGTAAGTGATAATTTTTGTAATCATTTGAGCTCTCCTAAGACTCCACTTGGTAGTGGTGGGACTCATAACTTCCCTACATTTTAAATAAATGAGCAAGTTCTCCCACCTAGATATGATGGCATTGATGAATTTGGTGTAATGTTGGCTCATAAAAGCTCTAAAATCTACCACATTTTCTTGTAATAATTCATGGTATTTATTTTTCTTGTACATATGGTATATGTTATGAAAAGCAAGGAGTTTATGAGCCTCTGCAAACTAAGGTTTCATACGCAGACATATAGTGTTTTATAATTCAATAAATTTATTGTGTATTTTTTTCCATGCTATCTGATTTCTCATGGTAGAGAGGTAGGCACACAATTATGTTTTCCCTACAAATAAGTTCACTAGAAATCTAGACTAGTAACCCAACAACATATTAAAAAGATAGAATTCAAAGATTTCATCTTATCTTTTTGTGGTAATTTTTAGAAAAACATCCATAAACATATGTTCATCCCCAATAACATGAGAAAATCCAATATAAATCAAATGTATTTTCCATTTGTAAAAAAATTCATGAAGAAAAAGAACATAGAAAGAGGAAGGTTACCTGTATGATAACAATTTTTTAGAAACTGAACAAATATTCTAAATGGAAATCTAAGCTTTTTGTAGCTACTATTGAGACTCCACTTTAATATTAGCATTTTCTTATTCTAATTTCTAAATTTTATGCTAGGCTTTGTTCCAAACTGAAATCATTTCATGAAGTTTAAGAGGGAAGGAAGGAAAATCCCTTGTAGGTCCTTCAATTTTTACTATTATTTCTCAAGTTTCCCTCTACATAACTTATAAAGAGGCTTGTAACTCAATAGCCTGAGTGGTTAGTTATTATATACAAGTAGTTTAATGTAAAATCAATGAATTTTTACTAGAAATAGAGTATTTTAGATTATTAATCTAATTATATTTACCAATAATAAATTTTTTAAAATTAACAATTTGTGCATCCTTATTGATAACGGAATTGTGTAAATTACTCAATTCATGGGACTTGAAAACATCAAATTATGTATTCTAGTCTACTCAACATTCACTACTATAATAGTTATTTATTGTGCCCTAACTTGAGTGATAGATTAATTATATCTTATTTCCAAATTAGAAATAGTTTAATTCTTACCTTGTAGTGTTGAATGGATATAATCCAATTTTACTTGTTGCTGGTGAATGGTTTCCTCATGCCAAGATAGATCCATGCCATGCTACAACTTCTAATATTCATGATCAAGTTGGGGAGAAGATGGACCTTCTTCTATAAATAGATCTTTTCCCTTATCAAATACAAAAAGGTAAAGGTATTTTTGCTTCTTGAGCCATAATTTCTTCTACAAGGGTTTCTTCTTCAACTACATTTTTTTTTGCATAGGTTTCTTCTTTATCTATTTGTTCAACATCTAGAAATTCTATGGGAGAGATTAAACTTACAAAAAATTTAGCTACTTATACATCTCCTTCTTCTTCCTCTTGTAGAATGAGTTGATGATGTCATCAAAGTTTGACTGGAGCATTAGGGTTTTCTAAAAACCCCCATTCATCTTTTTGATCTTTAGCATAAAATCTTTGAAGATGAGGGCACTAAAGATGGGCCTTCTTCAATTTGTGCTATTATGGGAGGAGGAGAAATAGGACATGTTGATTTCTTAGGATTTATGGAGAAAAGAGGACCAGGGCTTTTCACCCTAAGGTTTTTATAGAAAATTATACTGACATATGAGATTAGCCAAACCATGGTGTTTAATGGACCTAGTTCCTCTTTTTAATTTATCATCAACATTAATTATTGCATGGTGAATAATATGATCATAAGAATTAATAATAGAGAGGATGTTAGACAAGTGTTAGTTTCACAAAACAAAATGAAATAAACACACTAACAAGATAACACATCTAAGCCCAAATCTTAGGGGGAACATGGTGAACAAAATACATATGAAAGCATAACTAAAATGAAAATAATGACAAAATACCTCACCTTTTTTTAGAACTCCAAGTTATTTTTTCATGGCTTGCTCGGCTTGTGCTCAAAGAGTCTTCAGCAATAGAGTTTGGTTTTCTCCTTCTCTCCTTAGCACCATGGTTGGCTTGTGTTAGGAACCCGTGGAAGCACCATTGATTACCATATACAAGCAACTTAAGATGCAAAATTAACCAGAAGTAACAAGTAACTAGAAATCAGAAACAACACAGAATATGAGAGACAATACACAACTTGTATTAATACTCATCCAAAAAGGAATACAATAAAGAAGATGCCACTTCTTCCTCACACCTCTCAGAGGATTCCCACACCTCAAGTGTATAGTAATTCTTTCCTTAAAGCTCTCTCTCTTACGGTCCCAACACACAACTCAAACACAGAGTTGGTGTTCACCTCCAACCAGTTAGTATCCACTACTGCCAGTACACCAGTGCTCCACGCACTCCACAAGTGCTCCATGCACTCCAAGTACTCAATGTACTTTAAGTAGATCTCCCATGAACTTGAAATAACTTGCAACTCAAATGATCTTACTTATGGAAGGAACTACCTTGCCTTCCTCTCTTGCTCTAAACCGAGTACACACCATACTCCAAGTAGATCTTGCCTGATCCTGCTCCCTGTTGTGTTGATATCACCTTGATTCTACTGCCACCTATAGATCAACATGGTTCTACACACCTACAAACCTTAAACCTTGCACACACATACACTTATAGATCAATGATCTTACTTACCCATGTAGATCTCCAAATGTGGCCTTACACACCTACTAACCAAGATCCTACACACCTGAAGAACCCCTCTGATTCTCCAAAACTAGCACCCACACTTGGCATTGTTGTGGAACTAGGAGGAACACCCTTGCTCACTTCACACATAAAAGGAGCTAACTTTGCTCAACTCAAACTAGCACACCTTTACAATACATCCTATGAGTCTCTTAAATAGATCTCATGCAAACAATAATTAGACATCCAATTACAATAATTAGATTCATATCTTCAAGTCTAAAATTGGCTCTTAACATGCAAACACTTGGTTCGTTAACAAATTGTTTGTGCAACCAACAGTTTCAAAACCGCACAGGCGACCGATGTCAGTCCCTATCAGGCTAGAGATGACTGACATCAGCCGATACCTAACCGATGTCAGTTGCCTTTCCCATTGTACATGACTGACGTCGGCTAATTAGATTGACGTCAATTGCCCTGCAACTTAGCAACCTCTCAACAACCTCCTTCCCTATTTGCATCAGTGAAGCTTTTAGCTCCACAACCTAACAGCTTGTGGCTTATGCTTGCTTGATGGCTTGGCTTATGATTTTATAATTATAACACTATTGCTTTCAATATCTATATAAAACCTGCATTATAACTTTACTCTGTCTAAGCTCTTTTATGAATAGGTTTAAGCTTGTATTTATAGGCTTATAAATCAACCCCAACCCAAGGTGAGTTAAGGTGATGTTTAAACATGGAATGAGTTTAAACCTAAATTATGTGAGTTAATTAACCCCAAATGAGTTAAGAGGTGTAAAAATCTCATGATTTTCAATGAATAGGCATGGGTGAGATATTTCAAGATATTTACAATGGTTTGACAACTCACAAAAGGTAATCATGAAAAGCTAGGATATTCTTGATTTTTGAATTTCCTTTTTTATAATTTCATTAATTACTCATAGATAATTCAAATAGGCATTTAATTTGATTTAACACTTTAATTAATTCTAATTAGTATTTTTAACATCTCAAAGATTTTATTTTATATCCATGTGTGCACTTGTCCCACTTAATAGGTCTATAAGCTAAATTACATGTTGATTAGTGATGAATCATTGAGAGTTTTTTCTTGCTTCTTATAGGATACCCCAATTAGGTATGTTTTAATGTGATTATGAGCTTTGAAAAATGATGCACAAGTAACTTTGGGACATTCAATGATTCTTAGGCTTAATTTTTAAAGGTTGGTAAGAATCAGTCTGAAGTCTGATCGAAGGCCATTGGTTTCTAGTTTTAGGTGTCTATAGTTCTCCCATGTTTGGGAGGATGTTTCAAGCTATAATCATAATAATGTCTTCCTAAATAATGAATAAAAATCCATGTATGCATAAAATAATATGATGATTGAAGAAGCTCCAAACAACATTTGGGAAGCCTATAATGATGTTGCCTCGAGGAAGTGGTTGACACATACAATTTATAGACGTCCTTTAAAAAGAATTAAGAAGAATAATGAAATTAACCCATGGTTGAGATTAATATAATTGAGAATATTCTTTCGTGAATTGATGTAAAAATCACTTATTTTCCAAAAGGTGGTTATAGTCAATAATAAAGGTTGAAACACTAATTTAGGGATGATGAGTCAAAATAGTGATTTGCTCACAGGTAGTTATAATCATTAAAATGACCAAGATTGAATAAAGGTGTTTGATTGTACCTTAGTAGGGAAAATTTTCAAGCATAACTCAAGGATATAACCTATTACACAAATTAAAAATGAGTAGGTGTAAACATAGATGTGATGGTCTAATGACTAAAGAAGCTACAAAAAACTAGGCATACAAGGATGCACAAAGTGATGAAAGAGATGAATAAAAGAATAAATAATTGATTAATGAAAATGATTCAGTTGTACCCACCAATGTGGAGATGTTCATCCTTATTAGCACATATACAACTAGAATGGTCAATGGGTTGATTCAATCAAAGAGGGTGGGAGGATTCACTAAGGTTACCAAGGAGAAACTTATGTAGCTCCATTGCTTGTAAGACTTATTTAACTAATTTTTATTATAGCATGTGATGGTAGGCACCATGATATAAATCACCACGATAACTAGGCTAAAATATACATAAGGACTTATGACAAATACAATAAACAATTAAAAATAATTCACTAATGATAAAATGATAATGACAATTTTGACGTATGAATATAGATAGACTCAATAATAATGCAAAAGGAATCACCTAATGAACGCATATATACTGAGTCAAGGCATAGTACTGAAAGCAAACAAATAGGAAATTAAATAAACAAATAACTAAGCAAAGAAACACATAACAATATTGAAAGTAAAAGTTTTAAAAAAACATCCTAATAATGGTTTGTCCCTAATAGGGTGGATTGAGGATGACTAACTAAGCTTATATAGGATAGATGTTTTTGCATTTTGAAAATTTTGAATGTTTTTGGAATTTTGAGATATCTTAACTTATTATATATTGACAAGATACCACTTATAAAATGGTGAGAGTGTTGGATTAGGTTACTTGTAAAATGGTGAGAGCATATGCAAAAAGGGGATTGAGCTGAGCTCAACATGAATCAAACATGACCTATATAGTCCCATTAGAACCTCAATTCACAGTAGTTCTACTCACATGAAAGGTGGGGAGAACCTACTAGGTCACAACAAGTTCTAAAAATTAAGGCAAATGAGAATAGTAATGGCAAGGTGATGTGACAATGTATGGTAAAGGTGTTAGTCCTAACTTACCCATAGGCATTTATAATTAGAAAATAATGACATAGGTTAGTGATACTAATTTACCCATAGGTGTTTATAATTAGTAACATAAGGTGGACTAGTTATTTTCCCATAGGTGGTTATAATCAATAGCACCAGTCAAACATGAATGAAAGATAACTTTCCAGATCCACTATCATACTACTTTCATAGACTATCTTTTAAACATAGAATTCTAAAATTATTAAAAATGGATCAAAATCCCCTCATGCAAGGTGTGGGAATAACCAAAGAAACAAATATCAAAAGGGTTGGGTAGAATGGCTAAAAACAAGATTTAGTCTAACATAAATGGCATGGTAAAATGGGATAGGGTATTGCATTGTTTAGGATGATGATGGTATGATAATTAGATAAAATAGTAAGAGGGTTACCCCTAAATGATGAGGGAAATGGTAGGGAATGAAATAATGGAAAAATGAATGGAAAATGAAAGAGGAAAGGTAAATGACAAATTAAAGGGCATAGTAAATGCTTTTGGCAAGGTATGGTTTTTGGTTTTATGATTTTAGCTAGGGAAATGTTTCTGTATACACGTTAAATTGGTCAAACAACCACACATATCATGTATTTTCAAAATTCTTTCAAAGGAGAATCCTAATGGATAATATGAGCCTTTTTCACATTATCCATGTCTTTTATTTTACTTATCTTGGTCTTGTTTCATGCTTAAGTCACATTTTTACTTATTTTTAATCATGCATAGCCTTCCAGATGGTCATTTTAGCTCAGTTAGACTTTATTTTCTATGTTAATTATATCACCCTAGGTCTTGAGCCTATAGGATAGGAGTGTTAGAATTGGAATATAGCTCTGGAACCTAGGGTGTTCATTTATAGTGCTCCTATCCAATTACACTTTTGAGTCCTAACAGTCAGGTTTCTTTATTTGATGAGCCCCAAGCCCTTACTAGCTTCATACTTAAGTATTGTTTATCTTTTTAATGTTTTCCAAATGTGAATAAAGTTATCAAATTCAAAACAAAGATTATCCTATATAAAGGACTTCATAAGGCATTTTATATCTATCACTTACTACTTTGGCACATTACATAATTAAAAACCAATCAATAGTATAGGTCAACATTCTACATCACACATAGTTTGCATGCTTGATCAAGGAAGGGTCTAGGTGAAAGTTTATTCTTGCATATACCATGTGCATTGATTATTCACACTCCCTAAGGGAGAACTAAATTTTATTTGATACCCTAGCTTGAGGGTTAATTTAAACAATGATCAAGATAGCAAGGGTTCTAGATCATTCGATCATACTTCCCCTAGCCTAAGTTTTTCCCCTTTTTACTTTTGATGTGTTTATTTTTTATGCATGTAGATAAACCCAAGGTTTTGAAGATTAAAACAACTATACAAGGATCTCTATCAACATTCACTATCTAATTTTCCATAGGCAATATCACACATGGACAACGAACAAAACCTAGAAAAATTAGGTCTCTATGAGTAGTTTGGACAATAGCAGTAGAAAAGGACTATAGCATCAGACCCTAGGGTGTCTTATTTTGGTGATCCTATCATTTCATTGAATGAAAGATAGTTATATTTTATTTACATATTCCTAGTCCTACATAATAGTTTTCAACCCTTGAATCATTCATCTCAGCCTATTTTTGTAGATATGTTTACTTCTCTCCTTATGTAATTGATTTCATTAAATTAATATAAATCTATATTTTAATATATCTAATTAATTTTTTTCATTTACTACATAAACTTTATTATTTAGGAACTATACCTTAGTTTCCCAAAAATAATAACAAATTTGGTGAACCTGACTTACTTCAAACAAAATACAAAAACCATAGGTACACTTAGGGTTTTTCTTTCATAATCTGTGCAAAAATTCCATTTCAAAATTCTAATTTTTGTATAAATTTTTGTTCATTTATTTTATTCAAATTTATTTTATAATTTAAATTATTTACATATTTAAAATTATAAAAACCCCCAAAATCGCAAAACCCTATGTACAATTAGGGTTTTTCCTTCATAATTTGTGCAAAAATTCCATTTCAAAATTTTAATTTTTGTATAAATTTTTGTGCATTAATTTTATTCAAATAATGTTTTAGAATTTAAATTATTATAAGAATTTTCAAAATTTCTAAAACCCCAACCCAAAACCCTAGATTTCCAAATTAGGTCCTCAAACTCTAAGCCTTACAATTTTTAGTTAAAATTTTTAAAATTTTTGCAAATTATTTAGAGTGTCAAAAATATTTTTCAAAATATTTATGTCTGTAGTTATTTTATGAAAAAATTCAATTTAAATTTTTTTATTTTTGTATAGCTTTTTGTGCATTTATCTTATTCAAATTTATTTTGGAATTTAAATTATAACAATAATTTTCAAAAATTCTAAAACCCCAACCCAAAACCCTAGATTTCCAAACTAGGTCCTCAAACCCCAAGCCTTCCTTACAATTTTTAGATAGAAATTTTGAATTTTTTGTAAATTATTTGAAGTGCTAAAAATATTTTCAAAATCTCTATGTTAGTAGTTATTAGTGCATTTATTTGCTTAATAGTACTTTTTACATATTATCTTTGGTGAAAGAAATAAAATGGCCACTAAGGCATTTCATCCCTCTCATCTCATAGATCAATTTATAAAATTTTCTCATAATTATGACAATGAATGGAAAAAATTTAAAAATTGCACATTAGCTAAAAATGTGAAAAATGATTTTATTTACAATGAACATAATTACTATTATTGTAATGAGGAACATGATGATACATGTGAAAGTCATAGTGAAAACAAATAGAGGCATCTTCTTCTCTAAAACCTATCTCTTTTATTCCCTCTTCTAAAGAAAATAATTTTGATAAATGGGAAAGATACTATTCACCTCATTCTTCTATTCACAATGCACCAAATGAAAAAATTAGTCATACACTTCCAAGTGAACCTCTTATTGGTCATAATTTGCTTCCATATGAACCTAATATCTTTGTCTCTCTCTTTTACTACTTTTATGTTCAAATTACAATAATATAAATGCAATAGATTAAAATTGCCAATGCATAGTTCAAATGATAAATCTCATGTTTTTTACTCTACTTTGGCATCTCAGACAATGGTAAAAGAATTTTTAAAAGATAACTCTCTTACTCTTACTTCTCATATTGTAAATTAAAGTAATGCATGCACTTCATTCAAGGATAACATAGATGCACATAATATTCCAATTTCACATGATAATTTATTGCATATTAGAAAAGAATTAATTTTATCTTACACCTCTCCCTAGTGATAATGGAAGTGATAATGAGTATGATAGTGAACATGCAAATGAATATTAAAATGAGAGTGACTATGAACAAAAATTTTATTATTATAATTCATGGAATAATGATGATTATTATGTACATAGTGAAGAAGAAAATGAATCTCATGTTTCTAACTCTTCTCTCACTCCTCTCAAACATCATGCACTACAAAATGTTGTTTCTAATTTTATGCATGATTCTATTTCAAATGATGCACATATTAATGATAACATCACATCCTCTACTCAATTAGAATGTGATTCACTAAAACATAAAGATACTAATGAATCTCCCAAGCTAACCCCTACTAAAGTAGCACTTATTTCTCACTCTTCACCTAAATATTATTGTAGCCCACATCCCTTTACTAAGGACCAAGTTACCATTCTTCCAAAGGTTCAAGTGAGCACACCCCCTCTCTATGATTTAATTGTTAAATGTAGCATTCCCATGGCTAAAATTAATAATCAAATTAAATGATTAAATGAACCACTTCACGATTCTAATACACCATCCTAGGTGATTATTTATTTGATGCATGTAGTTGGTGAATTGCAACACCAAGTATATCTCCTTACCTTAGAAAATAATGCTTATAAGTCTTGGATGGATGCCAATGATTTACATGGTAACCCTCTTATTAAGACATTTGTAAAATCTTCATTACCTAAGCATTTCTAAATAAAGTCATTGCCTCACTTTGATGAAACTAGAGATCCATTCGTAAAACTCCAAGCATTTTGGAAGGCTTTGCCATCTTGTGTGAGTCCTTTAATTCTAATCAAGTTATTCTAGTAAACACTAGTGGGTAATGCACAAAATTGGTTCTTTCATCTACTCCCTATAGGTTCCTTACACACATATGATGACTTGAAGGAGGCATTTCTTAGATATTACATAGAAAACATGAGCCCCCATGTTACATATGATAAACTTGCCACATTACATCATTATACTTCAGATATAATTAGTGAATATATCTTATGATTCAAGACTCACATGTTAAGATTTATCTATAAGCCAATAGATTTAGAGATTCAACATATCTTTGTTAAGAGGATTCAACAACCTCTCATTGAGCATCTATTATATTAAATAGAGTCATCTTTTAGGCACTTATGCTATACAGTTATAGCCTTGAAAAATAAATTAGGATTGATTGAGGTAGATTTAGTTCATTGAATTACTCTAAATTTCACAGTATTACCTCCATCTATAGCTCATGGCACTTAGCATCCACCATGTCCTAAACAAGATAGGAGACCATAACTAGAAAATCAACTAGTTGAGAATAGAGAGCCAATTTCTAGAGCACAACCTACAATATGCACTATAGAGAATAGAAGTATGGCACCATTATAGTTTGATTCAGAGTGAGATAGCCCATGTGTCATATTATAAACACTACTAAATAGGAGGTTAATCACATTACCCTCTACTCATCGATGAGATCCACATTTCTTACATAGATAACCACATCAGCCCTTTTGTAATTATCATCATATCTGTGGACATAGAGATAATGATTGTTATAAACTTAGAGATTGCATTAATAGATGTGTTGATAATGGCATCATAGCATCTACACATGGGGCATTAATATCTCCTCCATCATAGAACCATAGACCCTATTCATCCATGACCGAGTCATCATAGGACATTCCTTCATAGGAATCATTAGTTTCTCATCACATGAGTAATATTGTTTAAAATATAGAGCCTCATAATAGATATCATATCCCACCAACTCAGAATGTTTGGAGAGTAGTACATCAAGATCAGCCTACATATAACACTATAGTCTAAGGAGTACATTGTGAATATATATATATATATATATATATATATATATATATATCCAACATAGTCATAGGCACCATAGTAGAGTACTGATCTAGAGATATATTCACTCTAGTAGAGTTTTTAGGGTCCTATCTCACGTATCAACCTATTATAGTTAAGATTAAAGGAACCCACATTATAGAGAACCACTTTAGAGAGATATTCACTATGACTAAGTTTTGAGGGACCTATTTCATGTAGCAACCCACTAAAATTGAGATTATATGAGCCACCATCATAGGCTTTAGCTCCATCTCAATCTATTACTTAGTCATATGCATCACAACAAAGCCTAAGGATATTATTTCATGTAACAATCCACTATGATTACATATAGATAAGCCTTCTTTGTAGCACATAGTTTTAGTTGTACATCTAATAAGGTTACATTT
Organism: Torreya grandis; assembly: GCA_037957365.1. Taxonomy (NCBI): domain Eukaryota; kingdom Viridiplantae; phylum Streptophyta; class Pinopsida; order Cupressales; family Taxaceae; genus Torreya; species Torreya grandis. The sequence continues at coordinate 1,672,945 of JARHVA010001811.1, read as the reverse complement.
GGTAGAATCTCCATGTACAGCTACAACTACTGCACAGATAATATCATATACAATGCATATTCCTACATAGCATGAGTAGTATTGTCACAGGTTCAGTTGGCCATCAAGATTTAGATAGTGATACAACACACATTCATACTATCATTAGTTTATAGCTTCACTTCATGATGCAATAATGGATCCAAAGGGCTAGCCTTTGGATTCTTGAGCCACCTACACAAAGGGATTGGACACACAATCCAAACATCAATTAACACATGCATGATTACATAGCTTCACTTAGTGGGAAATGATGGAGCCAAAGGGATATCCTTTGCAATCTTGAGCCACTCTTAGGTAATTAAGCATAGGACACTCTCTTACATCCCCTTCTAATAACAATTAACATTATTAGTTCTAAATAGCCATCCCTAGAAAAACCAAATTATCAAACTCTAGACCTTACCAGTATCTTATTTTTCTCATCTTAAACCAATTCACTTTATCAAATTAATTTACCAATTATAAAACCAATAATTTTTTTACTCACATATGATTACGAATCAAACCTAACATCACACTTGAGCATATCATAAATAATCAAATCAAATACCAAACAACATTTTAACAAAATATATGCAATCTCAACATCAATTTCAAATCAACTATCTCTAATTAACCATTTTTAACAAATATAATAATAGACTTCAAAACCCATAACACAATATGCATGAGTTGAAATCAAATAAATATCCATATGTGTGTGTGTGTAGATTTTTTTCAAAACATATACATCATATCAAGGTACAATCAATCATGAATGGGCATCAAGCCCTCACTTTAAGTCTCACTCTCTCCTCCAATACTAGTCCCATAATCCAACCTAGTACTCGATGACCCCACACCTCCTCAAGTTGTTGCATGCTTCTTATGACAACTTTCTTTCTCCAATAGTTGACCATACTCCTTGTGTAATTCTACATATCACCTCTAAATATTCATGTACTCATCTATAATCCTCATACTCATCGATCTAAAACTAGGTGGGGGCATCTTATGCCTATCTAGCTTAGCCCTCAGCTCATCTCTCTCTCCCACCACCCTAATAGATGAAGTTGTCACTATATCATGCCTATCAAACAAATGAGCATGAACACTAGCTATTAATATCACTCACTCTATCAAACCCTCCTCCACCACATCATCAAGTATATGTCATGTGAGCTCTCAAAGTGTTGATTCAATGATGGTCTCCTACTACTCATCATCTCCACTTCTTGCCCCAGCCTGTGCTTCATTTTGCATACCTCCACTCCACATGTATACAAAGTATGTAATTATGTTAGCTATATATTTTAAAATCAAACTCAAAAGGAAAAAAATTGTACACAATTCAAATTATAATACTGCTTACCTCTCATCATCTAGATCAGCTCCAGATCCTCATACCCAAGAGCATCTACTCCATTAACAAGATACAATGGAGCCCACTACTATCTAGCCCACCATGTGGTATATGACTTTATACATATAATGTCATCTACATCAATAATATATATAGCCACATCCCACACATCCAAAGGTAATAGTGCTAACTCAACCTCAGTAGGCCTTGTATGAGCTCTTACCCTCACTAGTGCCCATGCACTCCTCACCCACACCCATGCTACTAGGGGCACATCCTATGGTAACCTAAAATATCTAGTCATTAAATCATACTTAAATAACTCATACACTCAAATATAGCGGTCATGTATCCAATATCTAACCCTTATATACCATAATTTCATTCTATCCTTAGCCCACCTAGGAAATCTTTTGTAAGGCCTCCATATGATATTATGAGCCACCAATCTATCTAAAAATCATCTATAATAATCCATCCTAAGAGACCAAATATATAATTTACACATCCACCTCTCCCCAAATGGTTTTGAAGGTGCCCACTTTAGCCTAGGTAATCCAATTGGTCACACAACTGCTATGTACTCATAAGCCCAACAATTTAATAAAGTAGCTACACTCACTGCCACTAAATGCCTCCTATTTAAATTTGTAAATATCCATGTATAGGTGTTAAATCATAGTCCTAACCCATGATAACATAATTCCAATACCTCTACACTATGTATAATCATATGCATCCTATATGCAATTGATAATCCACTCCCATCCATAGCAAAAAATGATGCCAACAACACACCCAACCAATTTTGTAATCATGAAATACTAGACTACATAATAACTAATAATAATACATCATTATCACTCCCTCTTTGATTTATACCTAAGGGTACACTATCAAAATACAATAACGTATAATCAATAACATCAACACCCATGTCATCCTGTAATATCACACATTATCCACTAATCTGTAAATACAAAATATGATACACATCCTCCAAAATCACAATAACATCTCTTATAAGAAGCTATAAAGTAAATGTATCTACATTATACCTCTCACATAAGGTAGTAATTAGATGACTATCCCACTACATTGTGCCTAGGTTACACACATGACCCAACCTTGCCCTATCTATGACAGTCCTCTCATCTATAGATAATGGTAATAGCTTCAATATCTCCATCACCTATCCCCTAAAAAACTCTCTCATCTAAACCTCACCCTAAAAACACCATAAATGTAATATAAATTAGTCAATCATACCAAGTCAATATCCAAGTAACACAATAATAGGTAAAAAATCAGAAACCTCAAAAAATTAGGCCTAATGGACAATAACACTACAAAAAGGACAACCACACTAGACAAGAGTGCTAGAACCTGGATAGTAGCATTGAACCCTAGATAGGAGCATTGAATCTTATAAAAGATCACTAAAACTAGTGAAATTTTTCTTAGGACACTTTAAATAGATCAAAATATCCAAAACCAAGCTTTAAAATAGACAAAAAACATGTGTTTTAGCTACTTACCAGGGTAACATCACCACCAACCTCAACTTGGGATGCCAACTACTCAAATTAGGTCATGGTAGGTGCTCATCTCCTCAAAATATCTCTCACTTTATAGGTCAATATCTCAACCTATTCAATGCACAAATGAATAAGAATCAATTTAATTTCCTATATTACTCAACTCTTTCAATCAAGGCAAGATACCATTTTCCCCATAGCTTGAACCCCGTAACACTATTTTTCAAACCATTTGCTTCCATAAAATCATGATAATGATACCTTCAACATCACTTAAACTTTGTTCTCTTACTACCTCATCTGCCTACTATAGTATAAACATCTTTATGTTCCTTTTATACTCCAACATACACATTGGTCCTCACCAATCAAAAACTTGTTCCACTTTTAAAAACTTAGTTTAATCAATAAAACAGCTTCTCAATCAATTCAAAATATACCAACCTTGTTTAAATTATTATGCCACTAGTCATCACTTTTGGCTCAACATCCTCTATCATAAATTTTGTCCCTCTCCTCAAAAGGGGGCATCATTACTACTATTCATTTTCTTACACTTACCCAACATGCCCATCCAGCTATGTTAGAATATCAAATTTAGTTTAGATCGGTCAAAATATATAGTGATTTAGATTAGATGGGTCACTTAGCATTACTTAGGACATTTAGAGGGATATACCTTCAATTTGTAGATACATAGACTACTTAGATACAATGGTTTAGATCATATGGATCCATAGTAATTTTAGTTTGTAGATACACATACTATTCAAATATAGTGATTCAAATTATATGGATTATAGTGACTTTGATATAGATTCAAAATTAGATACCATATTTTGGGGCATGTACATTATTACATGTCTCACACAGATAACTTCATACATCATGACACAATTATAGGACTATATAGTAGATTATAAGCATAGAGCAGAGAAAAGTGTTTTGATCTCCAATTTTGCACATGGGGCATGGCATGATAGTCATTTGACATGTGGTTATATAGATTACTAGAATATATAGATACATAACTCACATACCAAATTTGGGGGCATGGCATAGATGTTCATGTTCTTCATCATCCAAGATTATATAGATAGAATGGCAAGATATGCCATTCTCTTCTTACACATTTACCAAAGTTTTATATTACACCCAATTATATGTAGCTTGTCACTAGGTTAGACCACATGACCATCTACAACAGTTGGTACATTGCATTACCTATACCTAGACTACATGAGTTTGTGAAAGATAGAGGATAGAAATTGGTTTTGGGCCTTTCAGCAATCCTCATTTTCAGTGAAATTTAACATAGGGGGGAAACCATTACCCTCTTTCTCCATGTTACATGGATTCCACTTTTATATTTAGTATAGGGATCATCTATTTTATGGATTTTTTCTTTCTCTAGGTACTATTTAGCTTTCCATCCACTTCTCTAGCTAGGAAGTGAGTTGGACCCTTTATAGAACATTCATCTCCATGTAGGTAGGTTTAAGTATGCATTTTATTTTCTTTATTTTACTCTAGTACTTCATTTCATTGCATCACTAGAATAAAATGGGGGCAAATGTATACACCCTAAATAGGTCAAGCAACCACACATATCATATCTTTTCATAGTCCTTTCATAGGAGACTCCAACTGGAGAATATGAGCCTTGTTCATATTAGCAACGTCTTTTGTTTTACTTATCTTGGTCTTTTTTCATGCTTGAGTCACCTTTTTGCTTATTGTTTATCATCCATATCCTTCCATATAATCATTTTAACTCAACCAGACTCTATTTTCCATGCTAATTCCATACTCTTAGGTTTTGAGCTTGTAGGATAGGAGCATCAAAATTGAACTATAGCACTGGACCCTAGGGTATCCATTTCCATTTCTCCTATCCAATTGCATTTTTGAGTCCCAATGGTTAGGTTTACTCTCTTGATGATTCTCAAGCCCTTCTTATCTTCATCCTTAAGTTTTTTGTCTTTTTAATGTCAACTAAATGTGAATAAAATTCCCAAATTTAAAACAAAGAGTCTCTTATATAAAGGAATTCACAAGGCATTTTATATCTAGCACTTACTACTTTGTCACAGTACATAATTAAAAATTAGTCAATAATATAGCTCAACATTCTTCATCACACATAGATTTGCATGTTTGATCAAGGAAGGGCCTAAGCAAAATTTTATTCTTACATTTACCATGTGTCTTGATTATGCATGTTCCCTGAGGGAGAACTACATTTGATCTGAGACCCTAACTTGAGAGTTAATGTAGGCAATGATTAGGATAGTAGGGGTTTTAGATCATGAAATCATACTTCCCTTAACTTAGTTTTTCCCCCTCTTTCCTTTGATGTGTTTTTTGTTTTGTGTGTGTAGATAGACCTAAGATTTTTAAGATTAAAATAGCTCTATAAGGAGCTCTCTCAACATTCAGTATCTAATTTTTCACAGGTAGGATCACATGAGGATAGTGAACAAAACCTAGAAAACTCAAGTCTCTTTCAGTGGTTTAGATAATAGCAGTAGAAAAGGATAATAGTGTTAAACCTCAAGGTGTCCTATTTTATTGCTCCTATCCTTTCACTGAATGAAAGATAGTTCTAGGCTCCTGACATCTTCCCAATCCTACACAACAATTTTCAACCCCTAAATCATTCATCTCAACTTGTTTTTCTAGATAAGGTTTACTTCTCTCCTTATGAAATTAATTTGATTAAATTGATATAAATCTATATTTTATTATGTCTAATACATTTTTACCTTTACTCTAGACCCTTTAATATTTAGGAACTAGACCCTAGTTTCTCAAAAATAATAAAATATTTTATGCCGTTTCTATTGTTCCTACCAATGTGAAGATGCACACCCTAATCAACAAATGATACAACTAGACTAATTAGTCATGTAAATTGGTATCCCACACCTCTTCTGAATAGTTTCTCTATCAATATCTTACTACATATTTGGATGCTAATAATGTTTTTATGATCTTTCTTGGTTGTTGATTTTATTTCCTTTAAACATAAAAAAAGGTATGTTTATAGCCTCTATAAAGGAAAGCTAATCCATAGATGGTAAATATAGATAAATAATGGATGATAAGTCTGATTTGGAAATGTATAGGTGGATGATAATAGAATGTATAATGGTTAGGCAACAAATAAAGATCTATATTTTTAGGCACACACAATGTTACTGAGTCTAGATTTGACATAACTTTCAATATGGTAGGGCTAAAGACCTATAAATGTGCTCTCTATACAACCACCAAATTTTTATATTATTTTAGCATGAGAGTAGATACCATCTAATAATATTATATATTGGAGTCTATGTTGATTTTATCTTCATTAAGTAGTGAAAAACTATTGTGCTTAGCTATTGGCACCTCAATGAGTTTTTCACCAATGAAGTTATCTTGATTGACCCATAGCACATCAAAGAAGTCTTCACTAAGGAATGTTTAATTTTGAGTTTGATTTTATTTTAATTCCTACAAAAAGGTTTGAAAATAATATGTTGTGTTTTAACTTTGATTTCCCCTTAGTGCCTATGAAAAGGTTTCATTAGGAGATTGTTCCTCTTTTACATGAGTTTGGTCTTGGCTCCACTGATATCTATCAACTGATATGTCACCATGGATGTAGTTTAACAAGGTATTATTCTATTAGTCCTAATCAACAATTGTGGGAGGTTGAAGGTCAATAAAATGGCTAGGTTGGTTGGTGTTAATGGTATGTGAAACAGTAATGGAATGGGAAGAGGCAACATAATCCTCATAGAAGATAATATAATAACTTATGTCAAATCTGAAGTAATCATCCTTAAAAACCATATAAGGATCACAAATGTATTCAAATTGATCTGTAAAGCATGTATAACCAATGTTGTAACAACCATGAACATATTCTAATTTTGACTCAAGGGACTCTGAATTTGATATTGAGACTAACATTTATTCTACTTCTGATGTTAAATCTAATGTTGGTTAAAAAATAGAAATTAAATATAATATTGATTATTTATATGATGTGTATGTTTCTATAATGATGTCTTTTTGAATGTTTGCTATGGGATAAGTATCAACTTATGATGGCATAGTGGGCTCCACAGAGACTTGTTTGTCAAAGTGAGACTCCTCTACAATGGGAAAAAGGTCAAGAGACAACTCCACAAAGATTTTATTGTCAAAGGGAGGCTCTTGAAAAATATGCATATGGTCAAGGTAATGATTTTTCCAAAGATGGTTATAATCATTAAAAAGTGACTCAATAAATATTAGCTTGTCAAGGTGAGACTCCTCAATAATAGGTATAGTATCAAGAGGTGATTCATCACAGGTTGACTCATCACAAATGGTTGGTTCAAAAAAAATCATTGATTGGTTTTCTATCCTTGGTTTACAAATAGTTGTAAAATACCAGTTTTGAATATATCTTGGTCTTTGAATGATTGGCTCGGTTGGAGAGGTAGTAATTTAGTTGGGACTGGATGATTAGTATGGGATTTATAAAATGGGGAATGGTTGGAAATAGATTAATACTTTATAATGGTTTGATAATGAGAGGGTATATTTTATATTTATTTATCACATAATCTAAAGGATGATGTCCTAAAATAATAATGGTAAGGCATCGTAGATCTAGATTACTCACACAAACCAAAGGATGAGGTCCTATAATGGTAATGGTAGGGAATTGTGGAGCTTGATTGCTTACATAAGCCAAAGGATGAGGTCTTATAATAGAAATGGTAGGGTGTTGTATACTATGGTTACTTTCATAATCCAAAGGATGAGGTCTTAAAATGGTAATGGTAGGGTATTGTAGAGCTTGGTTATTCGTACAAGCTAAAGGATGAGGTTTTATTATAGAAATGGTAGTCCTTAGATGTTGTGGATCTTGGTGGCTCACATAATATAAATAAGGGTTAAAAATGTTGGCTGAGAGGGAAAAGATCATACATTAACCTATCATAAGACAGTATCACTAAATCTAGCACTTGGCTTTGTTTCCCAGATTGAGGATTGTAAGGAGGATATGGATCCATCTACAAACCAATTATTCACCATAGGGGTATTAAACAAATTCATCATAAGTGTATTTATACATATCTACATCAATAATGAAAAACCTATAAAAAGGCCTTGAGTTCTAAAAACTCTTAAAAATAATATCCAAAGGACAAATGGTTTGAAATAGTATAACTTGGTCTAGGGGAACTATATCTCTAAAATGGTCTATGTTAATACTTGGTATAAAATACTCTAATGTCAAATGTCTCACATATAAAGGGTCAAGTGGCTGAATAAAAACTAGCATGCCAAACTCTAGGTCCAAAGTGTTCCAAATAGGTCTCAGATAGGAAAAATAAAGGTTGTTATGTCTTTTAACCAAATGTGGCATCAAAATCTAGACTTAAAACAAAGGGGTATTTAATATAACAAACTTGGAACACTTTGACATAGACTAGGCATATGGAATTCAAACATGAACTTGGTCAGTCAGCATAAGGCATAAGGCAAAAGGCATATGGGGAGATAAGTTGTTTTCTCCCAAATAAAGGCACAGATAATAATGAAAACTAGGCTCAATTGAAAAAACAATCTTAGAAAAAATTGACTGACATAATAACACTAGGCAAATATCTAAGCAATAGTTTTCAAATTTGGGTAATGAATTAACCTAAATTGCACAACCCAAAAGAGAAATATCAGTGTCTAAGCCCCAATCAAGTAAGGCATAAATAGAAATCAATCAATGTTTGAATATTAACTTGACAAGGTTAATTAAAAACTCAACTTAAAAAACTAGGCATCTTTAAACAAATAATGAGTTAGATAAAATGGAATGATATAACGACACAAGATAGAGATTCAAAAGCCATACGTGGAAATAGTTCTAAAAAATGGCATTTGGCAAAAGGCAAACAAGTCTATGAAACAAACTTGAGTAGCATAATGGAATTATCTCTCTCTAAAGATTTATATAATGGTTAGTTTTAAATACTCCAAGGCACAAAAATTAAATTGATTTACACATCATAACATTACCCATTTCAATCAATAGACACACATAATGTTTTTTAGATAAAGGTTCAAGGTAAAAGAACAATGTAAAACAGATGACATAATACCTCCTCAAATAATGGAGTAATGTGGACACAAGACTCATTTTGAAATGGCATAAATAAATAAATAAATAGTTTTGGACTCAAAAATCATGCAATAAAAGATTAAAAAGCATGACATCTAAATCTAATATCCTAAATCCTAATAAGGTTGGTCAAATAGGGTTGACTAAAACTATAGTTTTTAAAAGTCTAGATTGGTCCCAAGAGTGGTTAACACTAGAGATGCATCATGTTAATTGAGTTCATACCGATTAAATTACTATGCAAAGCTATATTCCTTTACATAGTGATTCCATCCATGCAATTCTTAGTATAATCCCTTGGTTAACTATACCTAACTTAGGTATTCATTATGAAAAGAGAGGTTAGTTACTCAACCTCTTGGCTCTCATAGTATGTGTGCCTTAATTTATATACCTCACCATAGATCATAGTTGAAACACTACCAAGAAATGAAGCCTCATGTAAATTCTTTCTTAAATAACTGATGAAGAATCTATGAATTCCCCTTTACAAGCCAAATTACATGAAAATAAAACTAGGTGGAAAGACTTTAGGGTTACATTTAGATCACCCAAACCATGAGGGTTTTGGGGAGAGCCTAGACAACATTATTTTCATGCCTTGGACTAGGCATAAATTGCAAGTGAAAAGGTTTTTTTGGTAACCCAAGTTCCCTATAGGGGATAGGGGAGATCATACACACACTCTTTATTTTACATAAAAAAACACACAAGTAATAAACACTTTTAAGATTAGTAATCTAAATGAGTGTCAATTCGATACACCAAATGAATTTTTTTATTAAGTTATTTGGCCCTTTGGCTTATTTGAAAAACTTGTAAGAATTTTCATAAAATAACTTTAGCATAAACACCTAAGTTCATTTTAAGCACTAAAACCAAATATTAAAGACTTAGAAGTTCATTTTAGGCACAAAAATTAATTATTTAAGCATTAACAAATATAGGTTCCTTTTAAGCACTAAAATCAAGTGTTCAAGACTTTGCAATTATTTTTAGCACTAAAATGAAGTGTTCAAGTGTTAGATAAATTCATTTTAAACACCCAAAATGAAATGTTCATGACCTAGTAATTCCAAATTTAGGTCCTATTCCCACCTTGGTCCTACAAGGGTTAGAGAGTTTCCTTCTACTTTGAATCACAATCAAGGATGAGCAAACAATTTTTGAAAATATAGCTCTCAAGTTTTAAAATGTTTCACATACAGACCAATGTTAGTCACCTATGACTGATGTCAATTAGTAATAATCGATGTTGATCAATAAGTATTGAGATCAATTTCTTGTGAACCTAAAGGAAAAATAAAAAATGATTCTAAAAATGTTAGTTAGCTAAAGTTAGTACAAAACTCCTCAAAACTTGCAACAAAGTGATTAAACAAAGAGTTTACAAATTAATAAAACCATGAAGTAATAATTAGAAGCTTTAAAAAGATTCAAAATCCTATTTCAAGATTTTGTGAAACATTTATAAAAATTGAAGGTAAACTAATAGCATATTCTAAAAATTTAGGAGAAAACATGTGGTTTTAAAAAAAATAAAAAATGGAGTCCAAATGACCCCAAACAAAGCTCCAAAAGATGGACTTTTAGCTTACTATTATACACAATGATCGAGGTTGGTTATTGGATGCACACAATGATTGACATTAGTTATACATAACTGATGTTGGTTACTACAGGACTGATGTTGGTTATAGAAAATCAATAAAGTGTAAATTCAAGTGAACATAAAAAACAAAAATACAGCAAAATAAAGTTAAAACTCCAATTTTGAAGATATTCAAGTATTTATCTAAAAAAATTGGAGTTTGATCTTGGTCTCCTTGGTATGTGGGGTGATTAGAGTCCCACCAGGTATGCCATTTGTGATCATAGTAATTTGATAATAGAGAGGAGGTTAGAATAAATGTTAATTTCATAAAATAAAATGACATCAACACACTAAAAAGCCAACATCTCTAAGCCTAAATATTAGGGGGGCATGGTGAAAAAATACATATAAAATCACAATTAAAATGCAAATAATGACAAAATCCCTTACCTTCCTTGATAAATCCAAGTGATTTCTTCATGGCTTGCTCGGCTTGTGCTTAAAGATTATTTCACAATGGAGTTTGGCTATCTCCTTCTCTCCTTGGCACCATGTTTGGCTTATGAATTATGCTTGTTTGATGTCTTGGCTTATTATTTTGGCATTATAACACTATTTATTTCAATCTTGATATAAAACCTATGTTATAACTTTACTCTATCCAAGTTCCTTTTTGAAGAGGTCTAGGATTGTATTTATAGGCTTAAAAATTAACCCCAACCCAAGGTGAGTTAAGGTGTAATTTAAACATGGAATGAGTTCAAACCTAACCTAAGTGATATAATTAACCCCACTAGAGTTAAAAGGTGTCAAAAGCTCATGATTTTCAATTAATAGGAATTGGTGAGATATTTTGAGATATTTTAAAAGGCTTGACAACTCACAAAAAGTAATCATGAAAAGCTAGGATATTCTTGATCTTTTGAATTTCTTATTTTTAAATTTCATTAATTGCTCATGGATAATTCAAATAGGCATTTAATTTGATTTAGAATTTTAATTAATTATGATTATGATTTTTAACATTTCAAATATTTGATTTTGTGTCCATGTGTGCACTTGCCCCATTTAATAGGTCTATAGGCCAAATTACATGGTATGATATCGTAGGTAAATTAAAGATAAATCCATGAAAGTTTTTTGTTGCTTATGATAAGATACCATAATTAGGGACATTTCAACATGATTCTAAGCTTTTAAAAATTATGTATACTCAAATTTGTTACATTTAGTGATTCTTAGGCTTAATTTGACAAGATTGGTAGGAATCAATTTGAAGTCTGGTCGAAGGCCATTGGTGGCTATTTTTAGGTATCTATAAAAAAAAGATGGAAGGTTTACCTAGTATTCTACTCTAGTAGTTTCTTTCCTCAAATGAATAATAAGTTACATGGCATCTCCATTGACCATAGTGAATTGGTTGTCAGAGGTAAGATACTTCATGACATAAAATACAACATTCTGCCATGGTTGTGGAAAGTTGTCTCACATGATTCCTCTAGCCACACCTTGTGGGGATTTGGCCAATCTAGGATGGATCTCATTTCCTTCAATGAACATTTGAATTAAGTTGATAAAACTTAATTTATTTGTGATAACCACACCCACCTTAGGAATTCTAGAGAGTGCACTAATCGTAAAGGAATCCATCAGAATGTGTTCACCTCTAAAAATAGAATGGTCCTCATAAAAATTTTGAAAGAATTCTTGCACAATATTTTCCTAAAAACCTTTAAAATTTTTCAAAAAAATCAACCATCCTATCAACTAAAAAATATCCCTAGTTGATTCATCCTATATCAATGAATCTGATGATTCTAGTTTGCTTTTCTTCTTCTTGCCTCCCATCTTCAAAGTTGTCATTATTTTTTTGAAAACCTAATTATATTATAAAAAATGGAGCTTGGAATTGTACAGGTACAGAGGAAGGCAAGAAATTAGGGATATGATGTAACAATGAATAGTAGTAATAATTAATAATAAATAAATGTATATCTTGAAATTATGACAATAATTATGGTCAATCACTTTGGATCATGCGATATTTTATGGGAAAGCACTTTTTTATCATTATAAATGACATGGTGTAATGGGTCATAACTAGTAACACTTAGAATAATATCTATAATGATTTATGATCATATCATATCTTTTGAAAAGGTCTTTTTTATAAAAAACTACACATCAAATCTTTTAATGTGATGATGATGTTGGATTCATCACATCCATGTGGCATCACCATAACTTATCCATTTGAAAAAGTGTTAACTACGTAATGATCACACATGCATGACATGTAATAGAAAATACTTAACCTTTTGGGAAATAAATACAATTGTACATTTGTTTCATGGATCCATGCCTATCTCCTAAAGTTTCCATGTGTCTTGAAAGTATAAATAAGTTTGAAAAGATAGGATTCTTGAAAACAATTCATATTTATTGCAGAAGTTTATTCTAAAAAGTGTCATTTCTAGTTTTTACCTTTCAATAGTTTTTAATATTTTTTATTTTTTATATTTTTTATTTATATTTATTTTTTTTATTTTGAATGGAGGAGAACCACTATTTATTTGTTTTTATCACTCCTCTTTTATTATATGTCTGCATAAAGATCATTTGGCCTTAGTGGAAGAACCAAGTTCTTCTATAAGGTCAAACTGGTCTTGATTTTGTTCAATGAAACCTTCCTTGCTAAGAGGTCTTCTATACACTTTAAGCCTATGACCATTGACCAAAAGTGTCCTTTGATCACCATTAATGGGTTAAAGTTAGATAGAGCTATTGCTTTAAATGGTTTTGATCAAGTATGGTCCCAACTATTATGTCCTAAGCTTACCCTTAAAATTCTAGAATTTAGAATCAAATAGAAGTTTCCAATTGCCTTCTTGAAACTATCTTTCTTTGATGTGATTATAATTCCATCTCTTTCTCCATTGATGGATCATGCTAGTTTGAGTGAGTGAATCCATTCTTAGTTCATCAAACCCATTTAGTTGTAAGATTCTTTCTTTCTATGATTCATCAAGATCAATTCATATATCAGTTTTTGTCTTTAATATCTATAATTCAAACTCTATTTGTAACAAAGGTTTCTTTCCAAACACAAGTTAATATGGAAAGAATCTTGTGGTTGTCTTCCATGTTTTATTATATGCCCACAATGCTTCAGGTACTATATCCACCCAATATTTTTTATTGGTGTTCACTATTTTGGTTAGAATGTTTTCCAGCTCCTAGTTGGTGACCTCCACTTACCCATTAGCTTGGGGATGATATGGTGAGAACTTCCTATGATTGATTTGGTACAATTATATGAAATCCTTGATAATGTTGGACATGAATTAGGGCCCTTTATCTAGAAAAATATATTTAGGATCTCTAAATCTTAACATGATCTTATGATATAATAAATCAGCAACCATTTCCATCCTAGCAAAGGTGAGTGCCTACACTTCAGCCCACTTAGTAACATAATCATTATAGACTAATAAATATTATTTTCCTTGAGATAGTGGGTTGATTGGTCCGAAAAAATCCAAACCCCATTTTTCAAATGGTTCTAAATTTATTTAAGGATGGGGAGACATTTTAGATGATAGATTAGGCTTACCCATCCTTGGCAAGGATCACATTACCATACATACCTTTTTACAATCTTGTAAAGAGATGGCCAATAATAACCTACACCAAGGATCTTATGAATGGTCCTTTTTTCTAAATAATTGCTTCCTCCTAGTTCACTATGACATGTTTTTATGATGTTATAGACTTTATCTTCTCTAATACACCTACAAAGTACATGATCAAGTCTAGTTTTAAACAACATGCCTTTAAACCATTTGAAATGAGAACTAGCTCTAACCAAATGTTTTATTTCTTTAATAATAAAGGAATGAAAAAACTTCCCCATTACCAAGTAATTTTCCATGTCTAAAAACCATGGGGAGTATGTTGATCTATAAAATAACTACTCATCTAAAAAAGAATCCTCTGTAGGTTCATCTTCACCTATAGTGATCAATCTAGACAAAAAGTTAGCAACAACAGTATGCTTCCCTAGTTTATGTATAATGGTAATGTAAAATTCTTGCAACAATAATAGCCATATAATTATCCTTTCACCTACTACTAGTTCATTCATTAAGTACTTAATAGATAAATGATCTATATAGATAAACACTAGATAACTAGTAATGTATTGCCTAAATTTGTTTATAGCATAAACAACAGCAAGAAATTCCTTTTTTTTGGTAGTGTAGTTTTTATTTGTGGGATTAATATTCTTATTAATATAATAAATGGCATACATCTTTCCATCCTCATATTTTTGTCCTATAACTACTCCTAATGTAGTATTGGAAGCATTAGTATAGATATGAAAATACTTTTCCCATTTAGGTCCTTTCAAGATTGGAGTAGTCATAAGTTTGTTCTTTAATGTTTCAAAAGTTTCTTGACACTTATCATTCCATACAAATTCATTGTCTTTTGTTAGCAAATAAAACATAGGTGTAGATATCTTGCTAAAGTCTTCAATAAATCTTTTGTAATATCTTGCATGAATGAGAAAAAATTTAACATTAGTTTGTGTTTAAGGAATGGGGAGATTAGAAATTACCTTAACCTTTTTGGGATCTACTTTTATTCTTTGAGAAGATATATGATGTCCTTAGACTATCCTTTCATCATCTATTATAATGCACTTCTCATGGCTCAAAGATACTTAGTGTTCCTCACATATAGTAATTACTTTATCCAAATTATTTAAAGCTTCATTAAATGTAGTGTCATGGATAGTGAAATCATCCATGTACACTTCTACATAATCATTTGTAAGATTAGAAAACATGGCTAACATTTCTCTATGAAAGGTAGCAAGTGCATTACACAATCCAAAAAGAAGAAATATATAAGCATATGTTCCCCAAGGACAAGTAAATGTAGTTTTATCTTGATCTTTAGGGGCTATTATAATTTTATTGTATCCATAGAACCCATCTAGGAAACAAAAAGTACTTCTTCCCTTCCAAGTTGTCCAAAACTTGATCAATAAAAGGAAAGGGAAAGTAGTCTCTCATAGTGGATTTGTTCAGTTCTCTATAGTCTACATAAACTCTCCATTTTTCATTATTTTTAGGAATAATTACTAGAGGTGAAACCCATTAACTATTATATATGGGATAGATAAAACCAACTTTCAATATTTTTTCTCTCTTTCTTAACAATTTATTTCAATACTGGGTTAATTATTCATTATGGCTGCCTGACTGGTCTAACATCTTCAATGTATATGTGATGTTTATAGAAACTAAGATGTATTATTTTTATATCATTATAATCCCAAGAAAAAACTTTTGTGTGTTGTACCAATACATCAGACACTTTTATTTCCTATTGATCAGTTAACCAACTATTGATATTCGATAATTTACTAGGTTGGATTGTAATCTATTTAGTGCCTAGAATAATGGAATTTAATTATTTGTATTCACTCATAAACACATTCAATAGACATGTGTGTGGTAGTAACATGTGAAATGTAGCTACATCCTTATAATCTTTTTCACTTGTGGATAGCATATTAGTCAATGGACAATGAAAATCATGTAAAAATGAATTCTACCCATTTTGAGCCCAATTAATTATGACTTGTTGAATGTCTTGTGGACCAGATAACATGTTTGGTGATCTTATGGCATTTTTTAATTATCAATAATTAAGGTGGATTATTCACATTCATGATTTTTCATCTTTATATTATAGTTTTTAGTCTTTAGAGCTAAGCTACTAGTCTTCATATCTAAGCTACTGGTCTTTGGAGCTAATCTATTGATCTTTGGATCTAGGCATTAAAACTTCAAATCAAAATTTTCAGACTTCAAATTAAAACTATCATACTTCAATTTTAGGCTTTCTTGGTCTAAATATTTTGTTATTTGTTCCTCAAACTCTTGGACATGTTCTTTGATGGTAACCATGGCTAAGGAAAATACACTAGTTTGATGTTATTTAGGATGAACCACCCATATTTATTTAGAAAGACCCATTGAAGTTCAAGCAGGTGGATAGAGAGATATCTATTTGTCATGAATTATATTATAAATGGTTATATTTCTAGATCTACAGTCAATTATTATTGCAACTGAAGCTAACCAAGGTCTACCAAGAATGATTGGGTATCCCACCCTCTTTATTTTAGGTTAAAGGATCATGAAATCTATAATCTTCCTAAGATTTTAGGGTGATTGGTATGTTCTCTATGGTTCCTTTAGGTTTAGTAGTGGATTGATCTCCCATTTGTAATATTATAGTGTTAGGATGAATCCCTGTGAGAGATAAAGGCTCTATTATGTGGACACTCATTATGTTGATGGGATATCCTAGATCTAAAAACACATTTGGAATAGACTTTTTCCCAATTTTCACAGCTATCATAGGACTATCAAGATCTCCATATTTAGAAACAAGTATGTTTCCTAATATTAAATAAACAACTTTACACGTTACCTAAATTATTTTAAGATACTATTTATTTCTTCCTATTGCTTTGATGCATAATTATTTAGTGGTTTTATTCAACTCTAGAATATCCTTAATGTCTCTTAACATTGGAATTTCTATCTTCATATCTTTTATCCATGCATCAATTTAAAATATTCTCTAGGTTTTTCTTCCTTAAGTCTCTTATGAAATGGAATGGTAGGGGGATCTTGAATTGTGGTTGGTGTGGTTGTGTCTTCTACCTTTTATTTAGTTTATTCTTGGGCTACAGGTAGTTCAAAAGTGTTTTCCTCATTGAGAATTTTAGTTATGCTAATGGATGAATCTCTTACTACCTTCCCTAATCTGAGTTAAACATTATTACACTCCATTGAACTACTTTCAACATTATTGTCTTGATCAAATCTATATATAGGTGTATTTTTCATATTATTAGGATTTGAAACTATTTGGGTAGATAACTATAGAGGGTTAACCTACTACTCAATTGGAGATGGTTGAGGTTATGGAGGCATCAAGGCCTGATATAGAGGAAACCTTATTTATGTTTGATATTATTTATTTGGCCATTGAGGTGGTGACTATTGTACCCAATGTGGTTGTTGGTTTTGATGTTATACCCAAGGCTGTGGAGAATTTACAGGCATTCCCCACATCTATGGCATCCATTCTTGAGTACTCCATGGTTATGGTTATGGTGGCCACCACATTAGTGGTGTGACTTGTCCAACCCATGGTGTCATCCATGGATTGGGAGTAAATCTTGTGTCAAATTTATTTTGAGGCTAGGAGTACTAGTTTCTTTATCTTTAGATAAATTTCACTTCCTCGACTATATATGCTTCTTCTTTCAATTGATTTCTAATGGTAGGAAGATGTTTGTAATTCTTGGTGTCATGGTCTAGGTTATAAATACCACATACCTCTATTTTGTGTAAAGGACAATATTTTATTTCATGTTTGAGTCTACATCTAGGACAGTATAGTGAAAATTATTTAGTGTTGGTAGCATTGTATTTTTATTTGAGGCCATATAAGGTAGATGTCAATTATACTAGAATATTTATTTTGAAATTATCAAATTATTCCATTAATTGTCTAACTTCAAGTTATTTTCCTAACTTTGATTTCCTTATGTTAGGTCTTGTCCTATAGTAGTTAATACACAATGTTGAATTTTGATGAAAGGTTAACTTGTCAATGTCACCCTTTCCCATTAGGTTCAAAGCATCATGTGCATCATCATCTAGACCTTTAAGAAAGATTGTCTTGATGACCTCTTTATTGAGTTGGTAACCACTCCATTTATGGGTAAATATAAACCTATCAAGGTAATCTTATAAGGTTTCATCTTAATTTTGTTTGATCTTGAAAAAGTCTTCCTTCCATTATTTGACTCTATAATAATATTGATATTTATCCAAAAATACAACTTCCATTTCATCCCAAGTGGTGATATAATTACCCTGAAGGCTCATGAGCCATCTCATGGTTGCATCCTTGAGTGTATATGGGAATAACTTTAGATTTTGATTATCTATGACATAGTCATATGTTTGGAAAAGAACTTAAAATTCAAAGAGGAATTGATTTGGTTCCTATGAGGATTTACCTCTAAAATTAGGTAAAATAGATGGTGATATATTTTTCATGGAAGTTATATCATTAGTACCTAAGCTGATTGGATATGAAAAAGTTCTATCTTGTTGAGGTTATCAATCATGATTTTCCACATGTGCATATTTGTCTCCCATATTTTATTCCCAACTTTAGTTGTCAATCCAATCTGAATTATCTTCTTGGGTTCTCAACCTATGGTCTACCTCAGGAGGAGAATATTCATTAGTGATCAAATCTTCTTCTTGTAGAGCTTGTGAATCAAATCTAACTATTTTAAAAAGGGGATTTTTAAGATCAATTAATCTTATAGGAGAAGATCTCATGAACATTATTCTACTTATAAGATCTATTTTTTATGATGAACCTTATTCAAGAGAGGAATCAGAAAAAAAAATGTATATGACTTTCAATTGGATTCCTTCTATTTCTTGGTCTTTCTAGCAAGGATAGGATCCTATATTCTTCTTGTTTTATTTTGGATCCTTTAGAGATAAACCATCCTCGATAATCTCTTGGGTGGTTCATAAATCTAAGGAATCTTGGATTGATTTTGTGTTTTTGAGTTTTATGAATGTTTTTGAGAATTTTCCATATATAACTCTAATGTAATATCTCACTAACACTTATTGATGATTTCCTTGGTAATGAAACTAAAAATTATAGGCTATCATTATACCTCTCATTTAACTAATCAATAGATTGGTGTCATTTTATACTAGGGTCAATGTCTAAGGCTATATGCAATGAGACCACTGGATATTTGAGTTTTCAATTTGTTGTTTGGGGGGTTTACTTCTGTAGTGATGTTAAACTCCTAAGGATAGTAAATAATATTCTAATTCTATTTTGCAAAAAAGTAAAGCTAGAAGGTTTACTACATAAAGATCTCATATGACATTCTTTATTAAAAGGATTCTTTAGTTCACACCATTAACATTCAAAATTAAACATATAACATAATACATTATGGTGTCCTCACTCAACTTGATCGGCTAGGTAGGATAGTGTGATATTCTAGAATGTAAGGATGTTATCCACTGTCACTTAAACTACTCTTGATAAATTCTGAATATGGAGATGAGTTAACAAACTTTACTTTCTATGAAATTGAAATACACACTCTTGAATAAAGAAAATTCAATTATATTTAATTGAAATAACCTTTGCATTTAATGGAAACATTCATATATTAAAAAGAAATTCACACTTGCATTGAAAAGGAAATCACACTTGTGTTGAAAAGGAAATAACTTTTGCATTTAAAAGAAATCACACTTTGGAGCAAATGAATTATACCTAAATTAAAGAAATACTTTTAAACTATAACTAAAAATACCAATTTATCTTGATCTTCAGAGAGAAGTGGGCCATTTCTCCTTCTTTGAAATAGGAACAACTTTACTTAGTAATGAAAAGGAATGTTGAACTTTATTTTATTATCAAATGAATATATACAAATATGCAAAATTACACTGAAATGCTTCTTCTAATTTCTAA
The DNA here is from genome assembly GCA_037957365.1 of Torreya grandis. Lineage (NCBI taxonomy): Eukaryota > Viridiplantae > Streptophyta > Pinopsida > Cupressales > Taxaceae > Torreya > Torreya grandis. The sequence continues at coordinate 1,652,648 of JARHVA010001811.1, read as the reverse complement.
TCACTATTGATTGACTAATTCATTGATTAAATAATTTATCTCTTATTAGAAGGAAACATGTATTTAAAGCATATCTCAACATATACTCATAGAATATAAAATATAGCAATCTAAACAACCAAATCTTCTTATTGAAAATAGAAGATCGAGGAATTAGATCCCATGCTTATAGGAAGGCATTGGAACTGACGCAACTAACAATAGGCAAAAAATAACTAACACATATCTGAAGAGATTTTATCCTATTTTAAATAAATATGAGTAAGTTTATATCTAGATCATTTGAGACTAATACTATGAATAGTAATGTAAGTTTATATCTAGATCATTTTAGACCAATACTATGAATATTAATGTCTAAAAATAAGATATCTAAATATGTAAAGTCTACACACACACACACACACACACAATAGATATCTTTGGAGTTACTATCTTGATCTACAAGATTGATCTAGAAATATTTAGAGCACATCTAGGCATCTTTAGAGCACTTTGTATAATCTTCAGAGTGCCTTCCAATCATATTCAGAGCATCTTCGAAGCATATTTGGAGTTGAATATCTTTAGATATTGATGTATTCTTTGTCAAATCTCTAAAACTATTGCCAAAAATGGTTGTCAAAATTGTTTGATGTCTTGTCAAAATTATCCCACCATAGGGGTGTATTTCTATATACAAAACTTTTCTCATTTCATCCAAGTTAGATGCAATACCAAAATAAATAATTAGCAATGTATCACACACAAACAAAGGATATATACACTCATTTCCTACTTAGATAAGACCTTAACTATTAAATCCAATGCATTAAATAACCAAAAGGCAATAATTATGGATAGTTTATATTAGAAATAATGAGATATATGGAATTCTCATCATCATTCTTGCCAACCAAGCTTCTGTTACAAATCCTTCTTTAGTCCCATTAAAAGTAGAAGGATGCAACCTAATAAAATCCTTTACTAAGTCACCAAACATAAGTCTATGAACATGGTTTAAGTCTCATTTATCTCATCACTCACCATGGTGATACAATTCACCTCTACCATCCTTAGAATGGTGATGGGGAGGACTTATAGACCTATATCTCTCTCAACTAAAATCTGATCATCTTGGGAGTGTTGTCGAGAGTGCCACATAGCTTCATCTTGAGCCATAGGTAACCTCTCTTTTAATACATCCCTCATCTATTTCATGGCTAAAATGAGTTAGGTTCCAATGTCATTTAGTCCCTACTAATTGAGAGCCTTATACTCATCAATAGATTTATCACTGTGATGTGTTTAATGTCATCTCATTATGTATTCCAATAGGAAAGACATTAGAAACTATGTGGAAACTAGAAATCCCTAAATAACTTAAATTACCCAAATCTCCTAGTGTTATAACCTGAGCTCTAATACCAAAATGTCGTTGCCATTTTTTTCAAAAATAATAAATAATACACATGATTTATGACTAACAACTACTACTAATCATGGGTGAATACCCAATTATATTGATTCACAAAATAATTTTGCAATAACCATAATTTATTAATAGAAAAAAGTCATTATTAGTTTAGCCTCACACTCATAATACTTTCATAATATTTTGTCAAAAGGTGATTACAATTATGTTGTAGATATGGTCATCAACTTCATACTTAGTAGTTGATTATGTTAGTAGATTCCATGTGTCTACCTTAGGTCTATTCAAGCCTAATCTTCCATTGTATTAAATGCTTCCAATTGGTAGTTCATTATGTCATCAAAACCATAGATTTATTAGGGTATTATCCCCCAATGGTTAATCCCTACATGTTATGGGCCTTTCAAATATCTTAAATGGTCATCTTTAAGTTCATAGGTTACCAAGTTGATGCCACATGGAAACATCTCACTTAGTTACTAGTCAAGAGACTTTGCAATCTACATGGTACTCTTTGGGTTCATAGGTTTCCAAGATATTTCCCCTTATCAACATATCACTCACCTGTTACCTAGTACTGACTAAACATCTGACCAAGTTGATGTCACTCTTGGGTTAGTAGGATGGTGATACATGGATTCATCTCAACCACTCATCAAAATCATAAAAATATATTAAGGCAAAATCAAAGCAAGAGGCCAAATAGACAAATCAACTAAGTTAAAATCTTAAGGTAAATAAATAAAGGTCTTTGAGATTTTTTCTCACCTCTTCAATCCAACCAAGTTGTGACAAATTATATTAAATCCTAAAGCTATTCAAAAAAACTATTTTGGAATGAAAGTTTTGACTAATATTCATGACAAAATCTCTAACACCTTCCATCTAATAGTTTAGTTTAAGACTTTCACAAACTTTACTTTTGTGAGATTTGTTTAGAAGTCCCAAACTATTGGAACTTATGTTCATGACAATTATTCTGACTAATTACAATAATTATTCTGATGACTATCTAATAAAAGTGAAAAATTGAAGTACTCAACTTTTTTATGGAACAAATGGTCTAACTACTTATACTCACACAGAAATTTTGACTAGATTCATGTATGGCTTTTGACTAACTTCTATCGAAATATGTGAAGTCAAAACTCTTTATAAAAATACACCAAGTAAAAGACTTATCCATTTTTTTTTAACTTGAGAAAACCTCAAGGGATTAAATCAAACAAAAGTTTAAAAAGGTTCAACTTTAAATCAACTAAGGCATGGATTCATCCAAGGATATAAGGTGTCAATTCAATTGTAAATGCCTAGGGGAAAAACTTACTCAGACATTTATACAAGCCTCAACCACACCAAAGTATTTAATGACAATTTTATTATTATTCCATTAAACATTAATATTAAAATAGTTTCTTCTTACTCAACCATGAACAAGCCAAATTCAAGAGAAGATTATTAAACAAATAAAATGGACATACATACTCAATCTCAAGAACTATTCCTCAATATGGATATAAATTAAGTCTAATTGACTTTTATTAGATCAGCCTTAAAGGCTAAGGTTTCTTCCATTCCAAATTGAATCTCTCCCTAGGGTCTAAATCTATCAATCATAACTCATTATGACTCAATCATACTAAAAAATCTAAGAATCCCAAACTAGGATTCTACCTTGCTCAATTATTAAAAAAACAACCAAGTTCAATGAAACTCTTCATCATTAATTTGATGTTTTCCTTCCAATTCTTACAATTCAAGGTAATCAAATCTAGCCTTAAAGTTACAATCTAGATAGTTCTCATTATAAATCCAAGCACTAATGAAAATATCCTTGATTAAAAATTGGTCTTGCTATGGGGAAGGTCCACGTCAAATGGCTTACTCAAGCTTCATCAAGAACCCCTCTCATAAGACATAGTCTTACTAGAATAACTTCAGTATTCATATAAAACTTACAATCTATGTTGTTATTCCAAATAACAATTTCACATTCATTTATTTGAGTTCCACTCATATTTAAAAAGACTCAATCCATTTCAATATACAATATAGATGAGTAAAATAGATATGTAAGCATATTCTACAAGCTTGTCTCAACCAAGATTAAATAATACAACATTATGCCATATAGATCTAAACAATCTAGCTATAATTTTATTTTTAGATACAACCTCCTAACTATCTAAATAAGGATTCCTAATTTAAGATAAGTTTAATCCAATAATTCACATCACCTACTAGTTATAAGGAGAGACATAATGCTTGTTTGATAAGTTTCTCATTACAAGATTGAGACAAGTGAAGCAAATTATCAATATTTATGAAAGAGCCAAATGGGCTTAGGAATCTTTCCTTTCATAATGAATCCTTCCAAAATATCTATATACATATTAAAAACCACTTAATTACATCTTAGTTTATCAAAGATATTCAACAATAATATAATAAGTGCCTTTTCCCATAGCTAGGTCATTACACAAAGGACTATCTTTCATAAGAATAATACAAGCATGATAACTGCTATTGAAATTTATCAATACAATATATATCATTCATATTTTACAATATTCTACAAGTAGGTTGGCTGCCAAATAAATGATACATAAGATTTCATCCATTTATTTATATAAGTAAGAGGCACATCTCTAGGCCTGTTTTAATAATGGAAGAATAATATGTCTTCAGTAATGGTCCATGGCTTCTCCAATCATCTATTGGCCATAAAAATGAAAGCATACCACCCAACATTTTATCATCATCAAGATGCTTTTCTAGACACCCCCAAACTAGAGAATCCCAACTCTGAGCATGTTTACATTACTTGGCAAAGGAAAGGGTGATTATCTAGGTAAGGGTGTTTTAACACAAGGAAGATACCATGCACCACCTACAATCATATTTTTAGTTCTTACCCAAAGAGACTCCTAGTCCCAAATACAAGTAACAAGCACTCAAAATATCATTCAAGTAAAACTTAAGCATTCATAAACACATTACAAGAAAATAACTTTCACATCAAAAAAAGGCTCATCATTTTATTGGAGTACAAAGAGGGTATCTCACTCTATTACTTTCATCTAATGGTCATCAAAGGATTAATCAATCTACCATCATGTTCATCATGGGAGAGCTTAATATTCTAGCACAGTGACATTCATGGGAGGTTCAAGCATTTTACCACCATTTCTAGCATAGGAGGGCTTGACATTCTACCACCATGAAGATTTTACTCACAAATAACCACCACATAGAGTCACAACAAAATCACACATTCAAAATAATAAAGCTGTAACATATAATCAAAAAGGTGGGAAACACTCCCTCTCCCAAGCATCAAATAAGCAATACACTAATGGTGTCCAATTCACAACCATGGTTAAGGTAATATAATAGGTAAAATAAACCAAGTGTTTTTATTCTCTTAAAAGTAAGAAGATAAAATAAAGAATAAATCCATTCCATTCCAAGTGATCTACAGAAAACATAAATTGATAAGAAGCCCACCTATCAACCTCTAGGACTATTATCCTTCAACTATCTGGACTTGGCTTTCTTAATGCATTTCTTTTATCTTTTGTTTCTCCTTCTCTTCTAATAAGTCTAATTATTTTCTCATTTGGAAAAAAGTCCCCAACTAAATGAGCTCAACTTCTATATAAAGACATCCCATTATAAGCTAACAACTTCATTTGAATGGCCATGCATCATTAAGGGATGTTTTTTCCATGCTCAATTAAGGCACATGGTAGCTCTTGTATATTTTTTTGGTTGCTTCCTTGTCTAACTTAACTTTTCTCCATTCTATTTAGACTAAGATAATCAATCCAAGATCTATCAATCAGCCACTAGATAGTTTATATGGTTGTTATAGGATTTAAAGTCTAGGTGATAACAAGTTTCACCAACCAAACTTAAAGGTTGGCAACCTAAAATAGATGCTAAGTCAACAAAGATGGTGAACTAGGAGACCAAATACTTAGCATGGGTTTTAATAAGGTTTAAAATTGAGTAGTGATATAGCCATGCTTGGCATAGTCTCTTTCCTTCATTGGTCCTTTTCTTATTCTTGCACACTTGATGCACACATCAAATTCCTCTAACCTAATAGACAAAGCTACAAAATTTAATCAAGACATTCAATCAATTAACCATAGCTAGTTATTCAAAGAATATCAATATCCACATATATAATTCATATGATCCAATGAATAAATAATTATCCATTTCACAAGATTAAGATCAATAATTCAAACATAATTTAAGTCAATATATCTCATAGACATTATCAAATTTCATATAGCAACATTACCTAAATGAAATGTAAGCATCATACTTTCATAAGTAAATAAATCAAAATATGATTGATAATAGGTCTTTCTCATGGTTCCCAGCACATGAAAGCCTTCATAAATCCTTACATGTCTCAACTAGATGGACTTAACAATATAAGTTAATAATCAGAACATATAAGTCATGGTTTCATAATCATCTTTGTCAAATATGATCACTATGCAAAATGGGGCCTTACATATTATGTAGGTGGCCTTGAGTTGTACACATGTATAAGTGTGTAGGATTAGGATTCTTAGATAGTCATTAGATTATGTAAATCATGTTTCTAGAGCCATGGACACTACCATAAACATTAGGACACTACCATTGACACTATTGTTTGTTCAATGATGCTACTATATAGAACATAATATGTGTTATATTTCAAAGCAACCAACTTCATTATTTTGGATTTTCTATCACCTTTATTTTTATGTACTCATATCTAGAACATGTATTGCATACATCTGATTATGGATCAAGCCCTATCTCTTCACCCTTCTTCACTCTTGGGATGTGTTTTTCAAAAATGATTTATTAGGCTCATAGTGTCAAGAAAATCTCAAAGAACCCTATATCAATGAGTGTCTCCTATATATCCAATACTCTAAGGAGGGCCTTAGACTTATGTAGTTTTCCCTTATGTATGGGTGTGTGTGTGAACAATGGTTTAATATGCTACATTTATATGCATGTAATGATATAGCTTGTAAGTCGACAAATAACACTCACGGGCTTCTCTTTGGATGCTTCAGACCTTTTATATGACTAATAAATAAATATGAATGACTATGGTATAATAAAGTAGTTATGTGATTGATTTAATTAACTTTTTTGGGTACTTTCTTGGCATTTGCAATCTAAATAATGAGAAGGCTTAAACTTATATTTATGCCACACCTTTTGAAAATATCCCAAGGTAAGGTTTGATAAGAAAAATAGGCAAACCCAAAGGTTTTGAATAATTTTTAATTTAGATGAATTTAGGTGAGTGGACATTAGATAAATATTTAGACACTAACATTGACACTAGTGTCCCTTTGTGTCTAGTAGTGTCCATAAGGATAGAAAACAAGTATGCATCTGTAACTGATAGTGAAGGATATATTTCAAGTTTTGAGCTTTATGTATTGTATGGGTGTTCTAGGCCATCATAATGATAAGGGTCAGACTATAAGATAATAATGTAGGTATAGTGAGATGGTGAATGTGATACTTTAGGCAATGGGAGAGTCTAAAATTGTAGGGTAGAACCCAGATTAGTATTTGTCAAATATACAAGATTAAGATGCTATAAATATTCAATTTTAGTATCTACAATGTGGAAATCAAAAATCAAAATTGAAAATCAACTTTTAACTAAATAAATTTAAATCCCTAAAAAATAAATAACAACCCATAGGGGCAACCTAGGGTTTTTTAATGATTGAGATAATGTTTAGGTGTGTATAATTTAGATTACAATATATGATAATTAAGCATAAATTTGAATCGAATAAGTTGTAACTATTTTAAAATTTTCATGTGATAAATATATAAAGTAATGAATATAATAAGATAGCATTATTTTTTTCTATACAAGGCTAAGACAATGTGAAAGTGGTATGAAGGATGGAAAATTAGACTACAGGCTACTTAGATCATGATCTAGAGGTCTTCATGTGCTCGAATAGTATTTTCAACTTTGGTTGAATATCATTGAAAGGACTATTTTTAATCTAATGATTATGTTTATGTATATGTTTCCCTTTTATTTCATAAATGTAGTTGCACACACTTAGCTTTCAAATATATATTTAATCCTAAGTTCTAATAATGCATGTAACTCATAGAATTCATTTTACTTCACTTAAAATAATAGTCCACTTGCAATGATATAATATTTATTTTAGAAATGGGAGAAAGTGGGGTTGATATTATCTCAACCATTCCCCATTGAATTTTTGAGTGATACCTACATATCCAATACTTCAAAAATGGAATTAAAACTACAAGTAATTATCCATATTAAGTGGATATGGGAAAAAGTGTTCATTAAATGTATGAAACCTATGATCTAACTTTTGATACTTGAAAACTAACAATCTTGGCTTGTATCTTGAGTTTTTTAGACTTGGTAAGAACTTCCTCTTACTAGCTAATTATAAAATTGGGAGAAACATGATAGTCCTCTTGAATGTGCAAGTGTTTTAATAGGCTTGATATGTGTTTTCCATATAGATGTTAGATATATAATAGGCTTACACCTATTTAATATTTATAATAGACTCTTCATGTAATTTATCTTGCCACTAAAATGAAATATGGATGGGCCAACCCATAGGAATGATTTGAATTTTAAATGTGACCATTGCTTAGCATGGGACAAAACTATCAAACTCAAGTGGTACATCAGATAGTATGTTCTTAGTTTGATGTTATTATCTAGAAACATTGATTTTATGATTTGGAGATGCTTCAATATTATATATAGTTGATTCATAATAGACTCTAAGGTTTATTATAGGTGACTAAGATAAACTTACGAATATTAAGACCCATAGAAGGTATGTGGATATGAGAGAAGGTGAATTCAATTCATGTTTATATACACAATCAATTTAGGGTATAGGTAATTTAAACTGGCATTATCACGTATGAATTACCAAAGTGTATTGTCTATACTTGTCAACACCAAGTGTAGTCATTATAAGTACCAAATTTATTTTTTATCATTTTAGTATAGTACTTTCAATACTAGATGAAAGGAGTAACCTATAGACACCTAAATTTGGTATTAAACACTTTAGTACCATTAATTTTTACACACTTTGACATAATTAGACTTTGCATACACATTAAACTCTTGTGCACACTTTCCCTTATCTATCTACCCACCTATTGGCTTGGTCAACCCAATTTCCTAGGTACACATATTCAAGATCACCCTAGTTTATGAAATAATCTTCCAGAATCCTAAGCAGACTATTTTCATATCTTAGATGATTGATTTTCACTCCTAAGATAGTAATAAAAATAATTAAAATATGTGTTTTACCATAGGTGTCTAAATTTTTTAGTAGTTTCTAAGGACACTCATTGGATATTTTTAAAATTAGGAAGTATCCATTAGGTTAGTCTAGATAAGTTTCATGGGTATATCATAGTAGGAAATATCAATACAAATCAAATATAGAGTAATCTAATCTAAAGCATGCCAATTAAATCAATATAGACTTCATAATATTTTGATAAATATATTAAATTTGAGAATATTATAAATATAGAAAAGTATAATGACAAATAATATTCTCAATGTTCTAATATAAAGGAGAAATAATATATAGCTTATTCAATGATGTGTAGGAAATTTTTTTAGGTATAGGTGTAGAAGAATATAGAATTATTTTCTACCTTGATTCATATAATTATGAAGTTAGGTCACTATTGTACTTGCTTATCACATATTACATGATTCACGCACAAACCAACACATAGGGGAGAACCACATCAATTTGAAGCCCTCTTTAGAGTATTGGCTATGTAGGTAGCACTCACTAATAGAGGGATATTTAAAATAATCTCAACATCATGCCCACTAACCCATTTTTGCGCAATGTCACCATGAAGATGAAGAACTAGGGTTTTGACATTTCATGAGGAGTGATAGTCCATGACATAGATTTGAATGCACTAGAGTGAAGATGAAGTCAAACCTAGAAGCATTTAGGTGGTCACATCCTTTTCCAATAGGTAATACGTGCATGACACTTATGTCAAACCCATGTAGTAGCATTGATTCAACCATCCCAGGCTAATGTTAGTGTCTAGAGCTCTAGAAGCACTTAATCTATAATCTAATGACTGTTCCATAAACTTTTTCCAGTATGTTTCCTACCTATTCTAGATCTAGAACTGTGTTAGCATCAAAACTAGATAAGCATATCACTTTCTTGTCATTTCCATATATAGCTTAGTTTTACGTTATATTATTAGCCTATTCTTAGTATAATAAATTCAATGAATGTTTATATTTGAGATTAACACCCAATTGGTCCAATATAGATTTGATTATCAACCTTCTACATTATCATTTATATATACCCCTTTAATAATCCTCTAGGTAACCCTAACCTAGAAATACATTCATTTTAGGGTTAAAATTTTGGTAAACCTGGTCTTTGAACATAAAACCCTAGGAAAATTAAGGTTTTCTTATTTTTCTATTGAGAATCACTGATTGATATAATTTTTGCTATCATGTTTACTATAGATTTATCTATTAATTATTTCATGATATAATACCTTATATTTGTTATGGTTTATTGCATTATTTTCCTTGTCAAATTTTTTAAGCAAATCCATGTTAATCATGAGAGGGTTTTAAATTGGAAACAACACTTGATCTCTCTTCAAAATTCCTTTTTTTGGTTATAAAACTAGTCTCTAGATACCAACATGCATGATCTCAACCTTTTTTTTATATCTAAGTCTTATTCAAATAATTCATACCATCTTGCACCCATTATTCACCCATGCATTATATTTTATTTCATAGTCAATGTTGTTACTACTTGAAAAGGTAGGACATTATTGACTAATTGAGTAATACACAAGAAAAAATTTCAATCCTTGAGATCCTAAAGCAAATCCTTGAGATCCTAAAGCAATCTAAAGTTTATAAGGATATCCTATAGAGGCATTGTGTGAGACACAAGTTCCAAGTGATATTGAACCTACTTATTTTGTGGATATCATGAAATATCTCAAGAAAAATAAAAAACTCAACACCTTTGATCCAACATATTTACCATCCAAAGATACTATTGACAAAAATTTGCCTTTGTTCATACAAGTGACCATGCAAAATAAAGGTATCAAAAGGGTACTCATTGATAATGGATTAGGCCTAAACATTTATAGAATACAATACCTAATCATCATGGGTATTAACATCAATCTTATTTCAAACATATTTATGCACTTAAAAGGGTTTGATAATTCATATAGCCCTCTAGTTAGTCAAATCACATTGGATGTGACCTTAGGACCAAAAATGATATCAACTACTTTTCAAGTCATGTCTCAATCCTTACATTATAATTTAAATATGGGTATACCTTGGATATATTTAATGTAATTTGTCCCATCTACACTTCATCAATGTTTAAAATTCATACATGATGGGACCTTATTATCCATGCTTGTTGATGATTAAACTTTCAGATTTTACAAAATGATGCATTCTAAAACTAAAGGCATCCCTATAGTAGTACCACCAAAATAATTCATCCCTCTTGAGCATATACATATGTATGAAAAATATGAGTCAAGTACAATGCTTATTTTATCTCCAAATGTAAATAAAGCACTAAAATATAAGGTATACATAAATGTGCATAAATATAAAGAACCATTACCAAAAGATCCAGTAAAGCTACAAGATCCCCCAACATTTGAGCTTCCTTTACTATTAAACATAGATCAAAAATACGGACATATTTTATATTACTATGATAGTGATGATGCTATAACTTATGTTATGACAAATGAGAAAATGTGAAACTTAAAATTTGATCCACTTGATCACATGGTGCAAAACCTATTCGAGCCTATGAGTCTTAGAACATATAAACTAAATCCACTTGTATAAAGTATATAATTGAATAAAAATAAGGTCAAAACAAATATAGCAAATGAGAATGTAAATAATTGTTACTCTATACATCCTTCTTGGCTAAAAACATTGAGTCAACTTTACAAGGGTCAAATGTAAATTCATCATGTGAACAACATGGAGTCTTCTCAAAAGGATACACAACAAAATAAATAGATCAGAACATATAAATATATTCCATATACCATGTTATCTATGTTACTTGAGCATAGATTCATTTCTTTACCTTTTACTAGACACAAATCACATAGTAGACTTATACCTATAGAAGACATGGTATCATACTATAAATATCATCATATCAATGGCCATCATACCAATAAATGTGAGACATTAAAGAAAAAAAATTCAAAAATATAATAATGAAGGATGCATACATATTGTGCCTAACATGAGGAAAAGGAAAAAAAACCCTCCTATCTTTTAGAAAATAACTAAGAGGATCCTCTTATAACAAATTAATAAAAATACATGAAATAATAGATTTATAAAATTATCAAAAGCAATGAAAGGATTATATTGATTGCATGCCACTTCAAGGGGGCAACCTCCTTTGAGCAAGCTCAATACAATAAATTTGTGGATGCCTTCATTAGCCTCAACACTTACTTATATAGTAAGACTAATCTAAGAAACTACTACTTCCCATGAATGTGGGATAAAACAAAATGCTCATTGGATAAATTAAAAATCATATACGTTCATATAAACTATTACACTAACAAAATAAAGAGAAGGGGTAGCACAAGTTCCTAACATCCCATCCCTCTTAGAAAAAGCTTTGTCCTTAAAGCTTTAGATGTGGAAATTAGTGTTGAATCTGAAATATTGGTTCCCATGTTCCATCCTCTATGTGCATTATGTGCCACTAAATTAAAACCTCTATGATGGAGTGAGAGAAAAGTTGGCATGTGCACATATCTAGGATTGTTTTTGGCTCGAGAAAGATGGATCCTTCATTATCAAGTTCTAATAAAATAGTTTACACTCTGATGTTTGTTCCAAGAAATTTATTTAGATAAGAGACATGAAATAATGAGTAAACTTAAGAAGAAGGTGGGATATCCAACTTATAAGTAACTAACCCAATATTCTAGATAACCTTATAGGGCCCATATAACTTGTGAGCTAGCTTATTATTCCCTTTGAATTATAGGGATGATTGATTGTATGGATGTAGGAGAAGAAAAACCATATCACCTACTTTAAAAGTGATCTTAGAATAATGTTGATCAACTTGTTTCATTTTATTTTTTACCAAATGAAGATTGTCTCATAGGGTGTTGAGGATCTAATCCTAAGTTTGGAGAATCATGCCAACTACTTGAACTAATAAAATACTAAGGGTGTACTAGAGGAGCATTAGTGGTGATTAACCATAGACTACTTCATATGGAGTCATTTTTTCTAAAGTGTGGTATGAGGTATTGTACCACCATTCAGTGAGGGAGAGCCACTTTGCCCACTAATCTTATTTTTCTAAGGTGAAGCAACAAAGTAAAGTCTCCAAATATTTGTTGACAATTTCAATCTATTCATCTATTTAGGTATATTACCTGGAACTCATCTTTATTTGGGTACCAATACAAAAAAATAGTTCTATCCAAAAATGGTTGGTGAAGGTTGCATCATGATTTGAGACAATGGATGAAGGAATGCCATGAAGATAGAAAATCTAGTCCAAGAAAATTTGTGTGATTATAGAGGTAGTATAGGGATGATCAACCACAACCAAGATCATTATTTTCCCTTCAAATTTAGGTATCCCTTAATGAAATCCATATAAATATCAATCCAAATCCTAGTAGGGATAGGCAAGGGTTTGAACAACCCAAGGATGAGTGTTGTTTCACCCTTATTACATTGGCAGGTATCACATTCAGTCATCATCTATTGAATTACATTTTTAATTCCCTTCCAAAAAAAATTGCATCATGTCCACTCATAAGTTTTGAAAAACCCTAAATTCCCTATAGATAGAGAAACATGGAGTTCATAGAATACAAGCTATTAAAGATCTATGTTTTGGACAAGCACTAGATTACCCTTGTATCATAGCGAAGCACCATCCTAAGAATAATATGGTATGACATAGGTGTTAGTGGATAAATATTTAATGATTTTAGATAATGAGGATTAATTGACATACCCTTGATGTACAACATTCAACCAATTTAGAATAAGCATGGAAATAATTGAAAGGTAAACTTGCTCCACAAATATGTGAGACAGAGCATCAACCATAATATATTCCTTACCCTTCTTATAAGTGATATCATAGTCACAACCCATGAGTTTACTAGCCCATTTCTTCTGCGATGGGTAGAGATCCATTATTATAGGAAATATTTTAGACTCTGGTGACTAGTTTTGATGCAAAAATGATTCCCTCATAGGATGGCCACCACTTATGTACTACATGTAAGATGGCCATCATTTCCTTTTCATAAATAGAGAGTACTAAATTCTTACCAAAAATGGCTTTACTAGTGAATGTAATGGGGTATCTTTCTTGGAGAATAATATAACCAAGTCTATTTCCACAAGCATCACTCTTGATAGTGAAGGTTTTGGCAAAATTTGGCATAGCTAGAATGTGTGTAGTACTCATAGCTTGTTTTAGTTCTTCAAATGCACACTTAGCAGCTTGTGTCAATGTAAAGTCATCTTTTTTCAACATAGCTATTAGTGAAGCTACAGTCTTCCAGTAAACCTTGACAAACTTATGATAGTATCCAATCAGCCCCAAAAAACCACAAAGGTTATTGAGTGTCTAAGGATGAGGCCAATTTATCAGGGTAGCTATTTTTTTAGGATCTACTTGATTTCCTTGTTCTAAAAAATATGCCCAAGATACTCCACTTCATCCTAGCTAAAATCACATTTGGACTATTTTACATAAATATAATGTTTAGACAAAAGTTTTAGTGCAAGATCTAGATGTTGGAGATGCTCAGACCATGTTTTACTATAGATGAGGATATCATCGAAGAAGACCAAAATGAATTTTTACAAGGACAAAATATTTTATTCATCAATACCTAGAATTTTGAAAGAACATTAGGGAGGCCAAAGGTCATGACCAAAAACTCATAGTGTCCATCATGCGTGCAAAAAGTTATTTTAGGGATATCATCCTCATGAAGCTAGATTTGGTGATATCTAGAGCAAAGATCTAATTTGGAGAAAAAATGAGCTCCATGAAGCTCATTAAGAATATTATTAATAATAGGGATCAAAAATGTATCCTTGATTGTGATGTGATTAAGTGCATGAAAGTTAATGTATAGGTACCATGACCCATCTTTTTTATGGATAAGGAGAACTAGGGAAGAATATAAGCTGGTACTAGGATGAATAATGTCTTGCTTCAGTAAGTCTCAAATGAGCATCTTGATCTCAATATTTTGTTGAAATGGGTTGTGGTAAGGCTTGATGTTAAGAGGAATGCTTTTAAGAAGGAGATGAATACAATGGTTCTCTGGTTGTTAAGGTGGTAATCCCATTGGTTCAGTAAAGACACATGTATACCTCTACATAATGGTTTATAAATTAGTAGTAGTTGAGACCATTGATGGTTATATTTAAATAGAATGGAGCTGGGTAATGATGCCATGTGAATTATTCTTAATAATATTTTCCATGTGATGTGAAATTATGATGCTAAGAGACCCTAGTTTTAAGCCTTTCAATGTGTGTTTTTTCCCAGTGTCTTAAAACCACATCTAAAATTCAACAAAATCCCATAAGATGGGTCCAAGTATGCATAACCATTGGGATCTTAAAACAACATCACATCTACCTAAGGTCAAGGCAAACATGTTTGAGTATAATTTATAATCTCCAATAGATATACACACATTTTTACACCTCCCTTTGTAATGTAATGTGCCCCCATTAGAAATCATGAGTTCAAAGTTAGAGCAAGGATGGATAAAACAATTAGCCTATTTGGTGATCCAAGGGTCAATGAAGTTATGAGTGCTACCTGACTCAATGAGTATTATGAGAGGGAGCTTCTTGAAGTAACCCTGGACCCACATGGTTTTTTGGGTGGTGACTTCTACTAAGGCATGGATATGTATCTTTGGTTGGTCTTCCTAAGAAGCAGGTTCCACATCGGTGAATCTTCTTCTAGGTCATCTACTATATCTTGAGCATCTTTGAAAACTTCAATTTTAGGTAGAGAATCCACATCCAATGGGTAGAGCTTTTACTCTGCACATCGATGACCTCGAGTGAATTTTTTATCATAATTATAATAGAGGCCTTTTTCTTTATGGGTTCACATCTTTGCTTTAGTCAAATGCTTGATATGAGTGATTCTGGGGGCTGGCATTATTTGAGATCATTATGGAGTTGTATTTCTAAATGGAGAAAATTGGATTTGAATTATTGTTGAGCTTTGATCTTATCCTATGCTAATTTATCCAACCCTAGGGATTCCATCATTATGTTGGGCCAGAACATTTTGATATATGATCAAATTTTATCCTTCAGTCCACTGACAAAGTAACTCCTAAATAATTCATTAGATAATCCCTCTATGTGATTGGCTAGTTTTTTAAATTTTGTTTGATATTGTCTCATGGTTCTTATTTAGAAAAGTTTAGTGAGTGCTCTAGTGAAGTCATCAAAAGCACTAGGTCTAAATCATTACAAAATGAGGGCAAAAATTAGTATATATGGGCTCATCATGAGATTTGGTATGCCAATAATACCATTGAAGGGCTTCATGTTCCAAATAAAAGGATGTAAGTGTGACCTTATTGGCATCAACATTATTATGTAGACTAAAATATTATTCTACCTGATAGATCCATCCAATCAAGTCTACATCATTAAATCAAGGAAAATTAAGATTCAACCAATGAAAATTGTTGGAAGAAGAAAACTTGATGTCTGAAGAGGACTCTAGATGTCATAAGTTGGTCATGGTAGTATGTTGAAGACTGAGGCTAAGAATTTTTTCATCCAGATCTTTGATGTGGGTATAGAGGGTGGAAATTTCATCCTCCATGTTTTTATCTCATGTTCAAGTTACTACCATGACCAAAGTAAGAGATTTTTTTAGAAATGGGTGGGAAATCTAGAGTTAAGACACGTTTAGTAAGGAAAGTTTTTAATTTAGGTGAAATCAGAATGGGTAAAGGTATTTTTACTATTTTTTTACATAGTGGGAGTATGATTGATGAAAATGAGGACAATTTCAGGAGTGAAAATGGAAAAACTAAAAAATTTATAAAAGAGGGTCAAAGGAGTAGAAAAGGGAGATGAACGTTGTGGAAAAATTTTGAGGTAAATGGACAAAAATAGAAGTTATGGCAAAACCCAAAAAAAGGGAAAATTGAGATTTGTAGGAATTAGGAGTGGAATTAGGATATGGGACCTCAAAGAAGAAAATGTGGGGAATGGAATTTGAGGTATACAAATAAATTTTAAGGATCAACATGGCTATAGATGGAGAGATATGGCAAAAAAAATGAATAAAAAATTACTCTTCTTTTTCTAATTTTTGTTTTCCATCTATATCTAAGTCCTCTGAGAGTCTTCTAATAATATGCAGATAGTTTTTAAAAATTTATATAGTGGAGATTTCATAGTTGCTAGATCCTATCAATTATCTAGCTACAAGTCCTTTGAAAATATACAGATACTCTATTGATTATTTTTTTGATAATCTAATGGAAATATTTTTAAGCTGATAGAAATGGGCCCCAAGTTTTAATGGCTACCTAAGGGTTTAAATATATCACTCTAGCCACCAATGCCATTAAAGTGAGTACCACTCTCCAAAACAAATTTGGCCATAGATTTACCTCTAAGTTATAGATCTTAGTTTTTCTCATGGATGGGAGCTACTCAATTGGGAAGGATTTGTTGCCTATTTCATTGGCAAGTCCTCTCAAAGGGCTAGCTACTTTTGGGTTCCTATGGTAGTCCTCACAATGAGTTTTAGGTCTTTCACCCAAGCACTTCCCATAATTATGCAATCAAGTTTTTACCTTGATCTGAAATAGATTATTGGGATGTACAAAACTATTTAAATGAATTATGCCATACAATGGAGTTAAGATTTTATAAAAAATTACTAAAAGGAATTATGTAATAGAACAAAGTTAAGACTTTTTGAAGGAAAAAAATTGGCCCTAGAAAGTGCTCTGATACTAGATGAGAGGATCCTCCTAAAACAAATTAATAAAAATGCATGAAATAACATATTTATAAAATTAGTAGAAGCACTAAAAGGATTATATTTATTACAAGCCACTTTAGGGGTAACCTCCTTTGAGAAAGCTCGATACAATAAATTTTTGGATGCCTTCATTGGCCTCAACACTTAACTTTTATACTAAGTCTAATCTAAGTAACTACTACTTCCCATGAATGTGGGATAAAATAAAATTCTCACAGGATGGATTAAAAATCATATGCATCCATAGTAACTATTACACTAACAAAATAAAGAGAAGGGGTAGCATGGGTTCCTAACAATAAATATCTCTCAAAGCAACCAAAGCATTAGGATTTAACTATTACTACTAATATTGATGGGGTATATTTCCACCATATCTAGTTTGGTAACAATTGGGATACAACTTGTGTCACCACATTTCTCATATAATTGGGACATACTATAAATGAACTAATATACTCTCCATTGATGCCAGAATCTTCAAGATACATTTAATTGCCTATATATTTTAGCTCATGTGTGGAATCTTCCACCATATGGATATTAGACCATGAACCAAATTTGAAACTAAACTTTGGACAAAATTGGTTAATCAAGTGGAATGATAAATTAGATAATACCAACATGTGTGTTACTTTTATTTATATAGAAACAAATATTTACTTGCACCTTTGGCCTAAAGTAAACCATTAAATAGAAATATTGAAGTAATGGTAGTGCAATGATATAAACAAAGCTTGATAAATATTATAGGTGGTCTTACACCTTTTGATGATGAAGAATTCTCTGACTAGACATCTTCAAACATTCTAAAAATACCATAATAATCAAAAACCAAAAACATTCAAAAATTCAAAAATATTTTTGGCACCTACATGTTCTATTATCTCCTTAGAATCTATGTGTTAGTTCCATGTTGATGGATGGCATAGTCAATTATTTATACATATGCACATGTGTGTCATACTTTTATTTTAGTGTGATATAGGCATACACAATACATGACATATTCCTATTTCAAATGTTGGGCCTTCCCACTACTCATGTCATGTAGATATTGGGGGAATCTTATTCTTTGATTTTGATATACAAAGGTTATATCATTATATGTTCACTCTATGTTATCATTTTTTGAGCTCATATATATACTTGCACATACCTTTTACCATGATTATATCTTATATAGGGTATATTTTATGTTATACACTTGACATAATTTTCTAACACATTTGATCTATGGGCTATTATGACATGTTTATGTTGGTTACTTATGCTTTACTTTATGCACTTCCTTGATTGTCTTTCCTTGATATTGTATTCCTTATTCAAGAATTTAAATATGTTCCTTTGATTATGAAACCCCATGACTATGTATTCTTTATTTGACACTTTCATATGTCATTATTTATTGTATAGACATTTTAATCTATCATCCCTACTTTTATGTACATTTTAATAAGTAATGTCCCTTATATTGTGTGGCATTTGAACATGTCCCTTATGTGTGGTCTCCTTGGACCATTTCCTTTTTATTTGCTTTTGAGTGTTCTTGTGTATGTGTTTATTTTCTTATTGAGATTATAATATTACTATCTATATGTTTCCATGATCCTTATCATGCATCTTAGGCCTTCATGTGATCATATTGGTTATATGCACTTCAATTCTATATCTACTTAGACATGTTCATTATATATGCTACAAAGTTCCATTCATAGATTATGTAGTTGTCTTATCCTTTTTAGGTGAGGTAACTACCATTTCCTATATTTACCTCACCTCAAAGGGGGGAATATTATTTGGGTCATGTCATAAATGCATGTTATCTACACTTGGCATAGTTTTTAGGTTCAATGTTGGCATACTTTGGAAGCATGTTCTCCACACTTGTTTACTAGTCAGGATATCCAATTCATATGATTTAGATTCATAGTTGTGGTAGAATACTATACATCAGCACCATTATTATATATTGGTTTAGCATGAGACATATCTAAGGTACATATGCTATGAAATTTGTGCCTAATATTTTAAAATCCAAATCAATTTTATATTCTAAAACTCTTTTATGTACTAATACCCCAATTGGACTTTTATGAACTTTATTAAGCTAATCTACTATATTAGTTGGTTTAATTTTTGGTATGGTTGAGGTGATTAAATCACTTGATCTTGTCAAGTTTTTAGGTTGGAATTTATTGTATCATCTAGGATCACCAGGTTCTAAGTATCATTAGGTTACATGGTTAATCTAATCTTAATTACCAAGAGGCAAATCATATTTTCTCCAAAGTTGGGGGAATGTGGTGCTCTCTCTCTCTCTCTCTCTCTCTCTCTATATATATATATATATATAATCATTAGGCTACATGGTTAATCTAATATTAATTACCAGATGGTAAATCATATTTGCTCCAAGGTTGGGGGCATGTGGCTCTCTCTCTCTCTCTCTCTCTATATATATATATATATATATATATATATATATATATTTGGATATATGCACTTTAAATATTTATCTACATTTTTCCTAATTTTAGTTTCAGAGCCTTATAATGATACATATTTTTCAAATCAACTTCTTAATAGGAAAGGTAGTAACATCAACACATGAGTGTACTCTTAAACCTTGATCTTTCAATTTAAATATATTTCAAGTAATTTAAATTCCAAATTATATGCACTAGTTATATACTATAGCATGTTCTTAGTTGCAATTGAGTCACTAGCAAAGCAGTTGGTCACATGCAAAGGCAAGGTGTGTTATACACACTCAAGTATGCATTCCTTTCCTTTAAAATAGAAATTTCATTACTAGATTAAAGGGGGGAAGTGTGGACAATATTTATGGATTATATAACACCACTCTTGTACACTTGGAACATTTAGACCTTATCTATTCTTCTTAGTTTTAGACCTTTCCCACTTTCACAAGTCTTTCATCTACTCTATCTTATGCCCCTTGGCCTATATCTTAGTTTAAAAAGTATTATGTTGATGACCCAAGACTTATATATAGCCTAGTTTTTTTTAAATGTACTTATCTTCCACCTCTACAAGTTTTGATCATGTACTTTCTTTCTTTCTCCTAGACACTAATGTTTGGGATAGACACTAGCATTGATGATAGTGTCCTGACCTAGCATAAGTGTCCAATGCCTTAAAATCATATATTTTTCAAATGAAATGTATCCTAATTGTCATCATAAATTATTTAATGTGAGTTACTTATTCAAAGGTATTGATATAAATACAATATCAACCCTCATTCATTTGTCACCTAGCACAGATCTAGAAAATACCAAGGGAAACCAATAAAACTTATCAAAAGCACTCTATCAAGAATTTAATTGAAAAAAGCTTCCCTATATCCATACCAATCATAAGAACATCACATTTACATGTCTGAAGTACTGAAGTAGTATCTTAAGAGCTATATTTTCCAAGTTACAAGATAGGTCATTATTGTACTTGCTTATCACATATTGCATGATTCACACAAAATCCAACACATAGGGGAGAAGTACATTAGTCTGAGGCCATTTTCATAGTGTTAGATATTTAAGAAACACTTACAAATAGAGGGGTCTTTGGGGTCATATCGACATTGTGTGCCCACTAACCCAGTTTTCCCCAAGGTCACCATGAAGATGCAAAACTAGGGTTTTGACCTTTCATGAGGAGTGGTAGTCTATGACCCAGATATAAATGTAATAGAGTGAAGGCAAAGTTAAACCCAAAACAATCTAGGTGGTTTCATATTTTTCCAATAGGTATTCCATACAAGTAATTTGCATTGAACCTAAATAGTAGAATTGACACAACCATGCTAGACTAATGTTAGTGTCTAGAGCTCTAGAGGCACTTAATCTAAAATCTGATGATTGTTCTAGAATCTTCTTCCATTCTACTTCCTTCATGTTCTATATCCATCACTATTTTTAGCATTTTCTGATGATTGTTATTTCTATGAATAACTTAGTTGTACTCACTATTATTAGTATATTCTTAGCATAAAAAATTTAGTGTATGTTTATATCTAAGTTTAGCACCAAATTGGTCTGCTACAAATCTAATTATCACCCTTTTGAATTGTCATTTATACATACCCCTTTAATAAGCCTCTAGGTACCCCAACCTAAAGAGAAATTAATTTATGGGTTATACAAATTTATTTATAAATATGGAAGAACAAGGAATTATAGCTCAATTATGCAAGTATTTTATATTAGTGTGGTGTGAGCTTGATAGGTACTTGTTTGGTCTTTTATATATGTATAATTATTCACTTTTGATTTATGTTTATACCGATATTTTTCAAATATTCTTGCATGAGGGTTAAATAAGATAAATAGGCTGACCTATACATGTTGAAAGATTTAAAATTTTATTGTTTGGAAGGCAAGGACACTAGTGTTAGATTAGGGACACTAGTGTTGATGCTAGTGTCCTAATCTAGATGCTAGTGTCTTACGAAATAAAAAAAATATTGAAGATATATAATTTTTTGTGTAGGATAGAAATAAATTTTTATGTAGACTATAGGCTATGAATTATTTATGTCATCAAAATTTTAGGATCAGACTATAGGATAAGCAATTATGTATAATGAGATGGTGAATGTGAGCCTTTTGATAGTGATAAGGTCATGAACTGAAGGGTTGAGACTTGATTGGTAATTTTCAAGTGTACAAGACTAGTATATCATATAAAATCATATTTTAAAATCTACTCATCCATGTAGAATTTGAGCTCATATTTCTTGATTTGAGTGGTCACAAAGAAAACACAGCAATAGTGATGACACACATTGATAAACATAATATCAAAATAAATTAAGTATCTCTCTTTCATATTACTTTATTAAATAAAAATAATATAATTGAAATATCAATCTACCATTTTACATTCAACTTTTTATGATTATTTCCCTATTTTACATAATTTTAATATTTCTTGTTTTACACTATCATAAGAAATATTAGTCTAAAATAAGTAAAATACTTATGTATCCATGGATACATTAATAACATGTTGAATTCCCCATTATTATATGAAACTAACAAAAAAATAACAAAAGTTATGGGCCCTACCATATGTAGTAATGTTTTATCATAATTTATAATTAAATGGTGTATTGACTCTAATTAAGATACAATGAATGGAAAGGTAGTAAATGTTGTAAATAACTTGTAACTATCAGATTGAAAGTAAAATATTAAAAAGGATAAAGAATGAATAAATGAAATAGATAAATATGAAAAACAAAAATAGGACTTAGTTTCAACATGTTAGGTTAAATCTATGTGACTTTAAGATGAATGGAATGATTAAATCAGACCTAATTATGTATGTGCAACTGAAATGAGAATTGTCACTATTTTGGGTCAAAACTATCTTGAAATAGTTAGGATTGACTATCATTACTATAATTTGTGGATAAAACTTTACCTTGCATGAAAATAATAACTTAATGACATAGTCACCTACACCTACTTTAAATATGTATGTATACATAATTTTGACCTTTGGTTGTGCACAAATGACCTCTTCAAAGTCAAAGACCCACTAGGATTTATGATAGTTGAAAAAAAAAAAAAAAATTAAAGGAGTGTAATTAGTTGAGATAACCCCAATCACCCCCATGATTATTAAATTTTTTTTATGTATCCAATACTCCAAGGAGGGAATTCAATTCCACATATTTCTCCCACCAAGAGTGTGTAGTGTGATAGCACTCATTTGCTAAATGTATGCATCTAAAGATGGATTAAATACTTGATAATTATTTTCTTGAATTAGATATAATAGCCTTATGACTTGGTTAAGGGTTAATTCTAATTAATAGAATAAAATTTATAAATAACATAGAAGTGTTGCTTAGTGTGCAATAGTATAAGTGTGCCTCAATAATAGAATTGCCAAGTTTCCAAGTGGTTATAATAAGTGGATTAGATGTGAATTTATAAGAATATAAAAGGGTGAAACCTCTTGATACCTATCCTAAAATATGTGCCAACTTATAAGGGAGGGTTTATTTTTGAGCAAGAGTCATTACTAGGGTAAAGGGTAGGATCAACCCATAAGGTCAATATCAACTATAGATCATGACCTATGTAAAATGATTCTATATTGGAAGGGTAATTTTTTACCTTTAAAATTTTACATGTTCATATATATTCTTAGATATGTTTTTAGTGATCAATAATAATTTTTAGGTGAGAAATAACAAATCAGAAGGGATGGGTCTATACAAGTAATTAAGATAAAGAGAGGTGGAAAAATAGTACCAATTTAAGTGATCAAGTCAATTAAGATAATTATGAGCCAAAAATGAAATTATCAAGTACTCATGATTAAATTTGAGTATCTATAGGTAAAAAATTCCCTAAGATCATTTTATACTTTTCCACTGAATCTTTTTACTATATTAGTTGTAATAGTCAAGTCTATATGTGTGTACCCAATACTAGTAATTAATGTCATAGTGCATATGTTTTCACTTCACCTGCTACCCTCCATATCTCAAAATTCACATTAGGTTGTGAAACTAAATCATTTGTAAATTTATTAATATCATTGACCTCAATATTTTTATTCTTATATCTTATGTCTTAAACCATAGCATGTATTAGTAGAATGTCATGCACGCTTATGCCAATCACCATATGCATTGATATCAAACCATTTAGTTTTATATTTATCATATCAAACTCCATTTTTGGAGGGAGATATATTTCAATAGAATATTTTGTAAGATGTTATGAGAAGGTTATGATAATTATTTAAATTTCTTCCTTTGAAGAGTTAAAAGGACAATCTTATTAGGCAGTTTTGAAATAATATTAACCATTATTTTAGCCCCATTATTAGTATAATTAGCCTTGGATTTTAATGTTTGTTTTATTTTTAATTTTATATTATAATATTTGGGAGGATTATTCCCATAATTTTTATTGTCCATGGAAATTAGCTTAACCTCATGATTTTTAATTATATGGCACATGACATTGAAAGATTTGAAGCATTTGAACATAATAGACTCATGGATAGGAATAAGTAATGTTTTATTTGAATATTTATTTTAGTTAATTATCAATGATATTATTTGTCATTTTGGAAAGTATATTCTTATAACAAACCACAAAGTCACTAATGGGCTCACTAGGTCCTTGTTTGAGTTTTGCAATTTGAACATGGGAGAAATTTTCACTAATATTGATAAAAATTTAAGTTAGGAATTGATAAACCAAAGGATTGAAAGAATATACTAATTATAAATTAAGGTCATAAAATAATCATGAGGCATAGTCCTTAAAGTTCTTAGTAAAAATATTTGTTACTAACTTATCATTATAAGAATAATCTGAACATGTTGCATGGAAATCTTTAAGGAACTTTTTGGGATCACCTTTACCATCATATGGTGTAAGGGTACATGTAAATAATACTATATGAAAAGGATAATTGTAAATATATAGGTCCAAAGTCTTTTGAAATGATTATTGAGAATTATACGAATGGCATGTTCTATGAGAACCTTGTTCCATTTTTTAATCCTTAGATTTAATATGGAAAATATATTTTTCAAGCTCTTGATTTATGGGCATTGTATATTGATTATTAGTAGGTGGTATCACATGAGTAACAAGTTTATGAGTCATAAAAATATGTTTCATAGTGATAATCATAGAAATTTGAGGATTAACTTGTGTTTTTTACACACCAGGTGTAGGCATCACTTGTGTAGACATAGGCGTAGACACATGAATAACATAAGTAGGAATAATGGTCTAAAAATTGATTGCATAATCAATGAATCTAAAAGTATTATTATTATGAATCAAAAAAAAATCATGTTTTTGTTCAAAAGTGGGTTCCTTAGCAAGCTTTTTATTTTCATCTCTAACTACATGTAACATTGCATCAACCCTATGTGGACTCATTTTAATATATTATGTAAGGTTAAATTGATGTATATCATCAAATTTATCATGAAAATTAGTATAATAAAATTAATTTATGATATTTTATGAGAAAAATAAAACCACCAATTAAAATTAATGTGGTGGTGTGTATGGCAGAATAGATATACTCTAGATGGATAGCCACTTGGTTTATTAATACTACTAATTTAACTAATTTATAAACACGTGGTTTTTTTACTTTATTAATATTTTAACATTGCATTAGTGGCACAA
Source organism: Torreya grandis (assembly GCA_037957365.1). Taxonomy (NCBI): domain Eukaryota; kingdom Viridiplantae; phylum Streptophyta; class Pinopsida; order Cupressales; family Taxaceae; genus Torreya; species Torreya grandis. The sequence goes on along the minus strand of JARHVA010001811.1, from coordinate 1,626,846 downwards.
TTATTTCTTTAAGGTTGGGGTCCTAATCATTTCATAATATAAACATGATTGTAGAAGGGAAACCACAAAAAGTGAAATCACAGTTGCAGGAAAATGAAATTAAGTAAAGGAAAATTGCATAAAGGAAATCATGAATATTTTATAAGCTTCCCACCCAAAATTATTTGAATTTATATAAATTTAATATGATTATACACATATGAAATCACACGTCATAATTGTTCAACATGAAATAATAAATACACATACAAAAATAAAACAAATACTAAAGGACAATAAATCCGTCTACCATATCCATGTGAGTGGAACTTACCTCATTTTTACTATAGCTTGACCTCTCTCGTCAATTACATAAAATTTACTTCTTCAAATTAACTTTATTTTATAATGGATCTACTATGGTAAGATTATAAAGTACTACAAATCCAACTCTCACTTTATTTTGGTTATTTATAACTCTCTAAATATTTCTAACTTAACTAACTTATTAAATATTTTATAACCTAAGATCTTCTCCTTATATAGTGTAAATGGGTGCTTATTCAATATATTCTTTAAAATCCAATGGCTAAAACTAAATATATATGGTTTTCATTATTATCATTCAGAACATGTACCCATATATGAAAGGCTCTCTTACGTGCTGGTGGGTAACACTTATGCACCTAGTGCCTTGGACTTACATGTTGAATAGTGATTTAGTGTCTCCTTATAATAATGGGATTGTATCCCAAAGTGTGGGACTCTTGTGCTCCTTAGGACAAACCTATGGAGTAGGCTAGCTTGCTTCTATTTTAAATGCACCTATTTTAGGACCGATGCATAGACATACAAAGAGTAGAATGAAATCTACCAATAGCACTAAATCTAAACTTTAACAAAGGGGGAAAGGGAGAGAACATGTAATAGGGTTACTAGAATGTAAAATGTGATGCACCAATAATATAACAAGCACATCACCCACTTAAAGACATAATAAAACTAACATTCTGGATATAAATTTTCAAACTAGGTGCATTTCATAAATGTTTTTCATAGAGGTAAGGGAACACAATGCAATATTAGGAGGGATGAAAAATGGTCCATAGATAATGCCTATGCAGACATGTGTATACATAGCATGTAAACTATAAAATATTCTAGTTATATATAGAGGTATGAAGGGAGGATGATAATGAGAGTGATAAACATCCATAGATAAGGATCAACAACCATAAATTTACGTAGGACACATAGCATGAAGAAAAGTAAATTAGTTCTTATTAATATCAAGGTATAAGTTAATATTATAGAATAGAATGAGTATAGATTTGTCATACCAAGAGATGATTCTTGGAAGGTAAATTTTGGTAGTGTTACAATACCTAAAAATGTCTCTCATTTAATAATAAAATTTGGGGTTTATATAGCACTAGGTAAGGCCCTGAGTAATCATTTCACCATTGGAGGTGGTAGATAGGAACTTGAATTTGAAACAACACCCAAAGCCTAAGGTCAATCAAGAGCACCAAAATTCTTTTCAATAAATTATAAAGGTCATTCTCATTCAATTTAGTCTGAAAATATGATCATGGAAGTAGCTATAAGGTAATTCTAGATCCTTAGGTAGCCTACATGTTTATTAAAGACAAATATATGCCTATACAGTTATAGGGGATGTATGTCCATGTTTTGATGCTCTATAATTCACCTTTGCATTCAATTATATTTGGATTCATATCTTTTGATGTCTAATCATACTCATCTACCACCCTTATAAATGGTTTCCATATGTCAATCCATTTAGACTATCCCACTAATGTGGAACTATGTAGGCATATCATTGGGTTATGACATGTCATCTTGCACACATGGTCAATTAAATGAATATTTACAAATGGTGAAAACTAAAGGTTAAATAAATATTTAAATGCATAGTGAAGCTATGAGCTAGTAAATAGCATTGAGGGTAATATTTTATATAAATTCACAAGGCCCTAACTCTTCTTTCATCTAGTCTCTTTTGATGGTTTTCATAGTTTTTGCCTTCCATCCAAAACATAAATAGGTCTATGAAAGAGATGTATACATCATATATCATAGTTTGTATTTCATAAGGGTGTAGATGTGAAACCCTATGATTTGGCATGGGACTTCACCATTTAGTCATAAGGAAGAATTTGAATAAGAGCATGTAATAAGATTGAATATCTTGAGTATGTTATTCATGATTTGGAATTGATTTCTTTTCACTTCTCTCTTTCACTACGTGAAGTCTGAGAGACCTACATGCTCTAATTTTCACATTGTGTTGGTGAAATGAAGGATATTTTCATGTGGCATACATCAATATCTCATCATAGGTGCAAATCAACACCTAATTCATGTGTGAACCTATTCTGACTATTGAGCATGGGTATGGATGGGAAGCATCTATGTGTAGGAATTTTTTTTAGGGAACTCAACACTACACAAGAACATAACCTATTGTGTGGTACTTATTATTTTAGCACTTATTAGGGGGTAAATTAAAGAGTCAAAACTTTTAGTGACCTCCGTGGGATGTTTTCCTGCTAAGTAGGAATCAAGTAGACTTGGAGTAATCCATTAGGTATGAAATCATATGAAATGCCTTTATCTTCCTTCTCCTAATTATGATTAGGTATGAAAAACCCATATAGACTTATAAATAACTAAGATACCCTTCATAAGGACAAACAAAGGAAACAACTTCACCAAACAATGCTTAGAATAAAGATAAATCTAAGCTAATAGAACTGCACACAAACCCTTGGAGGAAATGAAACTATTCTAAACAATAGTATGTGTTCATGACACTTAGGGGAATTAAAACATCTAAACTATTATTTATAGAGTGATCATGATCATCAAATATATTTCTTGAGATCAATCCCATTGATAGGGATAGGTAAAATTTCTTAGCTTGGCCTAATGAACTGGTATGCATTAGCTTACTTGTAACTAGATATGGTATTTGGGCCACTCCATATAACATTTCACTCTATATGCTTCCCAAACTTTGCTTTATCTACATCCCATTTAAGTACCAAGTCTCTTTCATTGAAATTTCTATCAAAACCCCTTTTGTCAAATGTTCTTTTGATTTATGCCTATTGGAGTTTCATAATGTACATGGCTTGTACCTTAATTTATTCAAGATTTATTAGCTCAGATAAATTTAATATCATGGGATCACTCTTGAACAATTTTAATTGATGGGATAGCTCTAGTAAAGGTAACTCAAGAGATGTGGGAAACTTTACCTTTTTTCCATAATCTAACATAAAGGGTGAATTCCTCAACACCCTTTTTGATGTTATTAGATCTACCTAGAGGGATAATTTGAGATTGGTATGCTAAGATTATTGATTGTCTTCCATGGTTCATTTAATGATGTGAATAAGGTTTTTATTCATTGATTTAGCTAGGCCATTACCATGAGGGTAGTATTTTTATGAAGTGCTTAGATGGATGCTATGTCTAATTACCCATTGACTAATCTTAGTTCCAAATAAATCTAGTGCATTTTCTAAGATAGTAGTAGTCAAAACACCAAATCTTGTGACAATGCTTTCATATAAGTTTAGGATAGAAACCTCATTAGCATATTTGAGTGCTATTACCTTTGTCCACCTTGTGAAGTAGTTGGTTATCATCAGGATCCATTCATGTCCAGTATCTGATGGTGGATTTATCATGACAATGAAGTTAAGACCCCACTACTCAAAGGGTTAATCAACTTGTATTGGGTATAGGGTAAGGACTACCAAATTTTGTTTACCTAAAAAGAAGGCACATTTCTTGAAAACTTGCGCCCATGTGTGTGTATCCTTAAATAGAGTTGGCCAGTAATATCCAAGTCATATGATTTTGAATGTAGTGGTTTTAGGTGACTAATGGGATTCTGATGAACTAATATGGAACTCTTTAAAGATAAAATTCACCTAATCATGTTCTATGAATCACAAGATAACTCTATTGATGTTTATTCTAAAAAGTTCACCATGACAAGCACATAAAGAATGGCTTGTAATCTTAAATATTTGTGCTTGGATTTATTCAAGCCATGTGGATACATTCTAGTCTAGAGGAAGATCCTTATGTTCTAAGCCCAATCCACTAATTTTTTGGTCTTCACATAGCTTAAATATTGTTCTATCTTATATCTTCACATACTCTACTAGCTATTTACAAATTACCTTGCCTCATGTCAACTTGGTGGTTTGTATGGCTATGTCATATTCCATCACCTTTATGACCCAACTGACTCTCTTCTTACCAATGTCCTTATTGAGTAAGAACTCCTTTACACTCAATTACAAGACCATGAGATGGATCTTGTTGTCAAATAACATATGATTTAACTTATTAATCATTTTTATTACTGTACAGGTGTGATTCTCTAAAAAAAATTAGGTAATATCATAATACTTGAGTGCTTGACTAAAGAAACTAATAGGATGCTCTAATTGATTTTTTTCTTGCACTAGAATGATTGAGATGTCTTTAGTTTTGTCAAATGCATAAAAGATAAAATCTATATTGTAATCTAAGTTTATCAAAGTAAGAGCCTCTATGATGACACTCTTGATATCCTCAAAACTACTTCAACCTTCTTGGGTATAACTAAACACAACACTTTTCTTGAGCATTTTTGTGAGGGGATTGACTAGAGTTATGAAATTTGGCACAAAACTTCTGATGAAGTTTATTTTCCCCAAGAATCTTTGGAAACCCTTATTGTGACTTGTGATAGGGAGTGATAAAATGGCCTCAACTTATTCAAGATTAATTAAAAGTCCCTTTTTGGATATGATGTGTCCCAAGATTTTGCCTTCATACACAGTGAATATGCACTTGCTTGGGTTCAAAGAGATCCCAAACTCTCACCATTTTTTAAATACTCACTCTAGGTGACCCAAATGATCCATAATGCACTTTGAAAAAATAGTTATATCATCAATTTAAAATGATATGATGTTGTTGAGGAGTCCCTTGAATTCCATATCCATGGCCCTTTAGAAGGTAGCTTCTACATTTATCAAACCAAAGGGAATCCTTTGGTATGCAAAGGTATCCTACTTAGTGTTAAATTCCACTTTAAATTGATCACAATCCCACATAAGTACCGGGTTAAATCCTGAATAACCATCCAATATTAAAATACTTTTCATGCCTACATCTATGTGCAAATTTTCTGCATTAGTGAGAGGGGGTATTGGTCTTTGAGGGAGGCTTTGTTCATTTCCCTAAAGTCTATGCATAATCAGATTTCTCCATTCTTCTTGTGCATTGGGACTAGATTGGCCACCCATGATTAATATTTTATTGGAAATATTATGTTAGCTTTAATGAACTTTGAGAGATCATTCCTCATTAAGGGATCAAGATTAGGGTTAACTAGCCTTTGATTCTACTTGATAGGCCTGATATTGGGTTCAAGCTTAATAGTATGTTGGACTAAGCCTAGATCAAAGCCTTTGAGGTATCAATATCTCCATGCAAATATATCATCATATATTTTACTTAGCCTAATGAATTCTTCAATTTTATATGGGGAGCATACGTTATCAGCTTTTAGGAGCTTATCATTAATGATGGCCATTGGATTGAAGATTTCCTCCATCATTATGTTTTTCCTCTTGCCCTTGAGATGATCATGAAAATTAAAGATGATTTCAAGTGTGACTAGCCCTTTAGGTAGCTTGTTTTCCTTTAGCTAAATGATATGCTTCTCATATTCAGTTTGGAGCTATGGTTGATTATTGACACAAAACTCAAATTTAGCTTGTAGGAAGTTAACATTATGCTCATCACTTTCAAACACAAACCAATTGCTTGCATTATCTAAGATTACTAGTTTGACTAAAAGTTTTATGAGTTATTCAAACTCACTCTTTATACTACATAAGAGGTCATATTGCACACCTATGGTTTTAAGACTATCAGTGTCATCATTTTGGCCCTTGGTATTAATCAGATATAAAAAACATTGTATTCCTTGATTATGTCCCATACCCTATGTTTATAAGCCTTTAGCAGTCTATTATTGGACATATTCCACACTCTAACCTGATTTACCACCAATTCATAATCTTTAAAATCTTATAACACCTTGATTATTTTCTTATACACCAATTGGAGACCTTGGATTAGTGCTTCATATTTAGTGACATTATTTGTGAAGGTAAACTATAATCTAAATTCATGGAAATATTTCTCTTTCTAAGGGGAGACCATTACAACATAGGCCCCTATTTTATCTTTTCTTTGAGAGTCATTGAATTATAAATACCATATGCCTTTGAGATATTAATGCACCTTTCCAAGGTTAGTTAATAAGGTGTCCTCATCATGAATACAATATGTGTCTAGCCCCATTTCTTTTGCATTGTCATATGAGTCAAACTTGTAGTGCTCACATGAACATTCATTAGCCAAGTTATCTAGAATTCCTTCAAGAGGTGTGGTGGTCTCATGAAGAATTGAATTCTCCTACTAGTTGAATAAGGTGCAATTTGTATCAATCAAGATATAAGTGTATGGATCTTTGACCTTGATGGTCATCTTGGTCCCATATCTAGTCTTGAGTAGCATGTGTGACTAATATAAGGATGTATATCTACTCACATTTGTAGTGAAGTCTTAAGAGAGGCATATAATAAATAAATAGGGTAAGTCAATGATTATGATGTCCTATGTAATGAAAAGGCTCAAACATGTGTGTAGAGTGAGACTTAAATCCTTGATGATTCCCATAGTTTTAACTATTATTCTATCCAATTATATGATCCCTTATTAGATGGGATAATATGTGGTTATTTTCTTTGACATCAATAATCTACTCATGCCAAAATTTATCATACAATTAAGTATGAGATGCTTATTGATAATCAAAGAGATATAGAATGGGGGTAGTTTATTATTTCTTTGCACTTTTTCCTCTAGTTAACATAGACTTGTTGGCATAGTAGGCATAGTCATCAATGTATCATGAAATTGGAATCTCCTTAGGGAGTCCTATTTAAAATTCCTTTGGGAAGGAATAGCAATATCATCCCACATTATCACATTCAAGCTCATCTTCTTCATTTTCTTGACTATGATAAAATGGATGTGGGGTCCCTTCATCTTTGATTTTTTATAGTGGCCTCTTCTCATACTTGTGCACTATTCTAAATATGACTCTCTTCCTACATGGTTGTTTCCATGCATTCTTGTAAACTTTTCCAAGTGTTCTAGCCTATGTATCTATGTACAAAACTTATGTCATAGAGGTTGCGGTTGTTGAAGGAGATAACTCTCTCTCTCTCTAGTGTTATATTTTTGAATCTTATGTTAAAAGTAACTAGGTTACTTCTTACATTCAACACTTCATTATTATTCACATAATTGAAGTCACCTTCCTACTAATTTAGGAGGGTGGATCCACCTTTCTCTTACATCCATGCTTGTGGTTCATCCCTTGGTTGATATGAAGTAGATAAAATATCTAGAGGTCGTGACACATTTTGAATCATAGGTACCTCATATTCATTCCATTTTCATACTTGAATTTATCATGAAAATAATAATAGGGGAAGCACCATTCATAGTCATGTGCCATATTATTATGCACAGGCATAAGAGCTCTAAAGATGATCACAATGTTAGAATTTGGTGCATAGGGTCATCTATTATATGTGATCTAGTTTTGAGCCTATGCAAAATGTTTGTAGGTATTCTTGATTGATTTATATTATTGGTTGAAAGGTTGATAAGGATTATAATGTTGTAATTTCTACCTTTTGAGTGCTACTATCTCATTTCCAAAGCTCTATAATAACGACTTGACTTCATGTATCTCACTAAGAGGCATAGAAGTTGATTAATATTTTAGGTTTATAGTATTAGGAATGGGGGATAGAGTTATAATGGGGGAAAAGGTATGAAAACTTATACATGGAGGCTTAGGATATGGCATAGAGGGTTTGGGCACAATTTTACCTACATGGATCAAGCAATTTTATGTACGCATAGTAATCTCATATGCACCTAATAATACTATGTCTCCCATGGATTAGATCATTATGACCAAATAATTATTTATCACTCTTAAAAAATATAAGAATTTAGTGTTAGGATTTGGCTTTACCAGTAGTGATACTCAATCCCAAGTCCTATAAATTTTGAAGTTAAAGTCGACCATCTATTCATGTGGATCCATTTTGATGGTCATGAGTTATTCCATTAATGATAGGTGGTCACTCTTTTCTTCAAATTATCTACATAATGTCATGTCTAACTCATCCCAATTTTGATTAGTACTAAGATACAAACTAAAATACCATTTAATTACTCTCCCTTTAAAAGAAGAAGTAAAGAGTTACACTACGATGTTGTCCTCAGTCACACTATGGATGGAGAAAATATTTTTAATGTCTTGTATGTGTTTTATCAGGGTAGTATAATTTTATCCAATAAATTAGGGGATGTTCTTAAGAATATCTATATGAATATCATCATACTAAATAAGTATAAATTGGTTTATTCTATTAAATGGAATAGAGGGCTGGTTTTTAGGATCAATCATGAATGCAATGGGGAATAGTCTTCCTTTGTGCATAGGGAATCTACCAAATGGGGGCATAAATAAGTTATAGGAAAATGTTGTCTTACATTTCTATCCTTACTGAAAAGGGATGAGGATGTTCTAACTCTTCTTATTTTAGAGGATACAAGTAAATCAATGAAATGAAAGTCAAACCTATTATAGATAATCTCATTTATCTTGACATATAGATGAGTAACTAATATTCATGAATCAAAAATGCTTGGATTCATTAGGTTATATTCAAAGTGTCTTAAACACTTGAATCACTAAGATTAACACCAATCTATCAGAAAAAATTTTAAATATATCCCATCAGGCATGTTATAAACTATTATCACTCAAAACATGCACCTGTATATGGAAGGCTCTTTCGCACATTAGTGTGTGACACTTCAACACCTATCACCTTAGAATTACATGCCATAAAGTGGTTTGATTTCTTGTTGTAAAAATGGGATCATCCCTTAAGGTGTTATAATCTTTAAATCCTTGTAATGAACCTCTAAAGTAATCCAACTTCCTTCTACCCTAAATGCACTTGGTTTAGGCCTAGTACTTAGACCTACAAAGAGAATAATGAAATGTACTACTAGTACTAAATCTAAAATTTAAAAAAGGGGAAAAGGGGGAGAACAAGTAAGAAGTTTTATATAATGTAAAATGTGGTGCACCAAGTATAGATGAAGCACCTCACCTAATTAACAACATAATAAAGCTAGAAAATTGGATACAAATCTTTAAACTGGGTGCATTGCATAAGTGTTTTGCATGGAGGTAAGGGAACACAGTATAATGTTTAGAGGGATGAAAAATGATCTACAAATAATGCCTATGTATACCCATGTATATACAACATGTGAACTATATATTATTATAGTTATACATAGAGGTACAAAGGGAGGATCGAAATGAAAGGGACAAACATCCACATACAAGGATCAACAACCATAAATGCACACAAGACACAGATCATGAAGAAAATTAAATAAATTCTTATTAATCTCAAGTTATATGTAAATATTATATACTCTAATGAGTATAGATTTTTTATAACAAGAGAGAGTTCTTGGATGGAAAATTTTAGTAGTGTTACAATACCTAGAAATGTCTCTCATTTTATAATAAAAATCAGGGTTTATATAGCACTAGGCAAATCCCTACATAATTAATTTTCCATTGGAGATGATAGATAGAAAATTAAATTTGAAATGGTGCTCAAAACTTAATTTTGATTAAAAAAACCAAATTTTTTTTCAATAAATGCTATAGGACATTCTCATTCAATTTGATATGATAATCTAATCATGGAAGTAGATAGAAGGTAATTCTAGATCCTTAGGGAGCTTATGTGTTTATTAAAGATGAAGATATGATTTTGTAATTTTAGGGGATGTATTTTCATGCTATGATATCCAACCTTAAATTCAATTCTATTTATATTTGACTCCCTCAATGTCCATTCAAGTTTAGTTACTACCCTTATTTATGGCTGCCACCCTTACTTATGGCTACCACTTGTTAATCCACCTAGACTAGCCCACTAGTGTGGAAGTACATAGGTATATCTTTATGTTCTACCATTTCATCTTACATGAGATGTCAGTTAAATGAATCCTTTGTAAAGGGTGTACAATAAAGCTATATAGAGGGTTGCCTACATAGTGAATCTATGAGTTAGTGAAGGGTGTTGAGGTTAATCTTCTATGGAAATGCATAAATACCTAACTCCTCTTATTCCTAGTATCTTCTGATGGTATTTACAATTTTCACCTTCTATCTAGAATGTAAATCTATCTATGAAGGATATAATTTATAGCCTAGATAGTAGTTTACATTTCATAAGGGCATATATGTGAAACCATGTGATTTGGTGTGGGCCTTCACTATTTGGTCATGGGGAGGCCCTTGAATAAGAGTGTGCAATAATATTGAATATATTAGATGCACTTTTCATGATTTGGAATTGATTTCTATGCACTTCTCTCTTTCACTGCTTAAAGTCTAAGAGACTTACGTGCTCTAGTTTATGGGTTGTGTAGGTGTGATGAAGGATATTTGCATGGGGTGCACATCAATAAGTCCTCATAGGCATAAATCAACATTTAGTTTATGTGTGAACCTATGTTGACTATTTATCATGGACATGAATGGAAAGTGTCTATGTGTAGGCTTATTTTTAAGTAAATTGGCATTGCATAAGTGTGCAACCTCTTGTGACATCCTTATGAGTTTAACACCTGATGGGGGTGACTTGGAGAGTCAAAAATCCCCAAAACATATCATTAGTTTCAATAATACAAATAGTTAAATATTTTGTTGTAATAATAAAATAAGTAAAATGAAAAAAGAATTTAATTTGTTTCATACCTAGATTTAGGGAATCAAATTAGCTCCTTAAATCATCGAGCACTTTTAGATCTAGTGTGCACTAACTATCATATTTAATATTTTGCATATACATTGGTGGTTTTTGGTACACATAATCAATCATTTTGGGTGATTTTCAATTGTTGAAAGTACTCTATGTCTCAAATTTCTATCTATCTAATGATTGCATCCCATAAAAAAATAAATAGATCCTTCTCATATTATGGTTTTGGGGGTCTCAAAATCCATATAAAAACCATTAAACTATACTATTTCATCTATAAATCATTTAAATTATATCATAATATTAAACATATGTAACATCGATGGTAGAAGGTATGGATCATAGTTATATCAATGGCCAAAACATAAGGTTTATAGGATAATAGTATATGAAATGAGTGTAACGTCTTGGCCTCATAAACCATCCAAAATCATTGTATATTATGTTATGATTATGTGTGAATAAGGGGAAATTAAAAATTAGATATAAAAATCATGTCCTAATAGAGGATAAATTTGAAATGCTAAGAGAATATCAACCCTGAGGTAAAACAGACCTAGGATTTTTTCCTTCTCAATTCAATGATTGGGTTCACAATAATGTTTAAATTAATTGGATTAATGTATCCTAAAAATAGTGTAAAATTAAAAATATTCAAATTATGTAAAATAATTCAGTAATAATACAAATCTAAATATAAAAGGGTAGATTGATATTGCACTTAGATAATTGGGAATTGATAAAGAATTATGGAAGAGAGTTACTTAGATATTTTTCATATTTTATTACACAATGTGTTCATCACTATTTTTTAAAATTCTTTGTCTACTTTTTAACCACTCATATCAGGTGTAGTAATTTAAATTTATCCATGAATTACTTGATCATGCTTATTTTATCCCTTTTTACCATTAATTGACATGTACATTTAATTAACACTTATTTTACCAATTTGACTTATCATAAGCATAATAAAATACATACATTGAAAGGCCATCCAATATCACTAAATAAATGATCTTACTATTGAGAACATATCTATACATTTATATGTCTTGATTCAGATCCAAAACTTTATATTTTTCTAGGGATAGTACCACCCAATAGGATATGAGTGCCCAACATCATTGTCCTTATTTACCTATTATTTCCTTAACTCAAAAATAGTCAAAAATAAAAAATAAAGTATCCTTAGGGTCAGCCTAAATATTTCTAAAGTCCCCAATAGGTTTGTATCCCTCTTTAATCACTATAAACACATAATCAATCCATCTATTTATACCATCTTGGCATATTTATCAATCTTATCATAGAAACTTATTTACATAAGTGTATAAAAGATTAAAAAATCCCTATTCTTTCCAAATTAGCTTCTAAGCACTTCAATTAGTCATGAGCCAAGTCTAAATTTAGTTTTATGCAACCCTAACCGAGCATGATCAAGTATTCAAGCCAATTCTAGATGCATTTACATATTTAAAGGATGAAAATTACACAAATCACTTAGGAGGGATAAATACATGGAGGTTTGATCCCTCTTTGGATTATTTGTATGTAGGTAACACTCAAAATAGTGGGGTGTTGACATTTAACACAAATCCACCTGCTAACCTTCTTTTACTCCTTCACACCCATTTATCTCCTTGTGGCACTAACTAAAATTTTGAGTTTCAAGAAAACATATGTTGGTCTCTATGCATCATAAAATACAAATTTATCATAAATAGGCATAATTTACATAGTCACATAGGACTATGAAATTTTACAACATTCTACAAAAGGATAGAAACACCAGATTAAGGATAATAACACCCATCACTATTTACACTATTAGTTTCTCTTGTTCGTATATATTATGAGGATCATCTTTTGGGAGTATTATTGGTTTTTTTTTCATTTATATTTATGCATTTTTCATTTAACACAGCCAGTTGAGTACATATAAAATTTAATTATATCTCTCTTTTACATAGTTTATTCTTGTTCACATTCATTCTTTTTCATCAATTCTAATTTCTTAGTTTAAATTTCATGTTTGTAAGTGTATTTATATCACACTAATTTATTAAATTAAATTTATCTAATTTAGGTTAATATTATAATAATTCATAATTCAGATAAAACTTGGTGAACCTGCATATTGATCAAACCTTATCAAAACCCTAGGATTTCAAACTAACTTATTCTCTTACAGTCTTAAAAATTACCCCTTTTTCTTTCATTTATATTCTCTATGTTATTTTTATATTCCACCTAATAATTTTGACTCTACTACTCATTTAAGGTGAAGTGCTAAGATAGGTAAGTTTCCCATTGAGCATAATCATCTTAAAATGGATTCTACCAATGCACATATTGGTTCCTCTTTTGATGAAAAAATTGCTAATGAATATTTTCAAGATGAAAACCAAAATACACAAGATAACCAAAATAAACAAGATAATCATAATGAGTTAAATTCAAAAGATACCAATGATGGTTCAAATAGGATTTATCTTGATAACCTCAATGGAGATGATTATGAACAAGTCTAATGTATTGTTAAATTTTAATAAGGATTTTTTCAAATACCAAAATACATTTCCAAAGTAATTTATGTCCTCTTAGCTTCCAAAAATGTAAAAAATGATAAAATTTCTAATGTGAAATAAAAACCACCTTTTTTATTATCAACCCTACCATGGGTGTAGCCACTACTAGTGTTGATACTACTATCACATACATATCTTTAGGTTATGGGGAAACACTTAATATATAATATATTTTTATTCCCATTCCTAACAAAGTAATCCATTCTAATCCTTTGATAACTATGCATGCTACATCACATACCTCATCTACTACACAATCCCTTGAGTAATAATTTATGTGTTCAAGCTAAGGTTTTATAACTAGAAAAAGGTATCCCAAATAACTATCCAATCATTGGATTACCATGCTTTACTTCATAATCCTTTAGCACATGATATTTAATCCTTTCCTTTACCCATCAGATTACTATTTTCTAAGCTTCTTTATATGAGGGTAAAGGAGATCATGAATAACATATAATATTGTTTCAAGTAGCATATTTATATTATGCATTTAATGATAAATTGCTAACTAAACTCTTTCCAAGGAGCTTAATAGACTATGCTCTATATTTTTTTATGATTTATGTGCTCCATATATGAAAGGATTCAATCCTTTAGCATATTTATTTCTCAAGCATTTTTTATCAATATTGATGAGAAACTTTCATATGCACAAATTGCTAAAGCTAAAATAAGAAACTAATGAACCTATTAGTGAGTATGTGCTTTGTTACAAGACTATACTAGCCAAAATGACTAATGTACTAGAAAACATATAATTAAATATGTATTCAAATAGATTTTGCTTTCACCCTTACATGATTCAATACTCTCTAAGAAGTTTCAATAATTTGAAGAGATTTTTCATACTATAATAGATATAGAAGTCAAACTTCTTGCTTTGAACAAGCTTAAGTACACATATCCCCTATTATTGATGCCAAAAAAAACCATATTAAAAATCCAAATCATAAGATACTATAGTAGAATAAAAAATACAATTCAATATTATTTATCAACTTTCCAATAAAGTTATTTTTTCAAATCAACCATGAATGTGATTTTATAGATTAACATAGCCACCTTATAAATTGATATAAAATTTGATTGAATGTCACTTGATCACTTTGCCTCCTCCATATGAAGTTGACATAAACAAACAACAAAATAAATTATTTGATAACAATGCATTTTTTGATTATCATCGATATAATATTCATTATACAACCAAGTTTTTAAATCTTAAACATCTCATTCAATATCTTGTTGACAATAATGTTATTGAGGTAGATTACCCCATAGAGAAATAAATCCTCCAAAAAATGGAAATGTTAAGCTTAAAATTTTTAGTGATCCATTTCCTAAGCATGATACAAATAAGGACACTTCAAATGTGCACCATACATAAAATTTTTACCCACCTCTTGCATCATATGATCACCATTTGGATGGTATTATTGGTATAATCACTCCAAATGTTACACCAAAATCCATGATCACTTTTGATGATAGTGAAATAGTTGATGATGATTCTAATTTTCATACTTTGTGCATAAGATTTCATATTGATAAATAACTTAATCATGGTGTACTAATTGATAATTGATCAAGAAAAAATTCATGCACAATTAAATAGATTAATTCATTAGGTTACACACAAAGTGACCTTCATGCACCTAGTAAAATTTATAGGACTTTCGATGGTAATAAAAAGGCCACTTTGGGCCATATTATCTTACCTCTTCAAGTGAGATGTATTATATTATCCATTCCTTTTGTTTTTTAACCACAAAATGGAATTTTTTATATTATTTTTGGATTCCCATGGTTAAACATAAACATTTAAAACTCTATGGTGCATATATGCTTCAAATATATTTATTTCAATCAATTTTTTGATATTTTGGGGATAAAGTATGAGCATCTTCCATACTACCCCCTGTCTCCCCATCCACCACCATAGTTTAATAATTCATATAAGCACAAAAAAAACATGTTTTTGACATCTAAGTAAAATGTTTCTAATAAATATGTGTAAAAGATTCAAAATTCAATAAAGCAAAAATAAGTTTATCGAAAAAAATAATCTCCTTTACAATAATCACACACACTTGCATTATCTCTTAAGGCAGATATACATACTATGTAACATATGCCTAAAAATAAACAACAATTGAAACAATCTTCTATATCATCTCATTAGGTTTCAAGTGGCCTTACATCTCATAGATATGTATCTCTTACTCAATATCACATACATGGTCATAGATAGGTTTATTAATAGATTTGATACACATTCTAATTTTGATATTAACACACTAGATACTTTTCACTCAACTAATATAAGACATTTTTTGCTCATTATAAATTAGGATAATGGTGATCTTGATGGCATCCTTGGATATCTTGTGCATTTATATTAAAAAACTCAAAAATATTCAACTAAAATCAAAAACAAAATTGATTTTACATAGTTTATATATTATTACATCTTATTCTTCTATTTGATTTCACTTGTGATTGCTTGATACTTTCTTATATGCCATTAGATTTCATTAACTTCTTTGGCCTCTTGGACCTCTTATTTTCAACTCCTAGATCTTTTTATCTCAAAACAAGAATCATTTATGCTCAAATAAGCCATTTTTAACTATGATTATAGTCTACACTAAGATAGACTCATTTTTCAACCCAGATAGAACTACCAGACTTAGACAAAATCACCCACCACTATTTTCCTAAATAGGTGATACTATCCTTTGCAAATTTCTACCCAAAAATTACATTTTCAAAATCATGAGCCTTAATACTACCAATTTTTAGTTGTCTCAGTCAGTTTAAGTATGTTAAACATTGTTATTAATATAAAATATCCTCTTTTATAATCCATATTAACATCACATTTGACACCTTTTAAAAATTATACATTTTTGAAATGAGAGTGTATAGACATGATCTTCCATATTCTTATTATTCCTAGTGGGGGCATCTTTCTCATGTTTCACTTTTTCAATCTTTCTAAGTACATTGATTTCATAGACATATGTTACAATATATTCATATCTACTTCATCTTATTCTATGTTTGACACCTTAATCCATTTAAATTTTAGCCTTGTTTTTTTTAAATGTCAAACTAAAAAAACATTCAAATATCAAAAAATGCAAAATCAAGACTCAAACATGATTTTCAAGTTCATTTACATCTTTTTAATATGTTACTTATCTTATGATTAGTAGATATCATATTATTTATATATCACACATACATTTCAATGGTATGTATGAAGTGTTTTGAATACATATAGGTATTTCTAAGTATTAGTATGTTGGACTCTCCTCTACCCATTGGCCTTGCCAATTTGGGGGAATCTTCTTATTAGGTGATAATAAGCAAGTTTTATTATTACGTAACCCTATAATGTTAAGATTTCAATTTTATATAAATGTCTTGCTAACATTTCTATCTTACATAGTGTACATGAACATGATACTTGTTGGGATATGATCACAGACATTTGCATAGTTTAGACTACCTTTGCTAACTATATGTTCTATTAATGTTACTTACTTATGTTAGACTACAACTTTGTTTGTTTATTATGTTGAACCTTGGCCCTTGTGTGATATTCTTGGCTTGATGCATCTCCATGAGAAATTATGTGGTATGAGACATTTAAACATGTCCTTTTTCTAACCTTTATCCCTATGTGAAGTGTGTGAAATTTGAACATGTCCTTTCTTTAGCCCTTAGACCTATATGTGGTGTGTGGCATTTTCACATGTCCTTGTTTTGTCCCTTGGTCCTTTGTATGTGTGGCATTTTCACATGTCCTTGCTTTATCCCTTGGTCTTTTGTATGTGTGGCATTTGAATATGTCCCTTATTTGAAATATTTATCATGTTTATGAATGTTGATTAGGACATTTTACATGTCTTTATCTTGGCCCTTGGCCCATCTATGTCAAACTTTCTATCATTTATGCTTGTGTGTGTTTTTTTATTGAGCTTGTTGAGTTTGATAAGTGCCATGATCTATATCATGGAATCCTAACATACTAACATACTAATTCTATGAAATTCAATGATACATTCTATATGCCTTACCTCTTACATTGACACAATTCAAAACATACTATGCTAACACATTTCCATATGTTATAATTTTCAATGATAACATTATACTATGCATATTTCAAGTTAAGTTTTATTTTAAGATTAGTGACTTTTTTAGGATATAAATGCCATGCCTCAAAATGGGGGAACTTCTATGGAATTTTCATGCATGAGATAATCCATTTTCAAATATAAATTTTATTCATGAACATAAACATAATTTAAAAGTTGTAAATTTAGTTATTAGTACACTCTTTGAGGGAATATGTCATTGTATATACACTCATATTTCAGTTTTAAGGAGAAAATTCACACAGTTACATAGTTTCAAAGTTATAATGAGCATTCACATACAATTTAAAATAATACAATTACAATGGGGGTATAATAATAGGTTTATGACATAGTATTTTTGACATGATAGGTTTATGGATGTATTCAATTATCTTGTGATCATGTTTTGATATACAAGATATACTGGGATAACACCAAGATGTTGTAATTGAATCTACAAGCCATTTGTAGTTGTTGATTCAATTTATTTTCATAGTGCATGACTTGGATTCACTAAACACTCAAACATTATGTGTGCGAATATATTTATATTATAACCAATATCTATCTTGGGGTCTCAAAGCTTGATAGACATAATTAGTTTTCAACATTCTTTAATGAGCAATAGTTCTAATTTAAAATAGAAAATATAAGTTGTGGTTCGATCACCCCCAATTTTCTCTAATGGTTTGGCTAAGGAACCATTTTCTCCAAGTGCCTCATGAGAGGCACCAATAATCCAATGCTTTAATAAATCATCATCACCCAGTAAAATCACAAAAGTCAGCATGGTTGCCATACATTCAGGTGTATTCATTTAATACTTTCATTTAAATTTTCAAATTACTCAAATACAAGCAATATTCAATTTAGAAAAAAACATTTCAAATTACAATTTTCAAAGTTCAAGTAAAGCTTCAAATGTTCAAGTTTAATTTTTTAAATTTTAGTTTTAAAATGAACATATAGCTACTTCATGTGTTTTGTGGGGTTTTTCAAATACTATGGTTCCTTAAAAAATTGAAGTATTTAGTTTGAATAAAAAGTGTTTTACACACTAATTTATGGATTTCCTTTAATATAGTAATTGCATTTATATAATAAAGGGGGAGGTGTAGTAACCTAAATTTGGCCATGAATACTTGATCATGAATATTTTATCCCTTTTACCATTAATTGACATGTACTTAATGGACACTTATTTCATTTATTTGACCCATCATAATAATAATAAAACACCTACTTCAATTATAAGGTCATCCACTCTCACCTATAGAAATTATCTTACTATTGAGAACACATATATGCATATGTGTATCTTGATTTAGACCCAAAACTTATACTTTTATTGAATGTATAGTACCACTTAAAAATAAAGGAGTACTCAACGTTACTATCCATGTTTACCTATTTTTTATTTTGCTCACAAAAAAACAAAATTCAAAAATGGAAGTATCCTTAGGGTCAACCTAAATATTTTTAAAATCCCAAATGAGTTTTTCTCCCTCTTCAAGTAATATAAAATCACAATCAATTCATTCATTTATAACATCTTGAAAAACTTATCAATCTTATCACAGAGCATATTTACATAAGTACACAAAAGATAAAAGCTCCCTATTCTTTCTGAATTAACATCT